>CM063734.1:11186725-11557923 GCA_032441825.1 Chaetogeoica ovagalla | reverse complement strand
TTCATCAATTTTGTCATTGGAAAGTTACTGGAAACAAGAAAAATATTTACTCGGCAGAAAATTCCTACAGGGGTTTTCCCGAAATTACACTAGGGAAGCGTTCGACACCAATTTAGTGTTTGTAGTGTTCTTGGAAGTATGATAAAAATTTGCTGGAAAAAAGAAAAATATTTACTCGGCAGAAAATTCCTACGGGGGTTTTCTGATTTTACACTAGGGAAGCGTTCGACACCAATTTTGTCTTTGTAGTGTTACTGAAAGTATGAGAAGAATTTGCCAGAAAAAAAATTTCTACAGAAGTTTTCCCGATTAATCTCTATGGAAGTATACGACACCAATTTTGTCTTTGTAGAGTTACTGGAAGTAAGAGTAAAATTTCCTCGGGAGAAAATTCATACGGAGGTTTTCCTGATTTTACACTAGGGAAGCGTTCGACACCAATTTTATCGTTGTGGAGTTACTAAAAGTAAAGGAAAAATTTGCTTGTCAGAAAATTACTTCTGAAGTATTTCCGATTATTCTCTAGGGAAGTATTCGACACTAATTTTGTCTTTGTAGAGTTACTAGAAGTAAGAATAAAATTTGCACGGCAGAAAATTCCAACGGAAGTCTTCCTGATTATTCTCTAGGGAAGCGTTCTACACCAATTTTTTCTTTGTAAAGTTACTGGAAGTAGGAATAAAATTTACTCGGCAGAAAATTCCTAAGGGGATTTTCCCGATTTTACACTAAGGAAGTGTCCGACACTAATTTTGTCTTTGTAGTGTAACTGAAAGTATGAGAGGAATTTGCCAGATAAAAAATTTCTACGGATGTTTTCCCGATTATTCACTAGGGAAGCGTTCTTCATCAATTTTGTCATTGGAAAGTTACTGGAAACAAGAAAAATATTTACTCGGCAGAAAATTCCTACGGGGGTTTTCCCGATTTTACACTAGGGAAGCGTTCGACACCAATTTAGTGTTTGTAGTGTTCTTGGAAATATGATAAAAATTTGCTGGAAAAAAGAAAAATATTTACTCGGCAGAAAATTCCTACGGGGGTTTTCTGATTTTACACTAGGGAAGCGTTCGACACCAATTTTGTCTTTGTAGTGTTACTGAAAGTATGAGAAGAATTTGCCAGAAAAAAAATTTCTACAGAAGTTTTCCCGATTAATCTCTATGGAAGTATACGACACCAATTTTGTCTTTGTAGAGTTACTGGAAGTAAGAGTAAAATTTCCTCGGGAGAAAATTCATACGGAGGTTTTCCTGATTTTACACTAGGGAAGCGTTCGACACCAATTTTATCGTTGTGGAGTTACTAAAAGTAAAGGAAAAATTTGCTTGTCAGAAAATTACTTCTGAAGTATTTCCGATTATTCTCTAGGGAAGTATTCGGCACTAATTTTGTCTTTGTAGAGTTTCTGGAAGTAAGAATAAAATTTGCTCGGCAGAAAATTCCAACGGAAGTTTTCCTCTTTATTCTCTAGGGAAGAGTTCTACACCAATTTTGTCTTTGTAAAGTTACTGGAAGTAGGCATAAAGTTTACTCGGCAGAGAATTCCTAAGGGAATTTTCCCGATTTTACACTAGGGAAGTGTCCGACACAAATTTTGTCGTTGTAGTGTAACTGAAAGTATGAGAGGAATTTGCCAGATAAAAAATTTCTACGGAAGTTTTCCCGATTATTCACTAGGGAAGCGTTCTTCATCAATTTTGTCATTGGAAAGTTACTTAATTGGAATTGTTCAGAAGTTATAACGTTTTGCAAATAAGGAGTGAGAACAACGATATGGGCATTTCTTGTAGTCTAGTGGATTAGCGCGTTGCTTTGGAATCTACGGACTAGGGTTCGATGCCGTGTTCCGGAAGTAATTTTTTGCATTTTTTTTCGACTTTTACCTTCATTAATAAACCAAATTTGCCCATTCCAGTAACTCTAGTTGGTTTTCCATATCAAATCAGTGAATAATTTTAGTTTGAATTCGGTAGAAAAAAAAAATTTTTGTTGGTGGTGGGGGGGTCAAATTTTTTTTATGACCGATTCCGATAGAATTCGGTACTAGTAACGTAATGCAGTTAACCCCGTCGATCAATTCGAAATAGTTCAGAAGTTATGACGTTTTGCAAATAAGGAGTGAGAACAACGATATGGGCATTTCTTGTAGTCTAGTGGATCAGTGCGTTGCTTTGGAATCTACGGACCAGGGTTCGATGCCGTGTTCCGGAAGTGATTTTTTGCATTTTTTTTCGACTTTTTATTTCATTAATAAACCAAATTTGCCCATTCCAGTAACTCTAGGTGGTTTTTCATATCAAATCAGTGAATAATTTTAGTTTGAATTCGGTAGAAAAAAAAAATTTTTTTGGTGGTGGGGGGGTCAAATTTTTTTTATGACGGATTCCGATAGAATTCGGTACTAGTAACGTAATGCAGTTAACCCCGTCGATCAATTCGAAATAGTTCAGAAGTTATGACGTTTTGCAAATAAGGAGTGAGAACAACGATATGGGCATTTCTTGTAGTCTAGTGGATCAGTGCGTTGCTTTGGAATCTACGGACCAGGGTTCGATGCCGTGTTCCGGAAGTGATTTTTTGCATTTTTTTTCGACTTTTTCCTTCATTAATAAACCAAATTTGCCCATTCCAGTAACTCTAGGTGGTTTTCCATATCAAATCAGTGATTAATTTTAGTTTGAATTCGGTAGAAAAAAAAAATTTTTTTTGGTGGTGGGGGTCAAATTTTTTTTATGACGGATTCCGATAGAATTCGGTACTAGTAACGTAATGCAGTTAACCACGTCGATCAATTCGAAATAGTTCAGAAGTTATGACGTTTTGCAAATAAGGAGTGAGAACAACGATATGGGCATTTCTTGTAGTCTAGTGGATCAGTGCGTTGCTTTGGAATCTACGGACCAGGGTTCGATGTTGTGTTCCGGAAGTGATTTTTTGCATTTTTTTTCGACTTTTTCCTTCATTAATAAACCAAATTTGCCCATTCCAGTAACTCTAGGTGGTTTTCCATATCAAATCAGTGAATAATTTTAGTTTGAATTCGGTAGAAAAAAAAAATTTTTTTTGGTGGTGGGGAGGTCAAATTTTTTTTATGACGGATTCCGATAGAATTCGGTACTAGTAACGTAATGCAGTTAACCCCGTCGATCAATTCGAAATAGTTCAGAAGTTATGACGTTTTGCAAATAAGGAGTGAGAACAACGATATGGGCATTTCTTGTAGTCTAGTGGATCAGTGCGTTGCTTTGGAATCTACGGACCAGGGTTCGATGCCGTGTTCCGGAAGTGATTTTTTGCATTTTTTTTCGACTTTTCCTTCATTAATAAACCAAATTTGCCCATTCCAGTAACTCTAGGTGGTTTTCCATATCAAATCAGTGAATAATTTTAGTTTGAATTCGGTAGAAAAAAAAAATTTTTTTTGGTGGTGGGGGTCAAATTTTTTTTATGACGGATTCCGATAGAATTCGGTACTAGTAACGTAATGCAGTTAACCCCGTCGATCAATTCGAAATAGTTCAGAAGTTATGACGTTTTGCAAATAAGGAGTGAGAACAACGATATGGGCATTTCTTGTAGTCTAGTGGATCAGTGCGTTGCTTTGGAATCTACGGACCAGGGTTCGATGCCGTGTTCCGGAAGTGATTTTTTGCATTTTTTTTCGACTTTTTCCTTCATTAATAAACCAAATTTGCCCATTCCAGTAACTCTAGGTGGTTTTCCATATCAAATCAGTGAATAATTTTAGTTTGAATTCGGTAGAAAAAAAAAATTTTTTTTGGTGGTGGGGAGTCAAATTTTTTTTATGACGGATTCCGATAGAATTCGGTACTAGTAACGTAATGCAGTTAACCCCGTCGATCAATTCGAAATAGTTCAGAAGTTATGACGTTTTGCAAATAAGGAGTGAGAACAACGATATGGGCATTTCTTGTAGTCTAGTGGATCAGTGCGTTGCTTTGGAATCTACGGACCAGGGTTCGATGCCGTGTTCCGGAAGTGATTTTTGCATTTTTTTTCGACTTTTTCCTTCATTAATAAACCAAATTTGCCCATTCCAGTAACTCTAGGTGGTTTTCCATATCAAATCAGTGAATAATTTTAGTTTGAATTCGGTAGAAAAAAAAAATTTTTTTTGGTGGTGGGGGGTCAAATTTTTTTTATGACGGATTCCGATAGAATTCGGTACTAGTAACGTAATGCAGTTAACCCCGTCGATCAATTTGAAATAGTTCAGAAGTTATGACGTTTTGCAAATAAGGAGTGAGAACAACGATATGGGCATTTCTTGTAGTCTAGTGGATCAGTGCGTTGCTTTGGAATCTACGGACCAGGGTTCGATGCCGTGTTCCGGAAGTGATTTTTTGCATTTTTTTTCGACTTTTTCCTTCATTAATAAACCAAATTTGCCCATTCCAGTAACTCTAGGTGGTTTTCCATATCAAATCAGTGAATAATTTTAGTTTGAATTCGGTAGAAAAAAAAAATTTTTTTTGGTGGTGGGGGGGTCAAATTTTTTTTATGACGGATTCCGATAGAATTCGGTACTAGTAACGTAATGCAGTTAACCCCGTCGATCAATTCGAAATAGTTCAGAAGTTATGACGTTTTGCAAATAAGGAGTGAGAACAACGATATGGGCATTTCTTGTAGTCTAGTGGATCAGTGCGTTGCTTTGGAATCTACGGACCAGGGTTCGATGCCGTGTTCCGGAAGTGATTTTTTGCATTTTTTTTCGACTTTTTCCTTCATTAATAAACCAAATTTGCCCATTCCAGTAACTCTAGGTGGTTTTCCATATCAAATCAGTGAATAATTTTAGTTTGAATTCGGTAGAAAAAAAAAATTTTTTTTGGTGGTGGGGGGTCAAATTTTTTTTATGACGGATTCCGATAGAATTCGGTACTAGTAACGTAATGCAGTTAATCCCGTCGATCAATTCGAAATAGTTCAGAAGTTATGACGTTTTGCAAATAAGGAGTGAGAACAACGATATGGGCATTTCTTGTAGTCTAGTGGATCAGTGCGTTGCTTTGGAATCTACGGACCAGGGTTCGATGCCGTGTTCCGGAAGTGATTTTTTGCATTTTTTTTCGACTTTTCCTTCATTAATAAACCAAATTTGCCCATTCCAGTAACTCTAGGTGGTTTTCCATATCAAATCAGTGAATAATTTTAGTTTGAATTCGGTAGAAAAAAAAAATTTTTTTTGGTGGTGGGGGGGTCAAATTTTTTTTATGACGGATTCCGATAGAATTCGGTACTAGTAAAGTAATGCAGTTAACCCCGTCGATCAATTCGAAATAGTTCAGAAGTTATGACGTTTTGCAAATAAGGAGTGAGAAAAACGATATGGGCATTTCTTGTAGTCTAGTGGATCAGTGCGTTGCTTTGGAATCTACGGACCACTGTTAGATGCCGTGTTCAGGAAGTGATTTGTTGCATTTTTTTCGATTTTTCCTTCATTAATAAACCAAATTTTGTCATTTGTAGTAACTCTAGGTGGTTTTCCATATCAAATCAGTGAATAATTTTAGTTTGAATTCAGTAGAAAAAAATTTTTTTTGGTGGTGGGGGGTTCAAATTATTTTTATGACGGATTCCGATAGAATTCGGTACTAGTAACGTAATGCAGTTAACCCCGTCGATCAATTCTAAATAGTTCAGAAGTTATTACGTTTTGCAAATAAGGAGTGAGAACAACGATATGGGCATTTCTGTAGTCTAGTGGATCAGTGCGTTGCTTTGGAATCTACGGCCCAGGGTTCGATGTTGTGCCGGAAGTGATTTGCTTGCATTTTTTTCGACTTTTCTTCATTAATAAACGAAATTTGCACATTCCAGTAACTCTAGGTGGTTTTCCATATCAAATCAGTGAATAATTTTAGTTTGAATTCGGTAGAAAAAAAAAATTTTTTTTGTTGGTGGTGGGGTCAAAATTTTTTTATGACGGATTCCGATAGAATTCGGTACTAGTAACGTAATGCAGTTAACCCCGTCGATCAATTCGAAATAGTTCAGAAGTTATGACGTTTTGCAAATAAGGAGTGAGAACAACGATATGGGCATTTCTTGTAGTCTAGTGGATCAGTGCGTTGCTTTGAAATCTACGGACCAGGGTTCGATGCTGTGTTCCAGAAGTGATTTTTTGCATTTTTTTTCGACTTTTTCCTTCATTAATAAAAAATTTCTACGGAAGTTTTCCTGATTATTCACTACTAGGGAAGCGTTCTTCATCAATTTTGTCATTTGAAAGTTACTGAAACAAGAAAAAAATATTTACTCGGCAGAAAATTTCTTACTGGAGTTTTCCTGATTTTACACTAGGAAACGTTCGACACAAATTTTGTAGTTTGTAGTGTTCTGAAAGTATGATAACAATTTGCTGGAAACAAGAAAAATATTTACTCGGCAGAAAATTCTACGAAGGTTTTCCTGATTTTACACTAGGAAGCGTTCGACACCAATTTTGTCTTTGTAGTTACTGAAAGTATGAGAAGAATTTGCTTTAGAAAATTACTTCTGAAGTTTCCGATTATTCTCTAGGGAAGTATTCGACACTAATTTTGTCTTTGTAGAGTTACTGAAGTAATTCGGCAGAAAATTCAACGGAAATTTTCCTGATTATTCTCTAAAGTTACACAATTTTTGTAGTTACTGGAAGTAGAATAAAGTTTACTCGGCAGAAAATTCCTAAGGGGATTTTCCCGATTTTACACTAAGGAAGTGTCCGACACAAATTTTGTCTTTGTAGTGTAACTGAAAGTATGAGAGGAATTTGCCAGATAAAAAATTTCTACGGAAGTTTTCCGATTATTCACTAGGGAAGCGGTCTTCATCAATTTTGTCATTGGAAAGTTACTGGAAACAAGAAAAATATTTACTCGGCAGAAAATTTCTTCGGGAGTTTTCCCGATTTTACACTAGGGAAGCGTTCGACACAAATTTAGTGTTTGTAGTGTTCTGGGAAGTATGATAAAAATTTGCTGGAAACAAGAAAAATATTTACTCGGCAGAAAATTCCTACGAAGGTTTTCCTGATTTTACACTAGGGAAGCGTTCGACACCAATTTTGTCTTTGTAGTGTTACTGAAAGTATGAGAAGAATTTGCCAGAAAAAAAATTTCTACAGAAGTTTTCCCGATTAATCTCTATGGAAGTATACGACACCAATTTTGTCTTTGTAGAGTTACTGGAAGTAAGAGTAAAATTTCCTCGGAAGAAAATTCATACGGAGGTTTTCCTGACTTTACACTAGGGAAGCGTTCGACACCAATTTTGTCTTTGTAAAGTTACTGGAAGTAGGAATAAAGTTTACTCGGCAGAAAATTCCTAAGGGGATTTTCCCGATTTTACACTAAGGAAGTGTCCGACACAAATTTTGTCTTTGTAGTGTAACTGAAAGTATGAGAGGAATTTGCCAGATAAAAAATTTCTACGGAAGTTTTCCTGATTATTCACTAGGGAAGCGTTCTTCATCAATTTTGTCATTGGAAAGTTACTGGAAACAAGAAAATATTTACTCGGCAGAAAATTTGCATTTTTGGATTTTTCCTGACATTTTACACTAAAGCCAAATTGTCACCAAATTCAGTGTTTGTAGTGTTCATATCAAGTATGATAAAAATTTGCTGGAAACAAGAAAAATATTTACTGGCAGAAAATTCTGATTTTGATTTTACACTAGGAAGCGTTCGACACCAATTTTGTCTTTGTAGTGTTACTGAAAGTTATGAGAAGAATTTGCCAGAAAAAAATTTCTACAGAAGTTTTCTTGATTAATCTCTATGGAAGTATACGACACCAATTTTGTCTTTGTAGAGTTACTGGAAGTAAGAGTAAAATTTCTCGGGAGAAAATTTTGCATACGGAGGTTTTCCTGATTTTACACTTCATTAATCGAAACCAATTTTATCGTTGTGCCCAGTTCCAGTAAAAGTAGGTGGTTTTCAGAAAATCAGTGAATAATTTTAGTTTGATTATTCTCTAGGAAGTATTGGTGATCTAAATTTTGTCTTTGTAGAGTTACGATAGAATTCGGTACTAGTAAGAATGCAGTTTGCACGGCAGAAAATTCCAAATAGTTCGGAAGTTTTCCTGATTTTGCAAATAAGGAGTGAGAACAACGATACATTTTGTGTAGTTACTGGAAGTAGAATAAATTTATGCCGTGCAGAAAATTTTTGCATTTTTTCGATTTTTCCTGATTAATACACTAAGGAAGTTCCGACACCAATTTTGTCTTTGTAGTGTAACTTAAAGTATGAGAGGAATTTGCCAGATAAAAAATTTCTACGGAAGTTTTCCCGATTATTCACTAGGGAAGCGTTCTTCAACAATTTTATTGGAAAAGTTACTGAAACAAGAAAATATTTACTCGGCAGAAAATTCTACGGGGTTTTCCTGATTTTACACTAGGAAGCGTTCGACACAATTTAGTGTTTGTGTAGTGTTTGGAAGTATGATAAAATTTGCTGAAACAAGAAAATATTTACTCGGCAGAAAATTTCTACGGAAGTTTTCCCGATTTTACACTAGGGAAGCGTTCGACACCAATTTTGTCTTTGTAGTGTTACTGAAAGTATGAGAAGAATTTGCCAGAAAATTTCTACAGTAGTTTTCCTGATTAATTCTATGGAAGTATACGACACCAATTTTGTCTTTGTAGAGTTACTGGAAGTAAGAGTAAAATTTCCTCGGGAGAAAATTCATACGGAGGTTTTCCTGATTTTACACTAGGGAAGCGTTCGACACCAATTTTATCGTTGTGGAGTTACTAAAAGTAAAGGAAAATTTGCTTGTCTCAGAAAATTACTTCTGAAGTATTTCCGATTATTCTCTAGGAAGTATTCGGCACTAATTTTGTCTTTGTAGAGTTTCTGGAAGTAAGAATAAAATTGCTCGGCAGAAAATTCCAACGGAAGTTTTCCTCTTTATTCTCTAGGGAAGAGTTCTACACCAATTTTGTCTTTGTAAAGTTACTGGAAGTAGGCATAAAGTTTACTCGGCAGAGAATTCCTAAGGGAATTTTCCCGATTTTACACTAGGGAAGTGTCCGACACAAATTTTGTCGTTGTAGTGTAACTGAAAGTATGAGAGGAATTTGCCAGATAAAAAATTTCTACGGAAGTTTTCCCGATTATTCACTAGGGAAGCGTTCTTCATCAATTTTGTCATTGGAAAGTTACTTAATTGGAATTGTTCAGAAGTTATAACGTTTTGCAAATAAGGAGTGAGAACAACGATATGGGCATTTCTTGTAGTCTAGTGGATTAGCGCGTTGCTTTGGTATCTACGGACCAGGGTTCGATGCCGTGTTCCGGAAGTGATTTTTTGCATTTTTTTTCGACTATTACCTTCATTAATAAACCAAATTTGCCCATTCCAGTAACTCTAGTTGGTTTTCCATATCAAATCAGTGAATAATTTTAGTTTGAATTCGGTAGAAAAAAAAAATTTTTTTTGGTGGTGGGGAGGTCAAATTTTTTTTATGACCGATTCCGATAGAATTCGGTACTAGTAACGTAATGCAGTTAACCCCGTCGATCAATTCGAAATAGTTCAGAAGTTATAACGTTTTGCAAATAAGGAGTGAGAACAACGATATGGGCATTTCTTGTAGTCTAGTGGATCAGTGCGTTGCTTTGGAATCTACGGACCAGGGTTCGATGCTGTGTTCCGGAAGTGATTTTTTGCATTTTTTTTCGACTTTTTCCTTCATTAATAAACCAAATTTGCCCATTCCAGTAACTCTAGGTGGTTTTCCATATCAAATCAGTGATTAATTTTAGTTTGAATTCGGTAGAAAAAAAAAATTTTTTTTGGTGGTGGGGGGGTCAAATTTTTTTTATGACAGATTCCGATAGAATTCGGTACTAGTATCGTAATGCAGTTAACACCGTCGATCAATTCGAAATAGTTCAGCAGTTATGACGTTTTGCAAATAAGGAGTGAAAACAACGATATGGGCATTTCTTGTAGTCTAGTGGATCAGTGCGTTGCTTTGGAATCTACGGACCAGGGTTCGATGCCGTGATCCGGAAGTGATTTTTTGCATTTTTTTTCGACTTTTTCCTTCATTAATAAACCAAATTTGCCCATTCCAGTAACTCTAAGTGGTTTTCCATATCAAATCAGTGAATAATTTTAGTTTGAATTCGGTAGAAAAAAAAAATTTTTTTTGGTGGTGATGGGGTCAAATTTTTTTTATGACGGATTCCGATAGAATTCGGTACTAGTATCGTAATGCAGTTAACCCCGTCGATCAATTCGAAATAGTTCAGAAGTTATGACGTTTTGCAAATAAGGAGTGAGAACAACGATATGGGCATTTCTTGTAGTCTAGTGGATCAGTGCGTTGCTTTGGAATCTACGGACCAGGGTTCGATGCCGTGTGCCGGAAGTGATTTTTTGCATTTTTTTTCGACTTTTTCCTTCATTAATAAACCAAATTTGCCCATTCCAGTAACTCTAGGTGGTTTTCCATATCAAATCAGTGAATAATTTTAGTTTGAATTCGGTAGAAAAAAAAAATTTTTTTTGGTGGGGGTCAAATTTTTTTTATGACGGATTTCGATAGAATTCGGTACTAGTAACGTAATGCAGTTAACCCCGTCGATCAATTCGAAATAGTTCAGAAGTTATGACGTTTTGCAAATAAGGAGTGAGAACAACGATATGGGCATTTCTTGTAGTCTAGTGGATCAGTGCGTTGCTTTGGAATCTACGGACCAGGGTTCGATGCCGTGTTCCGGAAGTGATTTTTTGCATTTTTTTTCGACTTTTTCCTTCATTAATAAACCAAATTTGCCCATTCCAGTAACTCTAAGTGGTTTTCCATATCAAATCAGTGAATAATTTTAGTTTGAATTCGGTAGAAAAAAAAATTTTTTTTGGTGGTGGGGGGTCAAATTTTTTTTATGACGGATTCCGATAGAATTCGGTACTAGTAACGTAATGCAGTTAACCCCGTCGATCAATTCGAAATAGTTCAGAAGTTATGACGTTTTGCAAATAAGGAGTGAGAACAACGATATGGGCATTTCTTGTAGTCTAGTGGATCAGTGCGTTGCTTTGGAATCTACGGACCAGGGTTCGATGCCGTGTTCCGGAAGTGATTTTTTGCATTTTTTTTCGACTTTTTCCTTCATTAATAAACCAAATTTGCCCATTCCAGTAACTCTAGGTGGTTTTCCATATCAAATCAGTGAATAATTTTAGTTTGAATTCGGTAGAAAAAAAAAATTTTTTTTGGTGGTGGGGGGTCAAATTTTTTTTATGACGGATTCCGATAGAATTCGGTACTAGTAACGTAATGCAGTTAACCACGTCGATCAATTCGAAATAGTTCAGAAGTTATGACGTTTTGCAAATAAGGAGTGAGAACAACGATATGGGCATTTCTTGTAGTCTAGTGGATCAGTGCGTTGCTTTGGAATCTACGGACCAGGGTTCGATGCAGTGTTCCGGAAGTGATTTTTTGCATTTTTTTTCGACTTTTTCCTTCATTGAAAAACCAAATTTGCCCATTCCAGTAACTCTAGGTGGTTTTCCATATCAAATCAGTGAATAATTTTAGTTTGAATTCGGTAGAAAAAAAAAATTTTTTTTGGTGGTAACGGGTCAAATTTTTTTTATGACGGATTCCGATAGAATTCGGTACTAGTAACGTAATGCAGTTAACCCCGTCGATCAATTCGAAATAGTTCAGAAGTTATGACGTTTTGCAAATAAGGAGTGAGAACAACGATATGGGCATTTCTTGTAGTCTAGTGGATCAGTGCGTTGCTTTGGAATCTACGGACCAGGGTTCGATGCCGTGTTCCGGAAGTGATTTTTTGCATTTTTTTTCGACTTTTTCCTTCATTAATAAACCAAATTTGCCCATTCCAGTAACTCTAGGTGGTTTTCCATATCAAATCAGTGAATAATTTTAGTTTGAATTCGGTAGAAAAAAAAAATTTTTTTTGGTGGGGGGGGTCAAATTTTTTTTATGACGGATTCCGATAGAATTCGGTACTAGTAACGTAATGCAGTTAACCTCGTCGATCAATTCGAAATAGTTCAGAAGTTATGACGTTTTGCAAATAAGGAGTGAGAACAACGATATGGGCATTTCTTGTAGTCTAGTGGATCAGTGCGTTGCTTTGGAATCTACGGACCAGGGTTCGATGCCGTGTTCCGGAAGTGATTTTTTGCATTTTTTTTCGACTTTTTCCTTCATTAATAAACCAAATTTGCCCATTCCAGTAACTCTAGGTGGTTTTCCATATCAAATCAGTGAATAATTTTAGTTTGAATTCGGTAGAAAAAAAAAATTTTTTTTGGTGGGGGGGGTCAAATTTTTTTTATGACGGATTCCGATAGAATTCGGTACTAGTAACGTAATGCAGTTAACCCTGTCGATCAATTCGAAATAGTTCAGAAGTTATGACGTTTTGCAAATAAGGAGTGAGAACAACGATATGGGCATTTCTTGTAGTCTAGTGGATCAGTGCGTTGCTTTGGAATCTACGGACCAGGGTTCGATGCCGTGTTCCGGAAGTGATTTTTTGCATTTTTTTTCGACTTTTTCCTTCATTAATAAACCAAATTTGCCCATTCCAGTAACTCTAGGTGGTTTTCCATATCAAATCAGTGAATAATTTTAGTTTGAATTCGGTAGAAAAAAAAAATTTTTTTTGGTGGTGGGGGGTCAAATTTTTTTTATGACGGATTCCGATAGAATTCGGTACTAGTAACGTAATGCAGTTAACCCCGTCGATCAATTCGAAATAGTTCAGAAGTTATGACGTTTTGCAAATAAGGAGTGAGAACAACGATATGGGCATTTCTTGTAGTCTAGTGGATCAGTGCGTTGCTTTGGAATCTACGGACCAGGGTTCGATGCCGTGTTCCGGAAGTGATTTTTTGCATTTTTTTTCGACTTTTTCCTTCATTAATAAACCAAATTTGCCCATTCCAGTAACTCTAGGTGGTTTTTCATATCAAATCAGTGAATAATTTTAGTTTGAATTCGGTAGAAAAAAAAATTTTTTTTTGGTGGTAAGGGGGTCAAATTTTTTTTATGACGGATTCCGATAGAATTCGGTACTAGTAACGTAATGCAGTTAACCCTGTCGATCAATTCGAAATAGTTCAGAAGTTATGACGTTTTGCAAATAAGGAGTGAGAACAACGATATGGGCATTTCTTGTAGTCTAGTGGATCAGTGCGTTGCTTTGGAATCTACGGACCAGGGTTCGATGCCGTGTTCCGGAAGTGATTTTTGCATTTTTTTTCGACTTTTTCCTTCATTAATAAACCAAATTTGCCCATTCCAGTAACTCTAGGTGGTTTTCCATATCAAATCAGTGAATAATTTTAGTTTGAATTCGGTAGAAAAAAAAAATTTTTTTTGGTGGTGGGGGTCAAATTTTTTTTATGACGGATTCCGATAGAATTCGGTACTAGTAACGTAATGCAGTTAACCCCGTCGATCAATTCGAAATAGTTCAGAAGTTATGACGTTTTGCAAATAAGGAGTGAGAACAACGATATGGGCATTTCTTGTAGTCTAGTGGATCAGTGCGTTGCTTTGGAATCTACGGACCAGGGTTCGATGCCGTGTTCCGGAAGTGATTTTTTGCATTTTTTTTCGACTTTTTCCTTCATTAATAAACCAAATTTGCCCATTCCAGTAACTCTAGGTCCTTTCCATATCAAATCAGTGAATAATTTTAGTTTGAATTCGGTAGAAAAAAAAAAATTTTTTTGGTGGGGGGGGTCAAATTTTTTTTATGACGGATTCCGATAGAATTCGGTACTAGTAACGTAATGCAGTTAACCCCGTCGATCAATTCGAAATAGTTCAGAAGTTATGACGTTTTGCAAATAAGGAGTGAGAACAACGATATGGGCATTTCTTGTAGTCTAGTGGATCAGTGCGTTGCTTTGGAATCTACGGACCAGGGTTCGATGCCGTGTTCCGGAAGTGATTTTTTGCATTTTTTTTCGACTTTTTCCTTCATTAATAAACCAAATTTGCCCATTCCAGTAACTCTAGGTGGTTTTTCATATCAAATCAGTGAATAATTTTAGTTTGAATTCGGTAGAAAAAAAAAATTTTTTTTGGTGGTGGGGGGTCAAATTTTTTTTATGACGGATTCCGATAGAATTCGGTACTAGTAACGTAATGCAGTTAACCCTGTCGATCAATTCGAAATAGTTCAGAAGTTATGACGTTTTGCAAATAAGGAGTGAGAACAACGATATGGGCATTTCTTGTAGTCTAGTGGATCAGTGCGTTGCTTTGGAATCTACGGACCAGGGTTCGATGCCGTGTTCCAGAAGTGATTTTTTGCATTTTTTTTCGACTTTTTCCTTCATTAATAAACCAAATTTGCCCATTCCAGTAACTCTAGGTGGTTTTCCATATCAAATCAGTGAATAATTTTAGTTTGAATTCGGTAGAAAAAAAAAATTTTTTTTGGTGGTGGGGGTCAAATTTTTTTTATGACGGATTCCGATAGAATTCGGTACTAGTAACGTAATGCAGTTAACCCTGTCGATCAATTCGAAATAGTTCAGAAGTTATGACGTTTTGCAAATAAGGAGTGAGAACAACGATATGGGCATTTCTTGTAGTCTAGTGGATCAGTGCGTTGCTTTGGAATCTACGGACCAGGGTTCGATGCCGTGTTCCAGAAGTGATTTTTTGCATTTTTTTTCGACTTTTTCCTTCATTAATAAACCAAATTTGCCCATTCCAGTAACTCTAGGTGGTTTTCCATATCAAATCAGTGAATAATTTTAGTTTGAATTCGGTAGAAAAAAAAAATTTTTTTTGGTGGTGGGGGGGTCAAATTTTTTTTATGACGGATTCCGATAGAATTCGGTACTAGTAACGTAATGCAGTTAACCCTGTCGATCAATTCGAAATAGTTCAGAAGTTATGACGTTTTGCAAATAAGGAGTGAGAACAA
This sequence comes from Chaetogeoica ovagalla, assembly GCA_032441825.1. Lineage (NCBI taxonomy): Eukaryota > Metazoa > Arthropoda > Insecta > Hemiptera > Aphididae > Chaetogeoica > Chaetogeoica ovagalla. The sequence continues at coordinate 11,542,957 of CM063734.1, read as the reverse complement.
CGATATGGGCATTTCTTGTAGTCTAGTGGATCAGTGCGTTGCTTTGGAATCTACGGACCAGGGTTCGATGCCGTGTTCCGGAAGTGATTTTTGCATTTTTTTTCGACTTTTTCCTTCATTAATAAACCAAATTTGCCCATTCCAGTAACTCTAGGTGGTTTTTCATATCAAATCAGTGAATAATTTTAGTTTGAATTCGGTAGAAAAAAAAAATTTTTTTTGGTGGTGGGGGGGTCAAATTTTTTTTATGACGGATTCCGATAGAATTCGGTACTAGTAACGTAATGCAGTTAACCCTGTCGATCAATTCGAAATAGTTCAGAAGTTATGACGTTTTGCAAATAAGGAGTGAGAACAACGATATGGGCATTTCTTGTAGTCTAGTGGATCAGTGCGTTGCTTTGGAATCTACGGACCAGGGTTCGATGCCGTGATCCGGAAGTGATTTTTTGCATTTTTTTTCGACTTTTTCCTTCATTAATAAACCAAATTTGCCCATTCCAGTAACTCTAGGTGGTTTTCCATATCAAATCAGTGAATAATTTTAGTTTGAATTCGGTAGAAAAAAAAAATTTTTTTTGGTGGTGGGGAGGTCAAATTTTTTTTATGACGGATTCCGATAGAATTCGGTACTAGTAACGTAATGCAGTTAACCCCGTCGATCAATTCGAAATAGTTCAGAAGTTATGACGTTTTGCAAATAAGGAGTGAGAACAACGATATGGGCATTTCTTGTAGTCTAGTGGATCAGTGCGTTGCTTTGGAATCTACGGACCAGGGTTCGATGCCGTGTTCCGGAAGTGATTTTTGCATTTTTTTTCGACTTTTTCCTTCATTAATAAACCAAATTTGCCCATTCCAGTAACTCTAGGTGGTTTTCCATATCAAATCAGTGAATAATTTTAGTTTGAATTCGGTAGAAAAAAAAAATTTTTTTTGGTGGTGGGGGTCAAATTTTTTTTATGACGGATTCCGATAGAATTCGGTACTAGTAACGTAATGCAGTTAACCCCGTCGATCAATTCGAAATAGTTCAGAAGTTATGACGTTTTGCAAATAAGGAGTGAGAACAACGATATGGGCATTTCTTGTAGTCTAGTGGATCAGTGCGTTGCTTTGGAATCTACGGACCAGGGTTCGATGCCGTGTTCCGGAAGTGATTTTTTGCATTTTTTTTCGACTTTTTCCTTCATTAATAAACCAAATTTGCCCATTCCAGTAACTCTAGGTGGTTTTCCATATCAAATCAGTGAATAATTTTAGTTTGAATTCGGTAGAAAAAAAAAATTTTTTTTGGTGGTGGGGGGTCAAATTTTTTTTATGACGGATTCCGATAGAATTCGGTACTAGTAACGTAATGCAGTTAACCCCGTCGATCAATTCGAAATAGTTCAGAAGTTATGACGTTTTGCAAATAAGGAGTGAGAACAACGATATGGGCATTTCTTGTAGTCTAGTGGATCAGTGCGTTGCTTTGGAATCTACGGACCAGGGTTCGATGCCGTGTTCCGGAAGTGATTTTTTGCATTTTTTTTCGACTTTTACCTTCATTAATAAACCAAATTTGCCCATTCCAGTAACTCTAGGTGGTTTTCCATATCAAATCAGTGAATAATTTTAGTTTGAATTCGGTAGAAAAAAAAAATTTTTTTTGGTGGTGGGGGGGTCAAATTTTTTTTATGACGGATTCCGATAGAATTCGGTACTAGTAACGTAATGCAGTTAACCCCGTCGATCAATTCGAAATAGTTCAGAAGTTATGACGTTTTGCAAATAAGGAGTGAGAACAACGATATGGGCATTTCTTGTAGTCTAGTGGATCAGTGCGTTGCTTTGGAATCTACGGACCAGGGTTCGATGCCGTGTTCCGGAAGTGATTTTTTGCATTTTTTTTCGACTTTTTCCTTCATTAATAAACCAAATTTGCCCATTCCAGTAACTCTAGGTGGTTTTTCATATCAAATCAGTGAATAATTTTAGTTTGAATTCGGTAGAAAAAAAAAATTTTTTTTGGTGGTGGGGGGGTCAAATTTTTTTTATGACGGATTCCGATAGAATTCGGTACTAGTAACGTAATGCAGTTAACCCTGTCGATCAATTCGAAATAGTTCAGAAGTTATGACGTTTTGCAAATAAGGAGTGAGAACAACGATATGGGCATTTCTTGTAGTCTAGTGGATCAGTGCGTTGCTTTGGAATCTACGGACCAGGGTTCGATGCCGTGTTCCGGAAGTGATTTTTTGCATTTTTTTTCGACTTTTTCCTTCATTAATAAACCAAATTTGCCCATTCCAGTAACTCTAGGTGGTTTTCCATATCAAATCAGTGAATAATTTTAGTTTGAATTCGGTAGAAAAAAAAAATTTTTTTTGGTGGTGGGGGGTCAAATTTTTTTTATGACGGATTCCGATAGAATTCGGTACTAGTAACGTAATGCAGTTAATCCCGTCGATCAATTCGAAATAGTTCAGAAGTTATGACGTTTTGCAAATAAGGAGTGAGAACAACGATATGGGCATTTCTTGTAGTCTAGTGGATCAGTGCGTTGCTTTGGAATCTACGGACCAGGGTTCGATGCCGTGTTCCGGAAGTGATTTTTGCATTTTTTTTCGACTTTTTCCTTCATTAATAAACCAAATTTGCCCATTCCAGTAACTCTAGGTGGTTTTTCATATCAAATCAGTGAATAATTTTAGTTTGAATTCGGTAGAAAAAAAAAATTTTTTTTGGTGGTGGGGGGGTCAAATTTTTTTTATGACGGATTCCGATAGAATTCGGTACTAGTAACGTAATGCAGTTAACCCCGTCGATCAATTCGAAATAGTTCAGAAGTTATGACGTTTTGCAAATAAGGAGTGAGAACAACGATATGGGCATTTCTTGTAGTCTAGTGGATCAGTGCGTTGCTTTGGAATCTACGGACCAGGGTTCGATGCCGTGTTCCTGAAGTGATTTTTTGCATTTTTTTTCGACTTTTTCCTTCATTAATAAACCAAATTTGCCCATTCCAGTAACTCTAGGTGGTTTTCCATATCAAATCAGTGAATAATTTTAGTTTGAATTCGGTAGAAAAAAAAAATTTTTTTTGGTGGTGGGGGTCAAATTTTTTTTATGACGGATTCCGATAGAATTCGGTACTAGTAACGTAATGCAGTTAACCCCGTCGATCAATTCGAAATAGTTCAGAAGTTATGACGTTTTGCAAATAAGGAGTGAGAACAACGATATGGGCATTTCTTGTAGTCTAGTGGATCAGTGCGTTGCTTTGGAATCTACGGACCAGGGTTCGATGCCGTGTTCCGGAAGTGATTTTTGCATTTTTTTTCGACATTTTCCTTCATTAATAAACCAAATTTGCCCATTCCAGTAACTCTAGGTGGTTTTTCATATCAAATCAGTGAATAATTTTAGTTTGAATTCGGTAGAAAAAAAAAATTTTTTTTGGTGGTGGGGGGTCAAATTTTTTTTATGACGGATTCCGATAGAATTCGGTACTAGTAACGTAATGCAGTTAACCCCGTCGATCAATTCGAAATAGTTCAGAAGTTATGACGTTTTGCAAATAAGGAGTGAGAACAACGATATGGGCATTTCTTGTAGTCTAGTGGATCAGTGCGTTGCTTTGGAATCTACGGACCAGGGTTCGATGCCGTGTTCCGGAAGTGATTTTTGCATTTTTTTTCGACTTTTTCCTTCATTAATAAACCAAATTTGCCCATTCCAGTAACTCTAGGTGGCTTTTCATATCAAATCAGTGAATAATTTTAGTTTGAATTCGGTAGAAAAAAAAAATTTTTTTTGGTGGTGGGGGGGTCAAATTTTTTTTATGACGGATTCCGATAGAATTCGGTACTAGTAACGTAATGCAGTTAACCCTGTCGATCAATTCGAAATAGTTCAGAAGTTATGACGTTTTGCAAATAAGGAGTGAGAACAACGATATGGGCATTTCTTGTAGTCTAGTGGATCAGTGCGTTGCTTTGGAATCTACGGACCAGGGTTCGATGCCGTGTTCCGGAAGTGATTTCTTGCATTTTTTTTCGACTTTTTCCTTCATTAATAATCCAAATTTGCCCATTCCAGTAACTCTAGGTGGTTTTCCATATCAAATCAGTGAATAATTTTAGTTTGAATTCGGTAGAAAAAAAAAATTTTTTTTGGTGGTGGGGGGTCAAATTTTTTTTATGACGGATTCCGATAGAATTCGGTACTAGTAACGTAATGCAGTTAACCTCGTCGATCAATTCGAAATAGTTCAGAAGTTATGACGTTTTGCAAATAAGGAGTGAGAACAACGATATGGGCATTTCTTGTAGTCTAGTGGATCAGTGCGTTGCTTTGGAATCTACGGACCAGGGTTCGATGCCGTGTTCCGGAAGTGATTTTTTGCATTTTTTTTCGACTTTTTCCTTCATTAATAAACCAAATTTGCCCATTCCAGTAACTCTAGGTGGTTTTCCATATCAAATCAGTGAATAATTTTAGTTTGAATTCGGTAGAAAAAAAAAATTTTTTTTGGTGGTGGGAGGTCAAATTTTTTTTATGACGGATTCCGATAGAATTCGGTACTAGTAACGTAATGCAGTTAACCCCGTCGATCAATTCGAAATAGTTCAGAAGTTATGACGTTTTGCAAATAAGGAGTGAGAACAACGATATGGGCATTTCTTGTAGTCTAGTGGATCAGTGCGTTGCTTTGGAATCTACGGACCAGGGTTCGATGCCGTGTTCCGGAAGTGATTTTTTGCATTTTTTTTCGACTTTTTCCTTCATTAATAAACCAAATTTGCCCATTCCAGTAACTCTAGGTGGTTTTCCATATCAAATCAGTGAATAATTTTAGTTTGAATTCGGTAGAAAAAAAAAATTTTTTTTGGTGGTGGGGGGGTCAAATTTTTTTTATGACGGATTCCGATAGAATTCGGTACTAGTAACGTAATGCAGTTAACCCTGTCGATCAATTCGAAATAGTTCAGAAGTTATGACGTTTTGCAAATAAGGAGTGAGAACAACGATATGGGCATTTCTTGTAGTCTAGTGGATCAGTGCGTTGCTTTGGAATCTACGGACCAGGGTTCGATGCCGTGTTCCGGAAGTGATTTTTTGCATTTTTTTTCGACTTTTTCCTTCATTAATAAACCAAATTTGCCCATTCCAGTAACTCTAGGTGGTTTTCCATATCAAATCAGTGAATAATTTTAGTTTGAATTCGGTAGAAAAAAAAAATTTTTTTTGGTGGTGGGGGGTCAAATTTTTTTTATGACGGATTCCGATAGAATTCGGTACTAGTAACGTAATGCAGTTAACCTCGTCGATCAATTCGAAATAGTTCAGAAGTTATGACGTTTTGCAAATAAGGAGTGAGAACAACGATATGGGCATTTCTTGTAGTCTAGTGGATCAGTGCGTTGCTTTGGAATCTACGGACCAGGGTTCGATGCCGTATTCCGGAAGTGATTTTTTGCATTTTTTTTCGACTTTTTCCTTCATTAATAAACCAAATTTGCCCATTCCAGTAACTCTAGGTGGTTTTCCATATCAAATCAGTGAATAATTTTAGTTTGAATTCGGTAGAAAAAAAAAATTTTTTTTGGTGGTGGGGGGTCAAATTTTTTTTATGACGGATTCCGATAGAATTCGGTACTAGTAACGTAATGCAGTTAACCCTGTCGATCAATTCGAAATAGTTCAGAAGTTATGACGTTTTGCAAATAAGGAGTGAGAACAACGATATGGGCATTTCTTGTAGTCTAGTGGATCAGTGCGTTGCTTTGGAATCTACGGACCAGGGTTCGATGCCGTGTTCCGGAAGTGATTTTTTGCATTTTTTTTCGACTTTTTCCTTCATTAATAAACCAAATTTGCCCATTCCAGTAACTCTAGGTGGTTTTCCATATCAAATCAGTGATTAATTTTAGTTTGAATTCGGTAGAAAAAAAAAATTTTTTTTGGTGGTGGGGAGGTCAAATTTTTTTTATGACGGATTCCGATAGAATTCGGTACTAGTAACGTAATGCAGTTAACCCCGTCGATCAATTCGAAATAGTTCAGAAGTTATGACGTTTTGCAAATAAGGAGTGAGAACAACGATATGGGCATTTCTTGTAGTCTAGTGGATCAGTGCGTTGCTTTGGAATCTACGGACCAGGGTTCGATGCCGTGTTCCGGAAGTGATTTTTTGCATTTTTTTTCGACTTTTTCCTTCATTAATAAACCAAATTTGCCCATTCCAGTAACTCTAGGTGGTTTTCCATATCAAATCAGTGAATAATTTTAGTTTGAATTCGGTAGAAAAAAAAAATTTTTTTTGGTGGTGGGGGGGTCAAATTTTTTTTATGACGGATTCCGATAGAATTCGGTACTAGTAACGTAATGCAGTTAACCCCGTCGATCAATTCGAAATAGTTCAGAAGTTATGACGTTTTGCAAATAAGGAGTGAGAACAACGATATGGGCATTTCTTGTAGTCTAGTGGATCAGTGCGTTGCTTTGGAATCTACGGACCAGGGTTCGATGCCGTGTTCCGGAAGTGATTTTTTGCATTTTTTTTCGACTTTTTCCTTCATTAATAAACCAAATTTGCCCATTCCAGTAACTCTAGGTGGTTTTCCATATCAAATCAGTGAATAATTTTAGTTTGAATTCGGTAGAAAAAAAAAATTTTTTTTGGTGGTGGGGGGGTCAAATTTTTTTTATGACGGATTCCGATAGAATTCGGTACTAGTATCGTAATGCAGTTAACCCCGTCGATCAATTCGAAATAGTTCAGAAGTTATGACGTTTTGCAAATAAGGAGTGAGAACAACGATATGGGCATTTCTTGTAGTCTAGTGGATCAGTGCGTTGCTTTGGAATCTACGGACCAGGGTTCGATGCCGTGTTCCGGAAGTGATTTTTTGCATTTTTTTTCGACTTTTTCCTTCATTAATAAACCAAATTTGCCCATTCCAGTAACTCTAGGTGGTTTTCCATATCAAATCAGTGAATAATTTTAGTTTGAATTCGGTAGAAAAAAAAAATTTTTTTTGGTGGTGGGGGGGTCAAATTTTTTTTATGACGGATTTCGATAGAATTCGGTACTAGTAACGTAATGCAGTTAACCCCGTCGATCAATTCGAAATAGTTCAGAAGTTATGACGTTTTGCAAATAAGGAGTGAGAACAACGATATGGGCATTTCTTGTAGTCTAGTGGATCAGTGCGTTGCTTTGGAATCTACGGACCAGGGTTCGATGCCGTGTTCCGGAAGTGATTTTTTGCATTTTTTTTCGACTTTTTCCTTCATTAAAAAACCAAATTTGCCCATTCCAGTAACTCTAGGTGGTTTTCCATATCAAATCAGTGAATAATTTTAGTTTGAATTCGGTAGAAAAAAAAAATTTTTTTTGGTGGTGGGGGGGTCAAATTTTTTTTATGACGGATTCCGATAGAATTCGGTACTAGTAACGTAATGCAGTTAACCCCGTCGATCAATTCGAAATAGTTCAGAAGTTATGACGTTTTGCAAATAAGGAGTGAGAACAACGATATGGGCATTTCTTGTAGTCTAGTGGATCAGTGCGTTGCTTTGGAATCTACGGACCAGGGTTCGATGCCGTGTCCTGGAAGTGATTTTTTGCATTTTTTTTCGACTTTTTCCTTCATTAATAAACCAAATTTGCCCATTCCAGTAACTCTAGGTGGTTTTCCATATCAAATCAGTGAATAATTTTAGTTTGAATTCGGTAGAAAAAAAAAATTTTTTTTGGTGGTGGGGGGGTCAAATTTTTTTTATGACGGATTCCGATAGAATTCGGTACTAGTAACGTAATGCAGTTAACCCTGTCGATCAATTCGAAATAGTTCAGAAGTTATGACGTTTTGCAAATAAGGAGTGAGAACAACGATATGGGCATTTCTTGTAGTCTAGTGGATCAGTGCGTTGCTTTGGAATCTACGGACCAGGGTTCGATGCCGTGATCCGGAAGTGATTTTTTGCATTTTTTTTCGACTTTTTCCTTCATTAATAAACCAAATTTGCCCATTCCAGTAACTCTAGGTGGTTTTCCATATCAAATCAGTGAATAATTTTAGTTTGAATTCGGTAGAAAAAAAAAATTTTTTTTGGTGGTGGGAGGTCAAATTTTTTTTATGACGGATTCCGATAGAATTCGGTACTAGTAACGTAATGCAGTTAACCCCGTCGATCAATTCGAAATAGTTCAGAAGTTATGACGTTTTGCAAATAAGGAGTGAGAACAACGATATGGGCATTTCTTGTAGTCTAGTGGATCAGTGCGTTGCTTTGGAATCTACGGACCAGGGTTCGATGCCGTGTTCCGGAAGTGATTTTTTGCATTTTTTTTCGACTTTTTCCTTCATTAATAAACCAAATTTGCCCATTCCAGTAACTCTAGGTGGTTTTCCATATCAAATCAGTGAATAATTTTAGTTTGAATTCGGTAGAAAAAAAAAATTTTTTTTGGTGGTGGGGGGGTCAAATTTTTTTTATGACGGATTCCGATAGAATTCGGTACTAGTAACGTAATGCAGTTAACCCCGTCGATCAATTCGAAATAGTTCAGAAGTTATGACGTTTTGCAAATAAGGAGTGAGAACAACGATATGGGCATTTCTTGTAGTCTAGTGGATCAGTGCGTTGCTTTGGAATCTACGGACCAGGGTTCGATGCCGTGTTCCGGAAGTGATTTTTTGCATTTTTTTTCGACTTTTTCCTTCATTAATAAACCAAATTTGCCCATTCCAGTAACTCTAGGTGGTTTTCCATATCAAATCAGTGAATAATTTTAGTTTGAATTCGGTAGAAAAAAAAAATTTTTTTTGGTGGTGGGGGGGTCAAATTTTTTTTATGACGGATTCCGATAGAATTCGGTACTAGTAACGTAATGCAGTTAACCCTGTCGATCAATTCGAAATAGTTCAGAAGTTATGACGTTTTGCAAATAAGGAGTGAGAAGAACGACCAATTTTGTCTTTGTAAAGTTACTGGAAGTAGGAATAAAGTTTACTCGGCAGAAAATTCCTAAGAGGATTTTCCCGATTTTACACTAAGGAAGTGTCCGACACAAATTTTGTCTTTGTAGTGTAACTGAAAGTATGAGAGGAATTTGCCAGATAAAAAATTTCTACGGAAGTTTTCCCGATTATTCACTAGGGAAGCGTTCTTCATCAATTTTGTCATTGGAAAGTTACTGGAAACAAGAAAAATATTTACTCGGCAGAAAATTCCTACAGGGGTTTTCCCGAAATTACACTAGGGAAGCGTTCGACACCAATTTAGTGTTTGTAGTGTTCTTGGAAGTATGATAAAAATTTGCTGGAAAAAAGAAAAATATTTACTCGGCAGAAAATTCCTACGATGGTTTTCCTGATTTTACACTAGGGAAGCGTTCGACACCAGTTTTGTCTTTGTAGTGTTACTGAAAGTATGAGAAGAATTTGCCAGAAAAAAAATTTCTACAGAAGTTTTCCCGATTAATCTCTATGGAAGTATACGACACCAATTTTACCTTTGTAGAGTTACTGGAAGTAAGAGTAAAATTTCCTCGGGAGAAAATTCATACGGAGGTTTTCCTGATTTTACACTAGGGAAGCGTTCGACACCAATTTTATCGTTGTGGAGTTACTAAAAGTAAAAGAAAAATTTGCTTGTCAGAAAATTACTTCTGAAGTATTTCCGATTATTCTCTAGGGAAGTATTCGACACTAATTTTGTCTTTGTAGAGTTACTGGAAGTAAGAATAAAATTTGCTCGGCAGAAAATTCCAACGGAAATTTTCCTGATAATTCTCTAAAGAAGAGTTCTACACTAATTTTGTCTTTGTAAAGTTACTGGAAGTAGGAATAATGTTTACTCGGCAGAAAATTCCTAAGAGGATTTTCATGATTTTACACTAAGGAAGTGTCCGACACTAATTTTGTCTTTGTAGTGTAACTGAAAGTATGAGAGGAATTTGCCAGATAAAAAATGTTTACGGAAGTTTTCCCGATTATTCACTAGGGAAGCGTTCTTCATCAATTTTGTCATTGGAAAGTTACTGGAAACAAGAAAAATATTTACTCGGCAGAAAATTTCTTCGGGAGTTTTCCCGATTTTACACTAGGGAAGCGTTCGACACAAATTTAGTGTTTGTATTGTTCATGGAAGTATGATAAAAATTTGCTGGAAACAAGAAAAATATTTACTCGGCAGAAAATTCCTACGAAGGTTTTCCTGATTTTACACTAGGGAAGCGTTCGACACCAATTTTGTCTTTGTAGTGTTACTGAAAGTATGAGAAGAATTTGCCAGAAAAAAAATTTCTACAGAAGTTTTCCCGATTAATCTCTATGGAAGTATACGACACCAATTTTGTCTTTGTAGAGTTACTGGAAGTAAGAGTAAAATTTCCTCGGGAGAAAATTCATACGGAGGTTTTCCTGATTTTACACTAGGGAAGCGTTCGACACCAATTTTGTCTTTGTAGTGTTACTGAAAGTAAAAGAAAAATTTGCTTGTCAGAAAATTACTTCTGAAGTATTTCCGATTATTCTCTAGGGAAGTATTCGACACTAATTTTGTCTTTGTAGAGTTACTGGAAGTAAGAATAAAATTTGCTCGGCAGAAAATTCCAACGGAAGTTTTCCTGATTATTCTCTAGGGAAGCGTTCTACACCAATTTTGTCTTTGTAAAGTTACTGGAAGTAGGAATAAAATTTACTCGGCAGAAAATTCCTAAGGGGATTTTCCCGATTTTACACTACGGAAGTGTCCGACACTAATTTTGTCTTTGTAGTGTAACTGAAAGTATGAGAGGAATTTGCCAGATAAAAAATTTCTACGGAAGTTTTCCCGATTATTCACTAGGGAAGCGTTCGACACCAATTTTGTCTTTGTAGAAAGTTACTGGAAAACAAGAAAATTTACTCGGCAGAAAATTCTACGGAGGTTTTCCCGATTTTACACTAGGGAAGCGTTCGACACCAATTTTATGGTTGTTGAGTTACTGGAAGTAAAAGAAAAATTTACTCGGCAGAAAATTCTTCTAAGTTTTCCTGATTTTACACTAGGGAAGCGTTCGACACCAATTTTGTCTTTGTAGTGTTACTGAAAGTATGAAAAAATTTGCTCCAGAAAAATTTCTAGAAGTTTTCCCGATTAATCTCTAGGAAGTTCGACACCAATTTTGTCTTTGTAGAGTTACTGGAAGTAGGAATAAATTTACTCGGCAGAAAATTCATACGGAGGTTTTCCCGATTTTACACTAGGAAGCGTTCGACACCAATTTTATCGTTGTAGTTACTGGAAAAGTATGAAGAAAATTTGCTTGTCAGAAAAAATTTCTGAAGTTTTCCCGATTTTACTAGGAAGTATTCGACACTAATTTTGTCTTTGTAGAGTTACTGGAAGTATGATAAAAATTTACTCGGAAGAAAATTCAACGGAAGTTTTCCTGATTATTCACTAGGAAGCGTTCGACACCAATTTTCTTTGTAAGTTACTGGAAGTAAAGAAAAATTTACTCAGAAAATTATTCTAAGTTTTCCTGATTTTACACTAGGGAAGTGTCCGACACCAATTTTGTCTTTGTGAGTTACTGAAAGTATGAGAGAATTTGCTCCAGATAAAAATTCTACGGAAGTTTTCCCGATAATTCTCTAGGGAAGCGTTGTACACCAATTTTTTCATTGTAAAGTTACTGGAAAAAAGAAAAATATTTACTCGGCAGAAAATTCCGGAGTTTTCCCGATTTTACACTAGGAAGCGTTCGACACCAATTTTGTCTTTGTAGTTACTTGAAGTATGAGAAAAATTTGCTCAGAAAAAAATTTCCTACGAAGTTTTCCTGATTATTCTCTAGGGAAGCGTTCGACACCAATTTTCTCGTTGTAGTGTTACTGGAAAGTATGAAAAAAATTTACTCGGCAGAAAAATTCCTACAGAAGTTTTCGATTTTACACTAAGGAAGTATTCGACACCAATTTTGTCTTTGTAGTGTTCTTGGAAGTATGATAATTTCCTGGAAACAAGAAAAAATTTACTAGAAAATTCCTACGAGGTTTTCCTGATTTTACACTAGAGAAGCGTTCGACACCAATTTTGTCTTTGTAGTGTTACTGAAAGTATGAGAGAATTTGCCAGAAAATTTCTGACAGTATTTCCCGATTAATTCTCTAGGAAGTATTCGACACTAATTTTGTCTTTGTAGAGTTACTGGAAGTAAGAATAAAATTTGCTCGGCAGAAAATTCCGGAAGTTTTCCTGTTTATTCTCTAGGGAAGCGTTCGACACCAATTTTGTCTTTGTAAAGTTACTGGAAGTAGGAAAAATTTACTTGCAGAAAATTTTCTGAAGTTTTCCCGATTTTCTCTAAGGAAGTGTCGACACAATTTTGTCTTTGTAGTGTTACTGAAAGTATGAGAGAATTTGCCAGATAAAAATTTCTACGGAAGTTTTCCTGATTATTCACTAGGAAGCGTTCTTCACCAATTTTGTCTTTGTAGAGTTACTTGAAGTAAGAATAATTTACTCGGCAGAAAATTCCTAAGGGGATTTTCCCGATTTTACACTAGGATAGCGTTCGACACCAATTTTGTCTTTGTAGTGTTACTGGAAGTATGAGAAAAATTTGCCAGATAAAAAATTCCTACGGAGAGTTTGCCGATTTTACACTAGGGAAGCGTTCGACACCAATTTTGTCTTTGTAGAGTTACTGAAAGTAGTAAGAAAAAATTTACTCGGCAGAAAATTCCTACGGAGTTTTCCCGATTTTACACTAGGAAGCGTTCGACACCAATTTTGTTTTGTAGTGTTCTGGAAGTATGATAAATTTGCTTGGAAACAGAAAAAATTTACTCGGAAGAAAATTCCTTTCCGATTTTCTCTAGGAAGTATTCGACACCAATTTTGTCTTTGTAGTGTTACTGAAAGTATGAGAAAAAATTTGCCAGAAAATTTCTACGGAAGTTTTCCGATTATCTCTAGGAAGCGTTCTACACCAATTTTGTCTATGGAAAGGTAATGGAAGTAGGAAAAAAATTTACTCGGCAGAAAATTCCTAAGGGGATTTTCCAGATTTTACACTAGGAAGCGTTCGACACCAATTTTTCTTGTAGTGTAACTGAAAGTATGAGAGGAATTTGCCAGATAGAAAATTTCTACTGAAGTTTTCCTGATTATTCTCTAGGGAAGCGTATTCGACACCAATTTTGTCTTTGTAGAGTTACTGGAAAGTATGAATAATATTTACTCGGCAGAAAATTCTAACGGGGGTTTTCCTGATTTTACACTAGGGAAGCGTTCGACACCAATTTTGTCTTTGTAGTGTTACTGGAAGTAGGAATAAAATTTACTCGGCAGAAAATTCCTAAGGGGATTTTCCCGATTTTACACTAAGGAAGTGTCCGACACTAATTTTGCCGTTGTTGTGTAACAGAATGTATGAGAGAAATTTGCGAGATAAAAAATTTCTACGGAGGTTTTCCGGATTATTCTCTAGGAAAGCGTTCGACACCAATTTTGTCTTTGTAGAGTTACTGGAAGTAAGAACAAAATTAGCTCGGCAGAAAATTCAACGGGAGTTTTCCCGATTTTACACTAGGGAAGCGTTCAACATCAATTTTGTCTTTGTAGTTACTGAAGTAGAAAAATTTGCTTGCAGAAAAATTTCTGAACGGAAGTTTTCCGATTATTCACTAGGAAGCGTTTCGACACAATTTTTGTCTTTGTAGTGTTACTGGAAGTAAGAATAAAATTTGCTCGGCAGAAAATTCCTAACGAAGTTTTCCCGATTATTCTCTAGGGAAGAGTTCTACACCAATTTTGTCTTTGTAAAGTTACTGGAAGTAGGAATAAAATTTACTCGGCAGAAAATTCCTACGAAGGTTTTCCTGATTTTACACTAGGGAAGCGTTCGACACCAATTTTGTCTTTGTAGTGTTACTGAAAGTATGAGAAGAATTTGCCAGAAAAAAAATTTCTACAGAAGTTTTCCCGATTAATCTCTAGGGAAGTATACGACACCAATTTTGTCTTTGTAGAGTTACTGGAAGTAAGAGTAAAATTTCCTCGGGAGAAAATTCATACGGAGGTTTTCCTGATTTTACACTAAGGAAGCGTTCGACACCAATTTTATCGTTGTGGAGTTACTAAAAGTAAAAGAAAAATTTGCTTGTCAGAAAATTACTTCTGAAGTATTTCCGATTATTCTCTAGGGAAGTATTCGACACTAATTTTGTCTTTGTAGAGTTACTGGAAGTAAGAATAAAATTTCCTCGGCCGAAAATTCATACGGAGGTTTTCCCGATTTTACACTAGGGAAGCGCTCGACACCAATTTTTCTTGTGGAGTTACTGGAAGTAAAAATAAGGAAGTGTAATTTTCCTCAGCAGAAAATTCCTACGAAGGTTTTCCTGATTTTACACTAGGGAAGCGTTCGACACCAATTTTGTCTTTGTAGTGTTACTGAAAGTATGAGAAGAATTTGCCAGAAAAAAAATTTCTACAGAAGTTTTCCCGATTAATCTCTATGGAAGTATACGACACCAATTTTGTCTTTGTAGAGTTACTGGAAGTAAGAGTAAAATTTCCTCGGGAGAAAATTCATACGGAGGTTTTCCTGATTTTACACTAGGGAAGCGTTCGACACCAATTTTATCGTTGTGGAGTTACTAAAAGTAAAGGAAAAATTTGCTTGTCAGAAAATTACTTCTGAAGTATTTCCGATTATTCTCTAGGGAAGTATTCGACACTAATTTTGTCTTTGTAGAGTTACTAGAAGTAAGAATAAAATTTGCACGGCAGAAAATTCCAACGGAAGTTTTCCTGATTATTCTCTAGGGAAGCGTTCTACACCAATTTTTTCTTTGTAAAGTTACTGGAAGTAGGAATAAAATTTACTCGGCAGAAAATTCCTAAGGGGATTTTCCCGATTTTACACTAAGGAAGTGACCGACATTAATTTTGTCTTTGTAGTGTAACTGAAAGTATGAGAGGAATTTGCCAGATAAAAAATTTCTACGGATGTTTTCCCGATTATTCACTAGGGAAGCGTTCTTCATCAATTTTGTCATTGGAAAGTTACTGGAAACAAGAAAAATATTTACTCGGCAGAAAATTCCTACGGGGGTTTTCCCGATTTTACACAAAAGAAGCGTTCGACACCAATTTAGTGTTTGTAGTGGTCTTGGAAGTATGATAGGAATTTGCTGGAAACAAGAAAAATATTTACTCGGCAGAAAATTCCTTCGGGGGTTTTCCTGATTTTACACTGGGGAAGCGTACGACACCAATTTTATCGTTGTGGAGTTACTGAAAGTAAAAGAAAAATTTGCTTGTCAGAAAATTACTTCTGATGTATTTCCGATTATTCTCTAGGGAAGTATTCGACACTAATTTTGTCTTTGTAGAGTTACTGGAAGTAAGAATAAAATTTGCTCGGCAGAAAATTCCAACGGAAATTTTCCAGTTTATTCTCTAAAGAAGAGTTCTACACCAATTTTGTCTTTGTAAAGTTACTGAAAGTAGGAATAAAGTTTACTCGGCAGAAAATTCCCAACGGGATTTTCCCGATTTTACACTAGGGAAGTGTCCGACACTAATTTTGTCTTTGTAGTGTAACTGAAAGTATGAGAGAAATTTGCAAGATAAAAAATTTCTACGGAAGTTTTCCCGATTATTCACTAGAGAAGCGTTCTTCACCAATTTTGTCATTGGAAAGTTAATGGAAACAAGAAAAATATTTACTCGGCAGAAAATTCCTACAAGGGTTTTCCCGATTTTACACTAGGGAAGCGTTCGACACCAATTTAGTGTTTGTATTGTTCATGGAAGTATGATTTATTTATTTAGCGTATGGTTTATAGTTACATGCATTAGATTAATTATAATATGTCAATGTACAATAAATTTATTTAATGTATACCAGATGAATAAAAATAAAACAAAGATAGGGTATTTAGTAGTATGGGTAACAGTGAATAATATTAATAAGGTAGCAAAACAATATGATTGGTATTAGAGTTTAAGTTCAAGTTCCTCCAACCATTTAATAAATGTGGGAGGGATTGTGAGACAGTCGATTCTGGGACCTCGATAGGCGTGGATAGGGCATACAAAAGCTATGTGGTAGATGGTCTGCCTTTCCGCTCCACAGTCACATTCTGGTGAGTTTCTCATGCCCCATTTGTACAAGGAGTTTGCACATCTACCGTGCAAAGTTCGTACTCTATTAAGTGAGCACCACAGATTGCGCTGTAGGTGAAATCCTGTGGGTATATGTCCTGGTGAAATGTTACCTAGGATGCTGTCGTTCTCTACCATGGTTACCCACGTTTGTTTCCAAGTCATCATCATGTCGAAGTTTGTGTTGATTAGGTCCTTAGCTGTTTTTGATGAGGGGTTTCTAGACTTCAATCGTGTTTTATTCGCATCATCAATAAAATTATTAATGGGCAGTTCGTAGTTGAGATTTATTTTTGAGAACTCTTTTACTAAGGCGTTTGCTCTGCGAAGTGATGGGGGGGCAATTGCTGTTAGTGTTGGGAGCCAGTGGGTAGGTGTCGATTTTATTGTACCAGATATTAGTCTCATGGTAGTGTTGAGTTGGGTGTCTACTTTTGCCACATGAGCGCTGTTTAGCCAGACGGATGCGCAGTATTCAGCTACTGGGTAGACCAAACCAAGAGCCGAGCATCGCAGAGTGTGAGCCGAAGCACCCCAAGATGTACCGCATAGTTTATGTAGTATATTGTTTCTGGAGCTAAGTTTGGCGGCGGTATTTTCGAGGTGAGTTTTGAAGGAGAGTGTGTGATCCAATGTTATGCCGAGGTATTTGGGGTGAAAGTTGTGGTTTAGAGCGTCTCCATTGAAAGTTATATTTAATTGAGCGCCAGCAAGTTTACTGTTTAGGTGGAAACATGATGATTCTGTTTTGCTGGTGTTAGGTTTTAGTCTCCAGTCATGGAAATAGTTGCTTAGCGTGATGAGATCGTTTGTAAGTACCCTTTCTGTTTCATTGAGGTCTTTGTGTTGGGTTACGATAGCTAGATCATCAGCGTATGCGAATTTAATGGAGTGAGTCATTGGGAGGTCGGCTATATAGACATTAAATAATAGAGGTGCTAGTACCGAGCCTTGCGCTAGGCCGTTATTTAATGTTCTTGAGTTGCTGATTTTATCATTCATGTGTACTTTAAATGATCTATTAGTAAGCATATTGTTGATTAGCTGGACGGTATTTCGGCAGGTAATGGTGAGGAGAAGTTTGTATAGCAGGCCGTGTCTCCAAACGGTGTCGTAAGCTGCTGTTAGGTCAATAAATACTGCTGCAGTTTTTAGGCAGTTTTGAAAACCTGCCTCAATATAAGTGGTCAATGAGAGGACTTGATCGGAACAGCTTCGGCCCGGCCTGAATCCGGCTTGTTCCACCGGAATTGTATTTAGTATAATTGGGCTAATTCGGTTATAGATTATTCTCTCCAGTAATTTATAGCACACGCTGAGTAGTGCTATTGGGCGGTAGTTTTCGGGGCGATCGTTTGATTTCCCGGGTTTTACGATAGCAATTATTTTGGATTTTCTAAATTCTGGAGGCAGTGTTCCGGATTGTTGAATGTCAGTGTAAAATTTAGATAGCCATCTTCTGGTGTTAGGACCACAGTTTATCAGAAATTCAGGGTAAATTCCATCTGGCCCTGCAGCCTTCCCGGGTTTTAAGTCCTTTAGAGCTGTGGTAATTTCCGTCTCTGAGTAAGGAGCAGAAAGTTCATAGGTTTGGGTGCATTCTTTTTTAAGGTCTCTGAGACATTTTCTTATTTTAGTTGTGTGACTCTTGTTCGAGGGCATTCTTGTTACATTTACTATGTGGTTAGCAATTTGGTTAGGTGAGATTGATGTTTCTTCTCGTCTAGTGTGTTGTTTACCTCCCAATTTCTTGAGAAGGCTCCATGCTTCCCTACTAGAATGTCTAAAATCAAGGGCTGTCATTGTTTTATTCCATTTTTCCTTCCTAGATTTGTCAAGGCTAATTAGGAGGTCATCCGCTACATCAATGTTTCCGTTCATGTATTCTCGGTATAGGTTTTCGCTTAGTTCGTTCCAGCCAGGGATATAATCTTTCCTGTAGCCTCTTGGCATATGTTTTTTAGCGATAGCAATGATGAGTCCCAAGAATCTATTATAGTTCGAACACTTAGGTGGAATAAACCGGATGCATTTGTCTAGTTCGTTTGCATAGTCTACCCATGCAGCTTTGTTAAAGTTCCATCTGGGGTTAGGTGTAGAATTGATTAATGGGATTTGGGGTCCGATTTCAATTAGAATAGGTCGGTGTTGGCTATTTGGAAAGTCGTTCATAACTGTTCGGCTAGCTGTCATTGGTAAATTGTTTGTTGTTACTGAAACAAAGCAGAGGTCAGGATTATACTCTCTATTCCATCTGCCTGACTTAAATGTGCCTTTTGATTTAGCATCGAAAACTAGATGGGCGTTATTAGTTTCTGCCCATGATACAAGCATCTCTCCATTGGTGTTGTTACTGGAATACTTCCAGTTCACGTGGTGACTATTAAAGTCACCAATGATTATTGTTGGATGAGAAATGTCTCCTAGGACATGGTCTGGCCATATGGTAGTTGGTGGTTTGTATACGTTAATAATTGTGGTTGGTCCGACATTGATTTTGACGGTATGGATGTCGTGTAGGGTTGATTGGCATACAAGCTTGACTTCACCTAGGTTATTTCGGGCGTAAGTTGCTATCCCGTAGGAGCGATGGTATGTGGCTCCGATTATGGAGTATCCGTGTATCTTACCTCTGGCGTTAAGTTGGGTTTCGTCTTGAGTATGGGTTTCTTGGATTGCCACTATATCGACTTCTTGTTCCCTGAGGATACGGGAGATGTAGTCACTTTTTGATCTGCTAATACCTTCAATATTGATTTGGCAAATGCGTAGGGTAGTCCCTAGCTTTCTTGTCCGGAGGCCCTGAAAAGGGCCATTTTTGGGTCGAATCTTTCGATTCGATTGTGTTCGGTATGATTGCATGTAACCAGGCCAGGAGAGCGTTATAAACACTAGTTTGGCCACCGAGTTGAAAGATCTTTAGCCGTTCGTCTTGAGAAGATGAACGTTGCCCAGGGGGTACCACGAGGAGGCGATCTTTCATAACCCCCCATGGAAGTATGATAAAAATTTTCTGGAAACAAGAAAATTATTTACTCGGCAGAAAATTCCTACGATGGTTTTCCTGATTTTACACTAGGGAAGCGTTCGACACCAGTTTTGTCTTTGTAGTGTTACTGAAAGTATGAGAAGAATTTGCCAGAAAAAAAATTTCTACAGAAGTTTTCCCGATTAATCTCTATGGAAGTATACGACACCAATTTTGCCTTTGTAGAGTTACTGGAAGTAAGAGTAAAATTTCCTCGGGAGAAAAAATTCATACGGAGGTTTTCCTGATTTTACACTAGGGAAGCGTTCGACACCAATTTTATCGTTGTGGAGTTACTAAAAGTAAAGGAAAAATTTGCTTGTCAGAAAATTACTTCTGAAGTATTTCCGATTATTCTCTAGGGAAGTATTCGACACTAATTTTGTCTTTGTAGAGTTACTAGAAGTAAGAATAAAATTTGCACAGCAGAAAATTCCAACGGAAGTTTTCCTGATTATTCTCTAGGGAAGCGTTCTACACCAATTTTTTCTTTGTAAAGTTACTGGAAGTAGGAATAAAATTTACTCGGCAGAAAATTCCTAAGGGGATTTTCCCGATTTTACACTAAGGAAGTGTCCGACACTAATTTTGTCTTTGTAGTGTAACTGAAAGTATGAGAGGAATTTGCCAGATAAAAAATTTCTACGGATGTTTTCCCGATTATTCACTAGGGAAGCGTTCTTCATCAATTTTGTCATTGGAAAGTTACTGGAAACAAGAAAAATATTTACTCGGCAGAAAATTTCTTCGGGAGTTTTCCCGATTTTACACTAGGGAAGCTTTCGACACAAATTTAGTGTTTGTAGTGTTCTTGGAAGTATGATAAAAATTTGCTGGAAACAAGAAAAATATTTACTCGGCAGAAAATTCCTTCGGGGGTTTTCCTGATTTTACACTAGGGAAGCGTTCGACACCAATTTTATCGTTGTGGAGTTACTGAAAGTAAAAGAAAAATTTGCTTGTCAGAAAATTACTTCTGAAGTATTTCCGATTATTCTCTAGGGAAGTATTCGACACTAATTTTGTCTTTGTAGAGTTACTGGAAGTAAGAATAAAATTTGCTCGGCAGAAAATTCCAACGGAAGTTTTCCTGTTTATTCTCTAGGGAAGAGTTCTACACCAATTTTGTCTTTGTAAAGTTACTGGAAGTAGGCATAAAGTTTACTCGGCAGAGAATTCCTAAGGGGATTTTCCCGATTTTACACTAGAGAAGTGTCCGACACAAATTTTGTCGATGTAGTGTAACTGAAAGTATGAGAGGAATTTGCCAGACAAAAAATTTCTACGGAAGTTTTCCCGATTATTCACTAGGGAAGCGTTCTTCATCAATTTTGTCATTGGAAAGTTACTGGAAACAAGAAAAATATTTACTCGGCAGAAAATTTCTTCGGGAGTTTTCCCGATTTTACACTAGGGAAGCTTTCGACACAAGTTTAGTGTTTGTAGTGTTCTTGGAAGTATGATAAAAATTTGCTGGAAACAAGAAAAATATTTACTCGGCAGAAAATTCCTTCGGGGGTTTTCCTGATTTTACACTAGGGAAGCGTTCGACACAAATTTAGTGTTTGTATTGTTCATGGAAGTACGATAAAAATTTGCTGGAAACAAGAAAAATATTTACTCGGCAGAAAATTCCTACGATGGTTTTCCTGATTTTACACTAGGGAAGCGTTCGACACCAGTTTTGTCTTTGTAGTGTTATTGAAAGTATGAGAAGAATTTGCCAGAAAAAAAATTTCTACAGAAGTTTTCCCGATTAATCTCTATGGAAGTATACGACACCAATTTTGTCTTTGTAGAGTTACTGGAAGTAAGAGTAAAATTTCCTCGGGAGAAAATTCATACGGAGGTTTTCCTGATTTTACACTAGGGAAGCGTTCGACACTAATTTTATCGTTGTGGAGTTACTAAAAGTAAAGGAAAAATTTGCTTGTCAGAAAATTACTTCTGAAGTATTTCCGATTATTCTCTAGGGAAGTATTCGACACTAATTTTGTCTTTGTAGAGTTACTGGAAGTAAGAATAAAATTTGCTCGGCAGAAAATTCCAACGGAAGTTTTCCTGTTTATTCTCTAGGGAAGAGTTCTACACCAATTTTGTCTTTGTAAAGTTACTGGAAGTAGGCATAAAGTTTACTCGGCAGAGAATTCCTAAGGGGATTTTCCCGATTTTACACTAGAGAAGTGTCCGACACAATTTTTGTCGTTGTAGTGTAACTGAAAGTATGAGAGGAATTTGCCAGACAAAAAATTTCTACTGAAGTATTACCGATTATTCACTAGGGAAGCGAACTACAGCAAAATGGTCACTGGAAAGTTACTGGAAACAAGAAAAATATTTACTCGGCAGAAAATTTCTTCGGGAGTTTTCCCGATTTTACACTAGGGAAGCTTTCGACACAAGTTTAGTGTTTGTAGTGTTCTTGGAAGTATGATAAAAATTTGCTGGAAACAAGAAAAATATTTACTCGGCAGAAAATTCCTTCGGGGGTTTTCCTGATTTTACACTAGGGAAGCGTTCGACACCAGTTTTGTCTTTGTAGTGTTACTGAAAGTATGAGAAGAATTTGCTTGTCAGAAAATTACTTCTGAAGTATTTCCGATTATTCTCTAGGGAAGTATTCGACACTAATTTTGTCTTTGTAGAGTTACTGGAAGTAAGAATAAAATTTGCTCGGCAGAAAATTCCAACGGAAGTTTTCCTGTTTATTCTCTAGGGAAGAGTTCTACACCAATTTTGTCTTTGTAAAGTTACTGGAAGTAGGCATAAAGTTTACTCGGCAGAGAATTCCTAAGGGGATTTTCCCGATTTTACACTAGAGAAGTGTCCGACACAAATTTTGTCGATGTAGTGTAACTGAAAGTATGAGAGGAATTTGCCAGACAAAAAATTTCTACGGAAGTTTTCCCGATTATTCACTAGGGAAGCGTTCTTCATCAATTTTGTCATTGGAAAGTTACTGGAAACAAGAAAAATATTTACTCGGCAGAAAATTTCTTCGGGAGTTTTCCCGATTTTACACTAGGGAAGCTTTCGACACAAGTTTAGTGTTTGTAGTGTTCTTGGAAGTATGATAAAAATTTGCTGGAAACAAGAAAAATATTTACTCGGCAGAAAATTCCTTCGGGGGTTTTCCTGATTTTACACTAGGGAAGCGTTCGACACAAATTTAGTGTTTGTATTGTTCATGGAAGTACGATAAAAATTTGCTGGAAACAAGAAAAATATTTACTCGGCAGAAAATTCCTACGATGGTTTTCCTGATTTTACACTAGGGAAGCGTTCGACACCAGTTTTGTCTTTGTAGTGTTATTGAAAGTATGAGAAGAATTTGCCAGAAAAAAAATTTCTACAGAAGTTTTCCCGATTAATCTCTATGGAAGTATACGACACCAATTTTGTCTTTGTAGAGTTACTGGAAGTAAGAGTAAAATTTCCTCGGGAGAAAATTCATACGGAGGTTTTCCTGATTTTACACTAGGGAAGCGTTCGACACTAATTTTATCGTTGTGGAGTTACTAAAAGTAAAGGAAAAATTTGCTTGTCAGAAAATTACTTCTGAAGTATTTCCGATTATTCTCTAGGGAAGTATTCGACACTAATTTTGTCTTTGTAGAGTTACTGGAAGTAAGAATAAAATTTGCTCGGCAGAAAATTCCAACGGAAGTTTTCCTGTTTATTCTCTAGGGAAGAGTTCTACACCAATTTTGTCTTTGTAAAGTTACTGGAAGTAGGCATAAAGTTTACTCGGCAGAGAATTCCTAAGGGGATTTTCCCGATTTTACACTAGGGAAGCGTTCGACACCAATTTTATCGTTGTGGAGTTACTAAAAGTAAAAGAAAAATTTGCTTGTCAGAAAATTACTTCTGAAGTATTTCCGATTATTCACTAGGGAAGCGTTCTTCATCAATTTTGTCATTGGAAAGTTACTGGAAACAAGAAAAATATTTACTCGGCAGAAAATTCCAACGGAAGTTTTCCTGTTTATTCTCTAGGGAAGAGTTCTACACCAATTTAGTGTTTGTGTTCTTGGAAGTATGATAAAAATTTGCTGGAAACAAGAAAAATATTTACTCGGCAGAAAATTCCTTCGGGGGTTTTCCTGTTTATTCACGAGGGAAGAGTTCGACACCAGTTTTGTCGTTGTAGTGTTACTGAAAGTATGAAGAATTTGCTTGAAAAATTTCTTCTGAAGTATTTCCGATTATTCTCTAGGGAAGTATTCGACACTAATTTTGTCTTTGTAGAGTTACTGGAAGTAAGAATAAAATTTGCTCGGCAGAAAATTCCAACGGAAGTTTTCCTGTTTATTCTCTAGGGAAGAGTTCTACACCAATTTTGTCTTTGTAAAGTTACTGGAAGTAGGCATAAAGTTTACTCGGCAGAGAATTCCTAAGGGGATTTTCCCGATTTTACACTAGAGAAGTGTCCGACACAAATTTTGTCGATGTAGTGTAACTGAAAGTATGAGAGGAATTTGCCAGACAAAAAATTTCTACGGAAGTTTTCCTGATTATTCACTAGGGAAGCGTTCTTCATCAATTTTGTCATTGGAAAGTTACTGGAAACAAGAAAAATATTTACCTTGGCAGAAAATTTCTTCGGGAGGTTTTCCCGATTTTACACTAGGGAAGCTTTCGACACAAGTTTAGTGTTTGTAGTGTTCTTGGAAGTATGATAAAAATTTGCTGGAAACAAGAAAAATATTTACTCGGCAGAAAATTCCTTCGGGGGTTTTCCTGATTTTACACTAGGGAAGCGTTCGACACAAATTTAGTGTTTGTATTGTTCATGGAAGTACGATAAAAATTTGCTGGAAACAAGAAAAATATTTACTCGGCAGAAAATTCCTACGATGGTTTTCCTGATTTTACACTAGGGAAGCGTCCGACACCAATTTTGTCTTTGTAGTGTTACTGAAAGTATGAAAAGAATTTGCCAGAAAAAAAATGTCTACAGGAGTTTTCCCGATTAATCTCCAGAGAAGTATACGGCACCAATTTTTTCTTTGTATAGTTACTGGAAGTAAGCGTAAAATTTCGACGGGAAAAAATTCATACGGAGGTTTTCATGATTTTACACTAGGGAAGCGTTCGACAGCAATTTTATCGTTGTGGAGTTACTGATAGTAAAAGAAAAATTTGCTTGTCAGAAAATTACTTTTGAAGTATTTCTGGTTATTCTCTAGGGAAGTATTCGACACTAATTTTGTCTTTGTAGAGTTACTGGAAGTAAGAATAAAATTTGCTCGGCAGAAAATTCCAACGGAAGTTTTCCTGTTTATTCTCTAAAGAAGAGTTCTACACCAATTTTGTCATTGTAAAGTCACTGGAAGTATGAGAAGAATTTGCCAGAAAAAAAATTTCTACAGAAGTTTTCCCGATTAATCTCTATGGAAGTGTCCGACACAAATTTTGTCTTTGTAGTGTAACTTAAAGTATGAGAGGAATTTGCCAGATAAAAAATTTCTACGGAAGTTTTCCCGATTGTTCACTAGGAAGCGTTCTTCATCAATTTTGTCATTGGAAAGTTACTGGAAACAAGAAAATATTTACTCGGCAGAAAATTTCTTCGGAGTTTTCCTGATTTTACACTAGGAAGCTGACACAAGTTTAGTGTTTGTAGTGTTCTTGAAATTATGATAAAAATTTGCTGGAAACAAGAAAAATATTTACTCGGCAGAAAATTCCTATGGGGTTTTTCCTGATTTTACAATAGGGAAGCGTTCGACACTAATTTTGTCTTTGTAGTGTAACTGAAAGTATGAGAAGAATTTGCTTGTCAGAAAATTTCTTCTGAAGTTTTCCGATTATTCTCTAGGGAAGTTCTTCGACACTAATTTTGTCATTGGAAAGTTACTGGAAACAAGAAAAATATTTACTCGGCAGAAAATTCCAACGGAAGTTTTCCTGTTTATTCTCTAGGGAAGAGTTCTACACCAATTTTGTCTTTGTAAAGTTACTGGAAGTAGGCATAAAGTTTACTCGGCAGAGAATTCCTAAGGGGATTTTCCCGATTTTACACTAGAGAAGTGTCCGACACAATTTTTGTCGTTGTAGTGTAACTGAAAGTATGAGAGGAATTTGCCAGACAAAAAATTTCTACGGAAGTTTTCCCGATTATTCACTAGGGAAGCGTTCTTCATCAATTTTGTCATTGGAAAGTTACTGGAAACAAGAAAAATATTTACTCGGCAGAAAATTTCTTCGGGAGTTTTCCCGATTTTACACTAGGGAAGCTTTCGACACAAGTTTAGTGTTTGTAGTGTTCTTGGAAGTATGATAAAAATTTGCTGGAAACAAGAAAAATATTTACTCGGCAGAAAATTCCTTCGGGGGTTTTCCTGATTTTACACTAGGGAAGCGTTCGACACAAATTTAGTGTTTGTATTGTTCATGGAAGTACGATAAAATTTGCTGGAAACAAGAAAAATATTTACTCGGCAGAAAATTCCTACGATGGTTTTCCTGATTTTACACTAGGGAAGCGTTCGACACCAGTTTTGTCTTTGTAGTGTTATTGAAAGTATGAGAAGAATTTGCCAGAAAAAAAATTTCTACAGAAGTTTTCCCGATTAATCTCTATGGAAGTATACGACACCAATTTTGTCTTTGTAGAGTTACTGGAAGTAAGAGAAGAATTTGCTTTTTAGAAAATTCATACGGAGGTTTTCCTGATTTTACACTAGGGAAGCGTTCGACACTAATTTTATCGTTGTGGAGTTACTAAAAGTAAAAGAAAAATTTGCTTGTCAGAAAATTACTTCTGAAGTATTTCCGATTATTCTCTAGGGAAGTTTTCGACACTAATTTTGTCTTTGTAGAGTTACTGGAAGTAGGAATAAAATATGCTCGGCAGAAAATCTCAACGGAAGTTTTCCTGATAATTCTCTAGGGAAGCGTTCTACACCAATTTTTTCTTTGTAAAGTTACAGGAAGTAGGAATAAAATTTACTCGGCAGAAAATTCTTAAGGGGATTTTCCCGATTTTAAACTAAGGAAGTGTCCGACACTAATTTTGTCTTTGTAGTGTAACTGAAAGTATGAAAGGAATTTGCCATATAAAAAATTTCTACGGAAGTTTTCCCGATTATTCACTAGGGAAGCGTTCTTCACCAATTTTGTCATTGGAAAGTTACTGGAAACAAGAAAAATATTTACTCGGCAGAAAATTCCTACGGGGGTTTTCCCGATTTTACACTAGGGAAGCGTTCGACACCAATTTAGTGTTTGTAGTGTTCTTGGAAATATGATAAAAATTTGCTGGAAACAAGTATAATATTTACTCGGCAGAAAATTCCTACGGGGGTTTTCCTGATTTTACACTAGGGAAGCGTTCGACACCAATTTTGTCTTTGTAGTGTTACTGAAAGTATAAGAAGAATTTGCAAGAAAAAAAATTTCTACAGAAGTTTTCCAGGATAAGGGAAGTATACGACACCAATTTTGCCTTTGTAGAGTTACTGGAAGTAAGAATAAAATTTGCTCGGCAGAAAATTCTAACGGAAGTTTTCCCGATTATTCACTAGGGAAGGGTTCTTCACCAATTTTGTCATTGGAAAGTTACTGGAAACAAGAAAAATATTTATTCGGCAGAAAGTTCCTACGGGGGTTTTCCTTATTTTACACTAGGGAAGCGTTCGACACCAATTTTGTCTTTGTAGTGTTACTGAAAGTATGAGAAGAATTTGCCAGAATAAAAATTTCTACAGAAGTTTTCCCGGTTAATCTCTAGGGAAGTATACGACACCAATTTTGTCTTTGTAGAGTTACTGGATGTAAGAGTAAAATTTCCTCGGGAGAAAATTCATACGGAAATTTTCCTGATTTTACACTAGGGAAGCGTTCGACACCAATTTAATCGTTGTGGAGTTACTAAAAGTAAAAGAAAAATTTGCTTGTCAGAAAATTACTTCTGAAGTATTTCAGATTATTCTCTAGGGAAGTATTCGACACTAATCTTGTCTTTGTAGAGTTACTGGAAGTAAAAATAAAATTTGCTCGGCAGAAAATTCCAACGGAAGTTTTCCTGATTATTCTCTATGGCAGTTTTCGACACTAATTATGTCTTTGTAGAGTTATTGATAGTAAGAATAAAATTTTCCAGATAAAAAATTTCTACGGAGGATTTGTCCGGTTCACACTAGCATAGCGTTCGACTCCAATTTAGTGTTTGTATTGTTACTGAAAGTAATGAGACGAATTTGCCAGAAAAAAAATTTTTACAGAAGTTTTCCCGATTATTCTCTAGAAAGTATACGAAACCAATTTTGTCTTTGTAGAGTTTCTGCAAGTAAGAGTATAATTTGATCGGGAGAAAATTCCTACAGGGGTTTTCCTGATTTTACACTAGGGGAGCGTTCGCCACCAATTTTGTCTTTGTAGTGTTACTGAAAGTATGAGGAGATTTTGCCAGATACAAAGTCCTATGGTGTGTTTGCCGATTTTACACTAGGTAAGCGTTCAAAACCAATTTTATTGTTGTGGAGTTACTAACAGTAAAAGAAAAATTTGCTTGTCAGAAAATTACCACTGAAATATTTCCGATTATTCTCTAGGGAAGTTTTCGACACTAATTATGTCTTTGTAGAAATATGGGAAGTAAGAAAAAAAATTTGCTCGTCAGAAAGTTCTTACGGAGGGATTTCCGATATTACAATAGGGAAGCGATCGACACATATTTTGTTTTTGTAGTGTTACTGGAAGTAAGAGAAGAACTAGCCAGATAAAATATTTGTACGGAAATTTTCCCGATTATTCTCTAAGGAAACGTTCAACACAAATTTTGTTTTTGTAGAATTACTGGATGTAAGAACAAAATTTCCTCGGGAGAAAATTCATACGGAGGTTTTAAATAAGTTTTTATATTATATATATATATATATATACACTATTTATATAATATTATATATATTATTTATAAATAAATATTTTATATGTATAAATATATATATATATAATATAAATGCATTGAGCATTAACTGAAATTATGTGCCGCTCTCGTGACTTACCTAACATTACTGCTAAAGAAATTCGCCCACGTGTAACGTAACGTATAAAAAATTTTTTCAATTTGTACACAATTGTAAAATAAAATACCAGTATAAAAAAATCAATTGAAATTTTTGTTTTCCAAATACTAAAAAAAATTTAGAAATAGTTAATAATTGTTCGAGGACGAAAAGTTTAACGTGATGTCTGATGTTGAGCTAACACTAACGGGACAAACGGCGAAAAATATACTCGGCAACGACGGACGCCGCAGCCAGTATACGAGTATAATAGTAATGACAATGGGTAAATTTTCGATGACGGCGCCGTGTGCGGCCAACGCAAACACGGTAAACGGCGACTACTCGTATGTAATTCCACGTCGTTGCAGCCACCGAACGTGATCGGATCCGGACGCAGGACGGCGCGTTGAACGGTCGTTATTGCGGCACACATCGTCGGGCGGGCAGCTTATAGCAATACACCCGTGCGACGACGCGGGACTCTAAGAGTCACAGGAACTTTGCAATCTGCGCGCTAGACCAATCGAACACCGACCTAGTCGCTTCTGCAGAACGTGTGCGCCGCGCACAAAATATTTTTGTACGCGACGCCTTTTTACGAATATACGGAGTAGTAAAGCCAGATGACAACCATTGAAAAATTAAGACGACTCGACCTATCTATCGACGCTGTACGCCGCAGTGGGAAAATAATTTTAATGACAACGGGTCAGTATTCGACGTCGGCCCCTTGAAGAGTCAACACCAACGGGACAAACGGCACAAAATATTCTCGGCAACTACGAACGCCGCAGCCGGTTTACGAGTATAATAGTAATGACTACGGGTAAATTTTAGATGACGGCCCCGCGTGCGGCCAACGCAAACACGGTATACGGGGACTACCCGTATGACGTTCAGCGACGACGTAGCCACCGAACGTGTTCGGATCCGGACAAGGCGCGGCCCGATGACCGGCTACCGCCGCGTTTCGATCGTCGTCGCCCGTGTCGATGATGCTTTCAATGCGGTCGTTGAACCGGCGTACCGGCTGAACACCGTACCGCGTGAAACTAGTGATCCGGACGGAGCGCGGCCCGTGGAACGGCTACCAACGCTTTTCGATCGTCGTCGCCCGTGTCGATGATGCTTTCAATGCGGACGTTGAACCGGCGTACCGGCTGAACACCGTACCGCGAGAAACTAGTGATCCGGACGGAGCGCGGCCCGTGGAACGGCTACCGAAGCTTTTCGATCGTCGTCGCCCGTGTCGATGATGCTTGCAATGCGGTCGTTGAACCGGCGCACCGGCTGAACACCGGTCCGCGTGAAACTAGTCAGCGGCCGCGGTCGCACTACAGACCGACCGTCTGTATATTCATTCGTATTCTAGCCTTCTAACGGAAAAAAAAAAGTGGAAAATTAAACCTCGTAAACGTTGCAGCGGGAATATAATGTTAGTGACTACGGGTAAATTTTCGATGACGGCCCCGTGTGCGGCCAACGCAAACACGGTAAACGGCGACTACTCGTATGTTATTCCACGTTATTCCACCGGCTGAACACCGGTCCCCGTGACATTCGTCAGCGGCCGCGCTACAGATCAACGGTCTGTATTTTCATTCGTGTTCTAGCCTTCTAACGAACAAAAAAATTTGCGTTTTTATACTTTACTTAATATACTCATATTTGAATGTTATATACGTTTACATAATATATATATGTATATATACATATATACATATAAACTATTTATATTATATTATTTATTTATAAATATACTCGTATATATTTAATATAAGTGCATTGAACATTAACTGAAATTGAACATCGCTTTCGTGACTTACTTAACATAACTACCTATAAAATTCACTCACGTGTAACGTAACACGAAAAAATTATTTTTTATTTTTGACCCAATTGTAAAATAAAATACCAGTATAGAAAAATAAATTGGAAATTTTTTTTTATCGACTGAATATGAACTAAAATTATTCACTAGTTTGATATGAAAAACCACCTAGAGTTACTGAAATGTGCATATTTGTTTTATTAATAAAAAAAAAAGTGAAAAAAAATGTAAAAAAAGCAATTCCGGAACACAGGATCGAACCCGGGTCCGTCGATTCCAATGCAACGCACTAATCTACTAGACTACAAGAAATTTCAATATCTTTATCCTCACTCTTCATTTCCAAAACGTCATAACTTCTGAACTAGTTTGAACTAAAGGACGGGGTTAACTGCATTACGTTATTATTATCGAATTAAATCGGAATCCATCATAAGAAAAATTTGAACACCCCCCACACAAAAATATTTATACCTAACCTAACCTAACCTAACGAAATACCATTTAACAGTCAAGCCTCAAAATGCCAACATTAACATTTTCAACGAGTTATTTACTAATATTTTATTTTGTTGAATAAAATATTCTGTTACAGACACTATATATTTAAAAATACAAGGATATTTATATTAAAAAGTATTTTAGATTTTGTTTCGCGTTTTGCAAATTATATATACGCTTATTACGAAATATTTGCATTATTTAATTTCTAGTTATTGGCCTTTAAGATCAAACTGACAGACATAATTCTCGCCATTTCTTCTTATCTCTCGTCAAAGCTTTCCAAACTGGATCCAGACGTCTCATAATGTCAACATTTGATCATCTTGTCTCAACCTGGGGCGTCTTAGAGGGTCTAACATAAAATATTATAGATGCCTATTGATTTATTTTTATGATTCCAATTTAGGAAATCATACGAGTTAAAAAAAAACATTATTAATCAGGCGACTTTGGAATATAAAATACATATTTAAAATATGTTCCATATTGTACGCGCGTACATTTTAATTATTAATTGTAAATCATTACGGTTAAAAACGAATAATAGTCATATGCTTTATTAGGTTAGGTATGGTCGAGGGACTATTTATCTGAAAAGCAAAAAAACAAAAAGTGCAAATCCGTTACATTCTCTTTTCGCAATAGAAACGATTTAACGCGATTAAATGTTTAAAGAAAAAAAAAGCGAAGGATTGATATTAAAGAATAGGAATACGAGTAATTGTTTTGTTTAACAGCAGCAGCAGCAGCGGCGGTGGTGACCTTTTGCCGTCTAATACGCGTGTACCAGTTATTACAATACAAACTCTTTGAAGATATCATGACATTTTAAATAACGAACTGTGCTTATATTTGTGTCTAATAATTTTTCGAAACTCGCATAAAATTAAAAATATTTACACTTTTCCACGCGATAATAATTAATATAATAATAATAATAATAATAATAATATATTGAAGGGTAGATCAGTGTTGAATACAGGTATATATCAGGGGAAGCTACTGTCCTCTCCTGAAATTTTGTTTTGTTTACGATTTTGAGGATCAATACAGTATGTTTTAAAAATGCCTTTGTCGTCCATTTCGATTAATTTTTCAATCCGATATAAAGTCATTTTTGTAATACTCAAGTTGAATTCCTAACGTTGTATATTCATTGAATTTATTGTTCGTTTTATAATATGTACGTATGGCGAGGAAAAAGTATTTTTGTCGAAAATTCGCTTTAGCATCATTTACCCTCTCATTTTCTGCTTCATAATTAAACGTTAAATCTGAAATTTCTATAATAATTCCAATACATTAAAAAATATATAATATAAACGAATTACATAAGTCCATTAGGGGCCTTTGAAGGCGGAGTCCTGGGCAAATGCTTAGTCTATCTTCCCTCATCATAACACCGGTAATGCTAAGGGGAAAAGAGCCGCGTGTTCCCGACCCTGTGAAATATAAATATATAATTTTGCATTTATGTTGGGACAATAAAATATATACACATGTTGTCCGTCGTATACGCATTTCTCTGGCGAATAGAACTGTCCAAACAGCGCATAAATAAACAGTAGTCGTTCCTTCGGGAACGCACGGTATATATTAGTATATATGGATATAGAGGTACCTTATATATAATATGTAAAATTCAAACATTTATGTATAAAATGCCTACGGTTGCTTTTACTCAGAATATTAAAGAAATTAATTTTAGTAAACAGATCGACTAGGAATTATATACGTACATGCATATATCACTTAGACATTTTATAGAAATGCCTAAACGAATTCCGGCAAAGTATTAAAATCGCTTTCGACGTTGTTATTGCATTGCACCAAGTGTGTTTTCTACCGTGTAATTTATTTTTTTAATATTATGATAACAATATTCGTTACAAATCATACAACAAGTTCAATTAGAATTCGTATTGTTATTTATAGCATAAAATATCATTTTTTACTCTTTGGGATACTCGCTCGTTTCTGCACATTTATCGTTGTCGGTTATTGACTGTAGCAACAGATCGCAATGTTCTTCTGGCTTGTACCTCGTTTTAATGCGAAAACTGCTCAAAAACTACGTGCATTACGCGATAGCTATATTTTTACACTCGTCGGAAAGGATAACAATAAGGGTAATTTTTTGTTACTTATATCATCAGATCTCTTATATGGCTTTAAAATTTCTCATTAAAACGTTCGGTTATAGTACGTTGGACGAAAAGTTTTTTTAAACTAATATTAAACGAATATTTAAGAAACGGTTAAGAACGGGCATGTTATGCGTTTATACGCGCGACGAGCGAATTAATCGGCCGTTTTATGATGTTATATGAAGTATTAAAGCGAAACCCCCTTCGAAATTATCACGACATATTACTGCGGCCACTTGTTCAACCATATTGTCGTGAAGTCTTTTTATTCCACACATTATATATAACGAGTGTGTGAATATTCTCCCGATATTATCTATCTGACAATAACACACACACACACACACACATATATATATATGTTTGGGATATTTTGCCAACTATGCGCATTATACAAACATATTATGTATAAATAACATTATGTCGAAGCGTTTTTGGTTTGTTAAAATTAAATTAGGAATTTTAAAAATATTTTACATAATAAATATATATAATTGATTCGTACTTTACAAATCGGTATTTTTGGGTCAACCTATAAACATATTTATAACTTCAAGATAAAATAACATATAAAATATAAAAGTATTGAAAAAAAATAAATATTTTTCTACATATATTCTGAAATTGATAAAATATGAACTGGGATTTTAATAATCGTACAGGTTCGAGATATTGGCAACGGTTTCTCTGTATATAAATTCAATGTATTATCTTTATCATTTAAATTATTTAACGAATATATTATTTCATCTACTGTTTATATATAAATTATTCATGTCGGCGGTATATTGCGGATGTCGTTCGATCGACACAGACCCATTTTTTTTTTTTTTTTTTTTTAGTTACTATTAGTATAAATTGCGTTTCTCCGTTCGCACTTCTACGGCGCTGTACTCACAATCCATTTATGTTGAACGAAATTCGAATGAATGACTCGACCGAGATAATCGTTCGACTGTTATTTTTAATTCGTAATTTCGTTTTCAGATAGTATCAATAAGTTTTGAATTTAAAATTTTTTCGAACCCAAACTATAGACGTCGTTTATTACGAATCGACGAGCTGTGTATATTTATGCATGCTGTACACGAATTGCAGCGTTAATTAGAAAAATACAGTTTCCTACTGTAGAACGGCGGATAATTTGAAAATTTTATATGGCTGCTACTGCGCGTGTAGGTCTATACGTATAGTGTCTGTGGTGCGTATTACTGCAGACACTATATAACGATTTTTAGTAGCAATTTGTTTGTTATTATTATTATCTTCTCGAAAAAGCTCTTTGGAAGAATCGTTATTAATTAAATCCATTACCTTATTACGAGTGGATCCCAGTTTTATTTGCGCAATCGTATTATTTAAACTATATTTTCAAATTATATTCCAAATAAATGTCCAATACGTATTGCTATTTAAAGTGAAACGAATTTACCTGTTATTCTGTCACGCACGTTAAACATTTCTGTTGTAGAAATGAAACGAAATTTGTTTCTCGTGATATTTGTTATTCGCTATTGTTCTTGTTCTTCTCGTTCGCCTGACGAAATATAACAAAAGGAAATTTAAAATTATAAATTACAATTTATACTGGCGCTTAACAAAAATACCATATAATTAATATATCTATAATGGTATTCATTAAAATTTGGGCGTTCGATTGTGTAAAAGGTATTCTTTTTAATATTTTTTACTCCCTCGCTAACATTTTAATTTTTTTTTTAAAAGTATTAAAATAAAAGTACTTTTTCAACAGCACCGTAAAATGAACTAAAACATTTCCATATTTTACATTTATATTACATTCATATCTGTTATTATGCGTGCAAATTTTTTACTATATTTATACTTTTTTGTTGTTTATAATACATTTTTTCTATATATATATATATATATATATATATATATATATATATATTATATATATATTTATAGAAGAGCGAATAAAAATAATCTCGTAGTCCTACATTGAAATTGTATAATACTCGTAGAAGTAAAATTATAACGGCAGAAAAAAAACTCGTTTATTTTATATAATTTAGGTATGGAGAGACATTTGTAAGGGCGTAATTAAATTAATAAATTATATGTTGCATTTCAATTCATTTTGAAAAACATTTTTTGTTTAAAAATGTGTTTTTGTTCAAATTGCAAAAGGGAAATTAATTAAATCAATCTAGGTTGATTGTATAAAAATTCTTTGATCTCTCTCTCTTTTTTTTAATATTTTAGATTCCGAATTAATTCAATGGAATGTATATTTTGTTTCAAAAAAATATATCGCATTAAAAAAATGTATTCCCGTAAATACTTTTTTGGTGAACTAATGATGGCTAATGACAAAAAATAAATATTTATAATGTATATAGAATTTAATATTAAATATAGTATATTTATTAATACATCATAGTGTTTCATATGATCCGATTTAAATAATATATTTTAATCAGTTTTGTTTTTTATACTTATAAAGAACGTACACGTTTCGGTACGTACACCTAATACGAAACAAGCAAGTTTGTATTTATTTGGAAATTTTTTTTAACATAATTAAATAAATAAAGAATCAGTATGCATTTACAGTACCATTGTCAGTTAAATATCGACTTGTAAGTTGGGCTAATTATGTTGTCGTTATATTCCGTTTTCACAGCACCCGGGGTTCAATGGGATGATTGAACATCATGTGTAGGCTAAAATAAGTGGTCGATCGACGATCAGCGTATACGGTATGATTGGTATACACTAAACATCGGTCGTAATCGAGCATTTAGTGCTTAGCTGACGATAAACTCGGTCGGTCGAATAAACGTTAGAATATGAGTAAACCAGTAAATGTTAATAAAATACAGTAGTTAAAAGTGCAAAATAAACGTGTAAACGAGTGTATAACGACGAAATATGGAATCATTACGTTAATTTTATTTCACGGAAATACGTACGTGAAATAAATAATATTAATAAAAATAATAAATATAGCAAACGCCCCCTACGATTGAACGGTCTGGCAGCGTCACCATCTGCGTATACCGAAATAGCGCTTCAGTCGATCGCGATAAAATAGGAAACGTAATTATAGTCATTAGATAGTGCTACGAAAAAACATAGAGGGGGTAGCAGAAAGACTCATATAAATAACGGTATGATACCGTCGGATCGCTCAGTCATGCCACGGCAGGCGGACGTGAAAAACGTTGTTCGTGATTGCTCGCTATGGCTACACGCGCGTGCGGTGTGTGTGTATATATGTTGTGTTCACTGGCTTCGAACCGCTATTTATAAGCGACTATTTTATTTTTTCGTTTTATTGTTATTTCGTTTACGTTCCATGCACTTTTTTCCTTTTTTTACATCTGCATTTCGTCTTAATAGATTCTCAAACAATTCTTCTTTGTTATTATTCTTCGATGTAGATATTTCATTGGGAGGAGGGAGTTGACTTCATTTTCGCCCCCCCCCCCTTGAACATCATATATAATCGCCATTGCTCTGAACTGAATATAGTACTCAAACATCTTGTCTGAATCGTTTAATTTTCGTCGATGCAATCACACATTTTCAGCACGGCTCAGTGCCGGAAGTGCCAATTTAGAACTATAAAATATATTTTTTTAAATATTGAGTTGAAATTCGAATCGAAACACTTAAATTAAACCACAGCGGTTCCCAATTAACATTTCACAAACGGTGTATCAATTGTTAAACTGACACGGTTATTATAAACCGACATTGAAGGGCAAAAATGTTACCTGGGATTGAGCGTAGAATGACTATTAAAAAATAGTCGTTGATCCGGACCAGTAATTTATTTTTTCCTAATGCTTCGGGACAGATAATAATATTATCGTTTATAATTTTGAAATATAAAAAATACATCATCAAATTTACCAGGGTAGGTTTAAAATGCGCCAAGAATACAAAAAAAAAATCTCATATTTCAATATAAATGTACAAGTATGAAAATATAAAACGAATGTTATTGAATGTGATTTTTAATTGAATGAAAAACAAGTTATATACTTGTGTACATTAAAATAACAAAAATTGAACGAAAAAAGGAATAAGAACGTTATATATAATAAACTTCAACGATTCTGAGCGAAGGAAAGAAATGTATTGTCTTTATATTGATACGTTAACCTTTTCCGTGTAGAAAAGTGCTCAGATGATTATGACATGCGTTACATTCCAATAGAAAATTGTATTTAGTTGTTACATTATTTGACACTTTTTTTTTATTTTCCAAGTATTTTCCTCAAGCGTAATTAAATTAAAAAAAAAACTAAAACTTTCGGTGTACATATTCGTTTAAGACACAGACAATTTTGTTTTTTCCAGAGTTTAAAATGTAATAAAAGCTTAGACACGTATAATATTAAATCTAATTACATTTATAATAAAACAATTATCACATTCATTCAAATGCAAAATAATAATATATAATTACAAAATCACGGTCAAAGTAGGTGATTTATTTGAGTTATAAACCTATAATATCTTTTTTTTTTAATTTAAAAAAAATATTATTTTTTCTACTTCAAATATATACAAATAAAATAGACACATCGTTACTTAATTACTGTTTAAGTATGTTATATATTTTTCTCCCTTATCGGTATTTTTTGTTGTAGATAATATATCGAAATTGTTTTTCACAAAGAAATCTTTGTGGTAATTTTTATGCACAAATCATTGCGGGTTTTATTCAAAAGTCAATTCCAAACTTTTATTTATTATTTTCAACTTTTTTTATTTCGCAGCTATATTTAATAAAATATTGTTTAATAATGCAAATACCATGATAGGTACTGATTTTATATAGTATTCCGCATTTTTTATAAGAATACGATCGGAATCCGAGTTTAAAAAATTCCGTTTTCGCTTGAAATTAAATTTTAATGAAAAAAAAATGAACTGAAATAAATCACGACTATAATAGTTGACCAAAAATTGTTTTTTTTTATTTAACGTTGAATTCAAATATACTAAATAGTTGTTTTCTAGATTTATATTTTTGATTCATGTCCATAAAACTATAATATTTCAATAAACAATAAATAGCAATGATATAATATAATGTTACAATTTCGCTAATAATCGACTCAAAAAAAAAAAATAAGTAAAATATTGAATTATAATGATTTTTAATAGAATTTATATTTTTAAAATCACTAATATGAATCAATGATAATTTAATTACTAAGCGGTATAGGTATAAATGATTACTTATGAATTATATCGTGTTTATTAAAATTACATTCAATCAAAAAAGAAGAAAATAAGTATTTAATTTTTCGTCGTTGAGAAAACAATTTAGTTAAAAATAAGGATAAAAAAATTTAAAACAGTTAAACTCTATGGCTATATGGCCCTACATCGAATGTGATAACTATATATGTATATTATAGTTTACAATTGTTTTTTAGAATTTAATTAGTCGGAAGAGCACATTATTGTCAAAAAACAATCCAACGACAAATATTGAATATAATATGACGTATATTTTATTTGGATACTATGTATCGAGTGATTCAAAAGAAAAGTACAATTTGTATTCATTAGTATAATAATTTACAAAATTTATTAATAAGATCCTGAAAATAATATAGCACTTGCGTTAGGTCTTTATTTGTTTAGTTTACTTAATTGAATAATATGAGAAATCGACAATGTATTTTGATTTATTTCACCGTATTATTTTCATATATTTTATGAACGGAAATTTGGAGAAGTATTGATGTTGTGAGCTTGAAGAATTCTTATAAAAACTATTACGTGGACGGCCGTTGATATTTTTCTGATGTGTTAGCAGCAGGTGCTAATGTCCGTTGTGATTGAGTAGAAAACTTTTTTTTAATTATCGAAACTTTTCGAGACTGCAACCATACATATAGTGGAACGATAAAAGACTAAAAATGTTGAAATTCATATTCTATTATAATTATCGTATTATATTTTGCACTTACGATATCTAAATCTTTGCTCGCATTAATATTCAATAAGTAAATATTTTACATAAATAAGATAATTTTTACGTGTTATGATTAGATTTTTCGTATTGTAATGTAGCCGAGAGGTTGTCAAAAAAAGTATTATAATAACAGATAAGTATCGTTTTTCTACATTTATTCGCGTATTTGATTAAAACTGTTTTAATTAATTGAAATCGAATTAAATAAAGTTATAGATAATGTTATATATATTTATTGCTTGTAGTTTTATAAAGAAATTTCCTCTGTTTGTTTACGTGTTAATTATGTATAATTCGTTAATAATAATATGTATTATATTAATTTCATTAAAATCTTTTATCGCATTTCGATTTTCGCAGGTTCCGAATACGAAATTTCAATTAAATTTATTAATTCCAATTTAATGTAATCCAAACGTTCAATCTTTTTCAAAAACCAAGTATAATTATTTCGTTAATAACTGAGTGTTATTAATTTTATAAAGTAACGCTTGATGTCCATTGATTACCAACTGCAGTGATTGTTTATTTCAAGTAATTTACAACTTTTCGTATTATCGTAATGAAACTAACAGATTTGAAGATACATGTTGCCGTTTGTAAAAATTAATTGGGAGTAGAAAATCTGTCATCTGTTGAAAATAAAATAAAACTTAAACGGTAACGGATAATTTTTTTTCTTCTTAATTTTCAACACGAGATTGTAATAGGATTAGATTTTTTTTGTATTTACACTAACCCGTTTGAGTTTTTCTTTTAACAATGAAAATAACTCACGAGTGTACGCACGAAAATCGTAGTTACAAATAATATACTTCTGCTTTTTCTAATTATAGATAAAATCTCTAATTATTTGATTTTCCCGAGCTGAATACATAATGGACTCCATGTATTGTGTAATATATACATATTTCTTTTGAAGACTTAAATGTTGCTTATTTTTCGTTGAAATATTTATAAGTTATTATAAAATAAGCCATATATACTTAAATAATAAGATTTTATCGAAACGAAATAAAATATTGAGCCTTTTTTTTTGAAACAACTAAATTTTTCAAATATCGTTCGAAATATTTTTAGAAAAAATTTTAAATTTATAAAAATTTTTTTCGTTTGAGTACTTTAATATATTTTTGCGTAAGAATTTTAATATTTTTACAAAATGGTTTTTAATAGAACTACGGCGGATAAAACACGATTTTGTTACCTTATTAAAAAAAAAAAATCGAGATAACGATCGGTATATAACAATTTTTCTATTCCCTGCTTATGAATGTATCCGTTATAAAATCAATTTCGATTAATTCAATACTTATTATAACGAAACGATAATATGAAAATGTTTAAATGTTTGATCATATATTTTTGTATTAAAATTGCGTCTATAATAATAAACATATAATAGTATTATCAAATAATAATGAATTACTCATAAGTGATATAGAATTCGGTTATTTCGATATTATATTTATGAAAATTTAGAAAATTACAAAAATTGGAAAAAACCTCTATTTTTATTGCATGAGAGTTCAGTGAGAACTTCTTCTGCAGGTTGTATCGCGTTCTTTTTGCGTTAACAGCTGTTAGCAGCCAAGGCGCCATTAAGTACAACCAATTTTAAATTAACGCTTTATTTCGTATAAAAACAAATAAAATATACTTATATTAATTAATTATATTGACGTATATATCTCAGATGTAGAATTCCTCATCTCAGGGCGTATACAAGGGGAGGTGGGCGACGGGGGCGATCGCCCCCCCCTAGATACTTGTGTATGTACCTATATCTACTGACAACTAAAATTAATCGAACTAAAACTAAAATGTAATAAAACATTTTTTTATTTAAAACTTATTATTTTTATATAATTTTTCGATAATTCTAAGTTAGCAACAGATTCGACGGGTCGTTTTTCTACTCGCCCCTCCTAAGGGATGAAGTAAATACGCCCCTGCCTCATGTAAGTCTTTTGGTTTTTTTGTGCAGTGGACATTTTCACTTGTATGTATAAAACAGAAAATAATTAGTGCGTTTATATTGTCGGTTACCAGACTGCAGTAATATACTCATCATATGTAGCGTTAAACGTACGCTTAATATATTATATAAAATTGACCGACGCGCCCGTTCAATAATATTTTTACTTTACTTTCTGGTCTTGCCGGCGTGGGAGAGGGTGTTTAATCCGAAATCCATTCCTCTCGCGTAAATACGTCACTGCACATTACGCTGTTATCACGCGTATACAGTTGGACAATAAAACGGTTGAAAAATTGTCACGAACAGACTACATATTTAAATTTAAAATTTAATTAAAAAATTATTATTTATAGCTAGTACATATATATATATATATATATATATATATGTTGAAGTCCATCGGTTACGCGTATAAATTATTATACGAGTATATTCGAGTGCGATCAATATTTAAAAATAAAAAAATCACGATCATATTATTGTTATTATGATCAGCATCCAAGGCAAAACTTCAAATTACGCACTTTTGGTTTCGACACAGAACCGATAATGGAGTATTAATTAAATATATATATATATATAGATTTAAATAAATTATCGTTGAAAATAATCAAAAATAATAAAATATTATATTATATTTTTATATTGTTAATATATTAATGTTTTAGTTCTTAAATTTTGCGTCCGGGATCACTTTTCGCCCCACCCCCTCCTATTACAGCTCTGATTATGATAATTAATCATACCTTGAATAAACAAAATAAGAAATTAGACTCTTTTGAACAAAAATTATCCACATTATCTCTACAACTTCTCTCTATCAAAGAAGAAAATATTCTACTCCGTAATAATCTTACTACTCTAACAAAGCGGGTCGAGTCTCTTGAATCAAATCAACCTACTCTCTGTGAAGATTCTTTTTCCGATTTTATTGATCGGCAGGCCCGCTCTAAGAATATTATTTTATTTAATGTGCTCGAAAAGTCTGATGATTCTAATGACTCTGACATGTCCACTACGAATCTTATTTTCCAAAAATTTAATGTGAATATAAAGCCGGTAACAGTTCATAGACTCGAGAAGCCAAATGGAAAAACCCGTCCCTTAAAGGCTACATTAAATACTACGTCTGACGTTTTTAAGATACTGGACTCCTTTCGCCGTCTAAAATCTGATCAAACTTTCAATGAAGTAAGAATTACTA
Organism: Chaetogeoica ovagalla; assembly: GCA_032441825.1. Lineage (NCBI taxonomy): Eukaryota > Metazoa > Arthropoda > Insecta > Hemiptera > Aphididae > Chaetogeoica > Chaetogeoica ovagalla. The sequence continues at coordinate 11,501,119 of CM063734.1, read as the reverse complement.
GGGACAAAACTCCAAAACAGCGTGAATACTTTCAAAACCTACGTAAAGAGTTGGATGTTCGACGTTTGAATGATGAGTCAAACTTATCAATAAAATACAACAACGGCGTTCCATCAATTATCTCTAGTGATGCTCAAAAAAACTAATAAGGTTCACAGCCTTACAATTATATTATCAAAATATTAGAAGTCTAGTTTCAAAACTAAACATTCTTATCCCTTCCTTAAATACGTCTTTTTTTGATATTATTGTTTTATCTGAAACCTGGCTTTCCTCTTCTATATCAAATTCGGAATTGAGTTTTAATAATTATATAATTTATCGCTGTGATAGATCTCCTTTAAATAGTGTTAATACTAGAGGTGGTGGAGTCCTAATTGCCGTTAAATCCCATCTGAAAAGTAAAATATTAAATGTTACTATTAAATGTGTTGAACATGTTTTTGTTCAACTAAATTTAGATTCCAATATTTTTATTCTTTGTTGTGTTTATATTCCACCTGTTTCCCCTATAACTACTTATGAAAATTATTTTTCTGCGTTGAATGAGTTGCATCTATCTAATCCAAATGCTAATTTTATCCTTCTAGGGGATTTAACCTGCCTTCGTTAGACTGGTCTCCTTATTCCCTTCCACTTAATTGTAATTCTCAAATAGACTCTTATTTTACTAGCATGCTATCACATTTTAATTTATTTCAATTCAACCTAATACGTAATTATAACAATACCATAATGGATTTAGCTTTATCTAACGTTCATATTGATATCTCCAAAGATCTGAGCCCTTTGCTACCTATCGATAAACACCACCCGGCTCTGATTATCTCATTTAATTATAATCAATTTAACATGCTACCTGTTGATAATTTTATTTACGACTTTGTAAACTGTGATTACGGAAAAATTGTAAAATTTATTGGTGACTCTCTTTCTACTATCAATTTTAACTCATCTAATGTAAATGACCTAGTTGATCAGTTTTATTCTATCCTATATAATTCAATGGATATTTTTGTTACTCGCAAACGAATTTATAAAAACCTTTTTCCCATATGGTTTTCTAGTACCTTAAAACAATTGTTGAAAAACAAAAAATTGCTCATCTTACTTATAAAAAATATAATAATATCTGTGATTATTTACATCTTTCCCGTCTGAGAGCTAAATGCAAAAAAATGGCTAAATCTGATTATAAAAATTATATAAATAAAGTCCAATCCTCCATCAAGCAAAATCCTAAATATTTTTGGAAATTCATTAGTGATCATAAAAATAATAATACATTGCCTAGTCTTCTTACTTTGGATTCAACTATTGCCGATAATGGTCCTGATATTGTTAATCTTTTCAGGAAATACTTTTCTAACGCTTATTGTAATTCTCAGCAGCCAAATTTTTCATCTCTAAATACTGACACCGAAAACTTAAACTCTACGTTAAATTTAAATTCTTTAGTCCTCACTGAACTTGAGGTCTTAAATATGATTTCCTCCCTCAATCCCAATTCTAGTATTGGCCCAGATGAATTATCTGTTACCTTTCTATACAATTGTAGATTTATCCTTACACCCACTATAACTAATATCTTCAATATCTCCCTCAATAAGGGTATTTTCCCAACACTATGGAAAACTTCATTTATTTCTCCAATTCTTAAAAACGGTGATCCTTAATTAATCTCTAATTATCGCCCTATCTCTAAGATATCTATCATCCCCAAGCTTTTTTCTCGATTAATTTCATCAAAATTATCAAATTTTTGCTCTTCTTTCCTCACAAGTAAACAATACGGCTTTATTCATAAACGATCTGCTTGTAATAACCTATCAATCGTCAAAAATATAATTCTTCATTCCTTCGAATTGACATTATTTATACTGATTTCTCAAAAGCATTCGATCAAGTAAATCAATTAATCCTATATAATAAATTGCAATCTTTTGGGTTTTCTGGCTCTTTACTGCTTTGGTTCCAGTCATTTTTTTCTGAACTTATACAAATTGTTAAACACCTAAATTTTAAATCTGCTAAATTCCATGTTCCTTCTGGTGTTCCTCAAGGGGACCATCTGTCCACTTTACTTTTTAATATATTTATCAACGATCTTTCCTCTGTCATTAAAAACTCCGAAATTCTGCTCTTTGCTGATGATGCTAAACTTGTAAAAATCATAAAAACGGAACAAGATGCAATTAACTTACAATCTGATATTAACAATTTACAAAGCTGGTGTAATTTAAATAATTTATCTTTAAATATTAATACATGTAAATTTATGTTTTATTATCTAATAAAAAGTCTGATTAATTTTCAATATTGTATTTCTGACTCTAAAATAGACCTCGTCCATGATTTTAAAGACCTGGGAATAATTTTTGATTCCAAATTAAATTTTTCTCTGCACTCTGAAATGATAAAGAATAAAGCAATGCGAAACTTAGGTTTCATTAAACGTACATATGGTACTTTTTCAGATCCTATTCCTCTAAAAAAGCTGTACTGTTCTCTTGTCCGTTTCAACTTGGAATACTGCCCTTTAATTTGGATAAATAATAATACACTTAAACAAAATAACACACTAGAATCAGTTCATAATAATTTTTTACGATTTATTTCGTTCAAATTTAATGTCCATAGACCCTTTCATGGTTCATACGATAGTGTTTTAGACTTCCTTAACCTTACTCCACTTAAGGGGATTGGAAGCGGCGATTGTCTGTCTCTCTCTATCACACACGTAACATAGCAATTTAGACCATTTCTATTTTCAACGTACCCATGGATCTAGTGATGCGATAAGGATTCTGAAAACTGATTTGAATTCTTCGTGATGTCTTCTTTAAAACGACTTTCCCACATTTTTGATTTTGTCCCCCTAAGTCCCCCTAAAATTACCATAATATATTTAGACATTTAAAAATTGACATTTTCAATTATTGTGAAAACCGAAGGTAAAAAATTAAAAAAGTGGGAAAGTTGTTTTAAAGTAGATTTAACGACAAATTCAGATCAGTTTTCAGAATCCTTATCGCATCACTAGATCCATCGGTACGTTGGAAATGGGATTTCGTGTTTTTCAAAAACGGTAGCCGTATTTGCTGACTTGTACCTGCGCGTGCGAGTGTACACACCACCAGCACGTATCTACACACACTAAACACTAAATACTACTCACACAAATACACTGCGTAATGCGAATAAATCATAAAATTGCCTATACACAACCCCTTAATAAATGACCGCTTCCAATCCCCTTAATAACCGTCGCTTATTTCTGCTCTCGAAATTCTTGTACAAATTGCTAACTGGTATTATTGATTGTCCAGAGTTATTATCTTTAATTCATTTCAGAATAAATAATCTTAATACTAGATACTCCTTGCCTTTTTATCCGATCTCCACTAATAAAAACTATATTTTAAATTCCCCTACTAATCTTTTAAAGAATGCATGTAATACCTTTATATTTAATATTGTTTTAATTTAACTCTATATAATTTTAATTTGTATTATTATATTATGTTTGCTCTTTTTCTCTTTTTTCTTCATAGTTTATCATAATTTTTTGTTATTTTAAAACAAAATTTTAACTATGTTATTTCTACGTTACTGTAAACTATACTTTGTAAAATAATTTTTGCCATACTATGTAATAAGACACTAGTCCGTAAAATAAAATAAAAAAGTAAAAAAAAAATATATAACGTTATTATTATTAAATTTAATTACATATAAATATTCTTTTTATAATATAATATTTTATAATGTTTGGGGAGGGGTTCATAAATTTCACAAAAATTTTATTTTTTATTCCTCCTTTTTCCATTAAATCATCATTGATAATAATTATACTCTGTCCATAAGCGGATACCTGCTGGAAAATTTGTGGGGAGGACTACTGCTTTTATTCAAACATTAGCTGTGGTGGGCTTAATGGAAAAAGTTGCATATATTCAAGTACTAAACTATATAATATTTGTACAATTTGGTAATAATTTTTGACGAGTTTTGCACGCTCTTTGGAGGGCTAATCCTCCCCTCCATAAAACCGTCATTGATACTCTGTTCCAAATTAAATGACTTGCGTTCGCACACGGTGAACGTGGTTAACGGTCGGCGGTATATAATATGTGCGCGTTAGACGAAGTGACGACATATGATCTACTCCGATGTGAAACAAACGTAATTTGGAATAAGTCATCCTATTTTGAACACAGTTACTCTGTCATTAACAACTAATAAAAGCCCATTAAACGTTCTTTTTTTTCTTTTCCGTCGCTAATCCGTACACCAAACGCGGTTGTTTGCAATTATTACGACTTATTGCTGCAATCGGCCGAGACTAAAATATTTTCTCGCGTAACGATCGAGACGGATTTTTATGAGAAAGTACTTTTATTTCATTTTTTTTTCACTTCGTACATACGATTGTAGTAAAAGGATTGCCACAAGCAATTGACCCAAAACTGAAATTGCGTTTTGATATCGACGGACGACGAGGACGGTTGGCTGGCTGGCTGCAGTGCAATATGAATACGCGACGTCCGATATACGGCGATGAAGACGGTCGGTTACGCTCCATAAACTTTGCAATCGGTATTCACCCCTATTCGTATATAAAATAGGTTAAATAAAATATGTATTTGCATAGTATAATAATAATATAGGGAGCGCGAATTGTATTTATATTAATAATAATAACGTTTGGTACACTATATGGATGTGTCGTTTCCCTGGTCATTTTTTAGTTTTTATTATCGACAAACATAATTTTATATAAAGATTTCGTATGATATAGGTGAACGGGTGTGTAGTAAAAATTCCCGGTACGTTACCCGCCTCGTGTTACACAATAAAACTTTTAATGTGCTCGTGTAAATAATAAACTGCTGCACTGGTTCAATAAACGACGTATGTACATAAATACGCAGAAAAAATATTCCGCTTCAAAACGTATAATTATATAATAGGGAGTTGTTATTTGAAAAGAAAAACAAGTTTTTTTTAATATGTACAGCCTGACAAACACACCGTTGAAACGAAAAAAAGATCGTGAAATACGAGAATTTTTTTGTCTTTTGCGAAAATGCCGTTTAAAAAATAATTTTAATTAAAAAATATATATATAAATCGTTTTGTACGGTAACTGCAGTGCGTGTTTCTGCCAGTTATAAAATGGTTATTTCTCGTTAACAATTCCATAATATACTTATATATATATATATATATATATATATATATATATATAACGATTTAATCGATAAAATACGTGAATTATTTAATAAAATATTATTTAGAGCTGACATTTGAAGTGATGCCTGGTCTGTCTTAATTTAACATAAATCCCGTTATATAAATGTAATATCTAGAATACGTTATTTCATCACGATTTTTTTTTTTTTGCTGTGTTTTTTAGCTATTGATACTACATAGGTTCTATCGTTATACAGTACAACCATTGATTTACTTTTTTTTATATTAAGGAATCAAATTTTATACGCATATTTTTTTCGTGTAATTTAACCGTTCATTAAATAATCGTAAATTATCAATGTTGTCGAATAAATTGTATTTATTCGTATTATTTTGTGTTTTTTGAAAAATTGAAAAAATTGGCGACAAGAATTAAAAAAAAAAAAAAATACTTGATATGAACCATTTTTACATAAAAGTCAAATATTTATTATTCACCGATTCGTAAGACCCATACGTTCCCTATGTTGTCCGCGGTATTATTATGTCGAGAGACGAGCCATCTAGAATTCCATCCGTATAATTTATTTAATCAAATAAATTTAATAGAAATTATAGAAAAATATTATCAAACAATATTTATACATTCGTTTTATTAAATACACAAGTATGTAAATGCACGTGAACGTTGTGAAAATCGTATGGATTCATTAATAATATAAACGTCGTTCACAAAATGTTCATGAAAATTGTTCTTTTCAAACATTAACATTATATACAATATAATATAACGTGTATATAGTGATACACCGATACCAAGGACGTAGCCAGAGAGTGGCTACAGCTGTTAGGTTAGGTATTTTAATTTATTTTAGCTATTAACGCTTTAATGATTGCAGTTATTCAGTGATTACTTCCAGAAATACTACTCGTAGATGAATGCAGTAAGCGGATTGATAATTCTAATTGTTAAAATAAAATATGTATTATGAAAATACTAAAATATGCTTGAGAACTTGTGACTACTATACACTATAAACCCAAAGTGACAAAAATAATATACTTTTATTGCGTATACGTATTTAGACAACTACGTTGTCATCATTAAAGCTAACCAATTACTACTAAACCGTTGAACACTATACACACAGTTTATATCTCCGATGACGTCACCCCAAAACGACCGCGTCGACGACCGCGCCCATCGCAAATCTATGCTGCCGCCATCTGGTTTACATTAAATTACATTCAATAATGCATTTTATATTGGTCTTAAGTCCCAGCTTAACAAATTAATTTTATTTTTTCACACTTTCTATTGCTTCTCTTGTGTTTAATTCTTTAAATTTTTTTAAATTTTTTGCTGATTTATAATTATGGTTAGGATAAAAAGGTTTTTAAAAGGAAGAAAATGGGGTACTTATAAAATTCAATATGAGAAATGCTATGTAGACGAAATAAAAATAAATATAGACATTACGTTCAAAGAACATAAGTGTATAGTACGAGTATAATAAAAATAACTATAAATATAAATAATATAAAATCAATATATTATTATAAAATATAAATATACCTATAGTATTCACAAAACGTTTATAAAAGAAACAACTAGTTTCGTCTACAAGTTATATCATCGAGTTAACCTACATCACATTGCCTTAATGTATCAGGTTGTAACCAAATGATGACTTATAGTTGAAAATAATTGTTACCTTTATAAACATTTTGGAAATGTTCTAGGCATATTTTCTTTATAATTTATATTAATTTTTTTAACATATATAGGTACCTACATTGTTATAATTATAATATATATATATATATATATATGTATGTAAATTAAAAGAAATTTACACTTTCATACGCATCGCGTGATATAATTTTTCGCGACGTTTATATGCCAATCATTTTTGGTTAAATTTGTGGCATTCATCCAGACTTTAGTATACACGTCGTATATGATATATGCATTCGATATATTCGTTTAGATTTGAAATAATTATACTAACCGACTGTTTCTGCGGTTAAATTGCGAAACTGATAAATTTAATCAATTCAAACGGTCTTCGAACGCGTGCCAAAAATTCGCGATTAATCATTCACCGCATTCATATACACGTCTCGGCTTTTATATATAAACAATAATAATATAAAATATTATACGGTCGATCCGTTGCGGCGCGGATCTTGTTGATTCGATAATATATATATATATATATTTAAAATTTTATTTTTTGATTTCTCGAATAAATGCATAAGGAAAAACTATCGATAAATTTCACCGTGATTGCGATAAAACGTGTCTAGAAATTGTGAATATATATCACTATATTATGCATATAAAAATTGTTTAAAAAAATTTACATTCGCACGTCCAACGCAGTTTTCGATTTTAAAATTTATATGCGTCTAAAAAATTATTATTAAGTACATATTTATATTTATTTCGATTCGAAAATGCGCATTCGACTTATTTCTATACTATATATGGATTAACACCATAAGTCATAGTAATTGTTACAAAGTACATATTATATTTTTAGATCACTACATATTTTGATTTTCATAAAAAAAAAGTGTCGCCGTTTTTATTTCAGAGTCAAGAAAAATATAATAAAATGTAATTACAAGAAAAAAAAATTGACTACAACAAAAAATTTGTTTCAAAATAAAACGTGCTAAAATAGGTTGTTTATTTTCTATTATTTATTTATATATATATATATGTGTGTGTGTGTGTGTGTGTGTGTGTGCGTACAAGAAATTGCACTTGAACTTAATTAATTATTCAAATATGAAAAGGGGTTACTCTTATATGTTATCTCGAAAACGGGTTAATAGGTTCTCGTCAGAGAGCGTTAATTATATAGTATTATATACTCTGGAAGCGTGTCATGTTGTAAACTATTAAGTCATATATGTTTCCAAGATTAAATATCAGTACTGATTTTCGACGAATTCTACGCTACATAGTAAACGTATTATATAAAGCTAGTAAACTATTTGTTGTACAATATTATGTAATAGTGTGGTCTGGATAAACAGAGAGATCTTAACCACAGTGATCGTTAATTTATACCATAATTTATTAATATAATAATAACATATATTATTAATTTATATATAAATTATATCGTGTTAAAAAAATTACGCGAGTTAGTTATGTACGTTTATGTAGTATTATATTATTCCCGTGATGCTATAAATTGTAACGAAACCGACTTTGAAAAAAAAAATTTTAATCGAGATTTTACAATTTTAGTAAAGGGGATAGCTCATCAAATAAACGTAACTTAACTTGGTATGGTGGGGACATAATACAGTTTAGTGTGAGGAGTCGGCTATACACGCTTTTTCGCATATTATACGGAATTTGAAATTTCAACTTATTCCGCAGTTCTCAATAAGTTATGATATGATAAATATATTTAAAAGAAGAAAAAATAATATGCGTTGCTTAAGACTTGATGTTTTCCGGAATGAGGTGTGAGGGTATTTTTGTGTGGTTATAACTATGTACAGTGCACTTTATATATACACAAAATATTACGTATGTATATTATATATGTATAAACAAGTGTTACATAACGGAAAACTAACGATTTCGAACGAAAAAAAAAAGATATAAATAGATTAAAAAAAGTTGAATCAAAAAAATAATGGAATACTTCTCAAAAAACATACACGAATTAGAAGAAATAAAACGAATCGTACGATGAAAAAGTGTTAAAATAATTAACGAGAAAACTTTACAACTATATTTAACCCAACAGTGTTGTAATAATAATAATTTTTATAACACTGTAAGTTGCTCATTAACGGCGTTTTTTCATTTTGACGTAATTTTGTATTTTTCAACACCTCATTGCTGACAGGGAGTCGAATCTCGTTAAAATTCCATTGCACGTTCCCAAACGCCGGAAATAACACATTAAAACTTTAATCATTATACTCAATCCTCGTTTAGTAGCTGTGTATACCACTTTTTTTTTAAATTTATTTTATTTTTTGGTCCAAGTTTATTATCCAGAAACGAAAAACAGTCTCTACTTTGTGATTTTTTTCCCTCTTGAATCGATGAAGTTACGAAATAATCGTCTTTGAACAGATACGCTGCGAGTTGTGATAATAATTAAATTAAATTTTAATTATGTACGCTGAAAATATGCCTAATTTTTGGATATACATATGTATACGTATATATACAATTCGATATTCCGTGTTAATCATTGAATTATTTGACTGCAATTTGCAAATATTTTTGATGACGGAATTAGCAATAATTCTTTTTCTATATATTGTGTATTAGGGTTTTAATTTTTTCGCTACTTTTTCGTTTTTCCTTTAATTGATTTAACGCTTCAGTGTCTAATATGATGAGGATAAAATTTTATAAGATGTAGTCAGCATATTGATATTTTGATCGAATTATGAGCAAAAGAAGTATTACACCTTATCAAAAAAGTTATACGATAATATAAAGGAATGAAAAATTGTTATGTTTATAATAAATTATTATTGAAAAAACTATAAAAGGAGAATTCATGTATAAGAGATTATAGACAGTTTGTAGGAACTCAGGGCGTAATCCAATATGATACAATCGCGGTGAAAAATACAAGTAAAAGAAAACAAAAAAAAATTCCTAACAACACACACACACACGCAAGAAAATCTGGTACACGATAACTCTTACCATAAACCGTATCTATGCACGAACGTTTAAAGACAACAAATTTTCTGTAAGAATAATTTCAGATCACGTAGACTCGAACGAAGTACACAGTCTGTGGCAATAATAATGATATACTAAGACTTAATTGAGTCTCTAGTGCGGTAAAACTAAATACTTGCCCATTTCGTGACGTTTAATGGCGTTCTATATTTGAGTCATGCTATTCCAAATCCCTTTGAAGGGCCGTAATCATTATTGTCTATAGGACCGAATGTAGTGCGTTTTCATAATACCGTCGTTGAATATGATTAATTCACGAGACCGAAATCACCTTCTCAATTTATTCACAATAAAACTGAAAGAAATAACCGGAACGACAGAATCGACTGTATCGTCGAATCCTCGACACATCCAGTTTTACAACATAATATTTTTCGAAATGTTACCACGATTCATATAACTAATTGCAGATAAAATAAGACGATTTTCACGATTTAGACGCTGTTTCTATAGTCAATTAAACATTTCTGAAGGTTATAGTGTATAAATAATTTATCGACTACCGATTGCAACGGTGCCTACTCACCACTCACAATCAATTCGGTGTGCTGAAGACATACGTAGCAGATCGTGAGTAGTCTACCATAGTATACTATAGTATACTATAGTAGTATGGTTTGTACGAGTTTTTGTACAAATCACCCATTAAGGGTTATTCAATTCACGGTCCCGAGTCTAACTGTAGGAAACTCGGATTGTTCGCGAGGATCGATCGTGCATTTTACTCTGCCAAACCGCTATTGCGTCTTGGTCTGCTGATAAACCGAGTTAAAACGTGTGTTGTTTAAAATTGACGACATTATTTTTCGCGTTTAAATGCCACTGACATTTATATCATTTCGAAGTGTAATCGCACGTTTGACGCAGTATTACAAGCGACTGGATCTCGTTTACATGTCATTTATGGAGTGTCAAAAAAAAAAAAAACATGTGCTCGGTGACGGCTGGTTGTTTTTTTCTTTTTTATTGTCTGCAACAGCCGATCGTCGTTAGTATCTGAAGTATATAGTAAGTCAGTAAAATCGTATATAAGAGTACGTGCGTGTAACAATAAAACGCAACGTATATTCTACACACGTACTGTGTGGTCTAGTGAAAACAATTTTTAACAGTTAAAATAGTCAATCGGTGACTATCGGCTGTAGTATTATTTTCGTATTACATTTTATTTTTCCTCAGAAGTTTTAAAAGTGCACAAGCAATTGTCCGTATACAGCGCGTTTAAAAAGTTTACGAAAACCATTAACATACACGTAAAAACTTTGGAACTTTCTATACATTCTGTATATGAATTATGCATTAGAGTTAAAGATTTTATACTGTTCAAAGAAATAAAAATGGTAATTTATAGTAGAAAAAACTTTTAATTTTGACTGAACCGTATAAACAACACGAGTTGAATGTTATTAAAAAAAAATAGTTAATAAAATAAATTGTTATCACTTTTTAAAAAAGAGTTTTAATGTGTACCGATATTTTTTAATATACGTTGACTATAATTTAAAATATCGATAATAATTATTAGGTATATTGGATAATATATTCAAAATATTATAAAAACCATACGATTTACTCAATGCGTAATATTGATTTTTAACCAAAATATATATTCGTTAATCAATGTTTCTTGGAATACGAATAGAACTTTTGGAATTTCAATCATCTAAAAATTCTATTTACATTCGATTTTTCGTTTTTTTTTTTTTTTTTTTTTTATAGAATATAAAAGAATTGGCGTACGTATGTTTAATATTTTTAATATAGAAAAGGGTAGTATAAAAAAAAACCTATTGTAAAACCAATATAAGTTCTTTCATCTCCATATATTTATTCAATATTTATAAGTACGCGCTTGGGAATGAAAAATTCGAATATATATTATAAGAAAAACTCGATGTTTGTGTTGAACAAAATATAGACCACTTTAAATAAATAAATAAAAATAGGCGTAATATACATACATTTAGGGTTACGTATTTCGATTAATAGTGACATTTCCGTTGAATATTTTTGTTTAGAATACGTAAATATTTTTATGATAACACTGCGCAGTTATTTCGTATTAAAATAATTTAAAATTATTAAAACACTTTTGTTAAACGATAATAATAGTTGACATTTATATTTATATTGCGGTACAAAAATATGTTCACATACAACGTGTAATCGTAAAAAAAAAAAAAATTAAATACGATGATACATTTACCAGTATATGTACATCGATATTTGAATCTGAGAAAAAGTAAAATAAAGTTAAAAAGTATAAAATATTTTCATTTAGAAACGTAAAATCTGTTTATTGGCTTCACATAAAAACGCGGTTATAGGCCTAACGAGATGAGGAGTTTTATTATTTCGATTCGGCGAATCATACATATGGCACTGCAACATGAGCAATTTTACACAACAAATATAAATAATATTAAGAAAGAAATCGAAGCAAATTAAATTCCTCTATTTATATATATATATATATATAGTAGCAATTATTTGCAACAAGTTTTATGTCTCAACGCGGGTTCATCCATTCGAGTGCACTTACCTACCTATACGTATATATAAATGTACTTTCAAAACCGTGACAAACACGATTTCACGATCATGTACTATACATGCCTTTCGTTTACGTTCGTCATTACGGCTGTTCAACAGCCTTTGAGTCTGCTGCAAAAACCCTCTATCTTGGATTGTCGTAGTCTTCATAATTTGTTTAATACCTAATTTGTTTTACTTCTTTCTTTCTAACGTTTCCTTAGGTCTTGTTAGTCATTAGGTCTTACCATTCGGTTTCCATGTCACTTAGGTTATTTTCTCTGCGTTTTTCCTATTCGCATTGCGTGACATTTGATTTTTTTTCTTAGATTTTTACACAATCATCAAGCCCCTCCTCCCAGTGGTTTTTTCAGTACTCCAATCACAGCCTCTTTCTGAATCAAAGACGGGTCCAAACGTTTTTTTTTTTTTTTTGTTACAGTGGCTGCGTTGCACAGTCTGCAACGTCTGTCTCTGCACCGCTGCCGCGTAAAGTCTTATATCGAAAATAACTCCGATTCAAGCAGTTCGTCTTCATCGTAACAGTGTGACAATTGGTTCGTCTCATTCCCAACGAAGCCTCCCATTACCGTATTAAACACCGCTCGCGGCGGCCACGGTTCCTGACGGTACGCAAATGCATATAAATCTAAGGTCTTAAGACCTTATTCCATCCGCCCGACGCGGACACCCGTGCACGGAATTCCTAATCGGCCGATCGTCGCCGAGGTCGAACAATTCGCTTGCACGGGTCGTCGCTTGTCTTGCGTCGCCGTCGCCGTTTGTCTTTCTGGCAACTCTCGCGCCGGTGCGCTGCCGGGTCAAAAACAAATGCCCCGATCGATTTCGCCGAAAGACAAAAACTGTGTGTGTGTGTTCGCGCGTATGTATTCACTGCATTCCCGTCACGTAGTATATACACGTATAATACGTATATGTGACCCCTGTATTGTTGTTCTATAGACGCGGAGGCTTATTCGGAACAAGAGCGCTACATTTTTTTTTTTTATAGGAGCGGTAAAAAAACGTCTCTGGTCGTTCGACGACACATCGGCTTATTGAATAAAATGACAATCGACGCAATCGTCTGCGGGTGTTATCGACCCGTAAACGCGCGGTAGTCCACACGCATGTATAGTCGTCTTTGCAGCGGAACGAAAAGTAAAACGTTTTTCGGTTATCAATTTAAAACAATCGAGCTACGGAATTCGAATAATTCGTTCAATAATAACACTGCACTGTCGAATGCCTTCAAAAGAGCCATGTAACGTTCATGAAACGAGTGATTTATTAGTGTCTTTCGTTTCACCGTTGCGGTCGGATATTAAAATTTTTCACCGACACTCTTACACAAACACTATTTGTATCGTTCGTTTTTTTTTATTTTAAATTCCTACAGCAGTTTGCGGAAATTAAGAAAAAACATATATAAAGTTTGAAAACGCATATTTTAAATTCGTCCCTAATTAATGTGTAATTTAAAGAAATCGATTGAACTCGTAAATCTATACCAGTGCACGCATATTTAATATCATCGTGTCAATACAAGTGTGTTTTCTTTTTTCGCTATACGATGAGAAATGCGCAAGAAAGCGCGAACATTTTACACGGCATTTTAATGTCAGAAAGTACTGATTTGATTAAACTGATTTATTCGTGTTTTAAGCCAAAACGTCGATCATGAAATTAAATTGAAGATTAAATTCTTACATATACTTTATACTATACTCATACACCTACATACGCTTTATTATGAAACAAAATTCTATATTCACTGTGTTTTCGCGGTGACAATTTATTAAATATTCTCCGTAATCGCGCGCACGGAGAGATGTCTATATGTATATACATATGATATAGTGTTAGTAATAAGTCATGTATAATACGCCTATACTTGTAGGTAAAATCGACTGGAAATACGCGGATTAAATCAAACGATTAGTGTAGCTTGTGATGGATATTAACGAGATTTTGAATAAAACGGTTTTCATAATTAATGTTAAAATTACATAAATAAAAAAAAAAATAATGTTTTTGAACATTTTATCTTTTCATCGTAAAATTTCGATAGTTTTTTTTTTTGGTGTTTAAGAAAAACGTTCCCGTCATTTGTTCGCTACGGAAAGCGGGTACAAACGTAAACATTTGGACAACTTCTATTATCCGAAGAGAAATGTTTAAAAAAAAAAAAATACGTTTTTATAGAACCTCTCTTTGTTCAGAATTTAAAACGAATAAATAATGTATATATACTTTAAGCATATAAACTCGGATAAACAAGTTTATCGTTTTGTTAAATTTTTATTGACACGCGCGTATTACAGGGGTATGCACGCTTATGTATTTATGTAAGGCACATGTAGGACATAGAATTTTTTTAAATGCGTTCGTTTTATGTACATATATATATATATACCCGCAGCGGGTACGAGAATGTATTTGAAAGTCGGTTCACAAACGTAATGGGAACTATTTATTTCATTTAAATTGGTACATTTTAGGAAAAAGTATAGTGGGAAGTTTGAAAACTTCGTTAAAGGTCCGACGTTGAGTCTTTGCAGATTTATTCATAAAAAAAAAAATCACATTTAAGCCGAATGAATAGCCCGAACGATTTTCGAATATTTTATTACATTATTACAGTTTATATATATATATATAATATATATATATATATATATTAGGCGCATCGACGAATATAATATAACGTATTGTAAATGGCTTTAAATTTATGTGAAATAAAATTACAGGCTAACAGAATACATTTAATTCCGAGTAGTTATTTTTATCATGACGACGACGCGCAAAATGCTTTTAAACAAAAAAAGTATTACAAATTATTAATTAATTTTTTTCTATTTTTGTTTGACCTTTAATTAAGAAATTTTACATAAAGTAAAGAGTATATATATAATATCGTTTTACGCGTTTTACACAGTATAAAAAATACGCGTCGTTCGTTTTTAACATAAAATATTTTACCTCAAAGTCATTTACATATTTATTCATTTTTTTTTTTTTGTATAAGTCATTCATTTCGTCTTTTTTTCGGTATAATTTATCCGATATAATCACAGTGAGTATAGTCGGTGACATTGAGATTTCAAGTGTTGCGAGACGGTTGTCGTCGATTAAAGTGTGGCTATCATTTCATTTTCTATCACTTTGCAGCCAAGTGGTTCTTTTTGAAAAATAAAATTAAAAACGTTCAACAAACAACGGATATAGGGAAGAGGGTGAAAAAAAACCGCGATAAACAATTTGTGTTTCGCGTGTCATATATTTATATATAGTGGCGAAGTTTACTTTATCCCAATGTGGTTTTTTTTATACGCGCTTACTGCATATATATGTATAAATATATATATATATACATATATATATATATATATTTTGAAGGGACCTATAGCGTGAGTTTTAAGTTTGTTCAATTAATTTATACAGGGATAGGAACTCAACGTCGAATAGAATAGTCAAATAGAATTTGTCGGAAGTGGAAAACCTTTTAATTTCTGTGTTTCGCGTAGTGTGTGTGTTTTTTCTCTTTAAAGGAAATCTCAATCCCCTTAAATTAAATCGATTAAATTTGAATATATTGTAACGTTTTTTTTTTTGTTTTCCTTTACACATAATGCGTCCGGGTACACACACGCACGTTTTTCAATTTAGTTCGTTTCTTGTGAATTATGTCACGTTTCGTTTTTGTCGACAATCCATGTATCAAACACAATTTTGTTTTTTTTTCACCGGCGAAACAACTCAACTATACACAATATCATGTGCACATATACGAAAGATGTCAGGTTTTTTATTCTCGCTCTGATCGATCCATCGGTGTAAAGAGTATATAATAAACCGTAACATTCTTTTTTTTTTGTACGAAATTCGTTAATTTCCTAAATCGATTAGATACATTTTTTAATTTAAAAAATATTTCTTTCAGTGATTATTTTTATGATATTTAGGTTTTCTTTTTGTTTGACACAAAAACAATTTTTTGTTTTTTTTTTGTAATATTTAAATTCGTGGAAGAAGAATATTATTCTGAACAACTTCTTATATATTACGCATAAAACGTATCGAAGATCTATTGAAGTGAACTCATACAACATTAATTAAAAGGCGACAGAAGAGAGATTATATAGTATATATAGTAATGAGAAAGGCACACTGAATATTATGTTTCTCCTTTTCATTCCGTTTTTGATTTATCTCTTTTTTTTGTTTGTTAACAATTAATAATATAATAAAGTGAGTATAGAGAGAGAAAAAACCATAAACCTTTACAATATCACGTTAGAAAAGAGAAATAAATAAATACATAATTACGCAGTAGTGTACGCGAGACACGAGTTCGCAATTAAACCGAAGGAAACCCCTGCACTGATTAAGACGTATTGTGCGTTATAGTTTTTTTTTTTTTTGTCTAATGAAACTCATTAAAAACGTTACATTCACGAACGTAATTAAAGTCCGTTGAAACAACGCGCACATTATATATATATATATAAGCGTTCGGTGTAAAACACTTAAGCGTTATGAATTTATGTTTAGTATATATCAGGCCCAATCTACACATTATTATGATACCGCAGGATCCACCACGGGGGAAACGAATGGTTTTTTTTTTAAATTAAGGATTGCTCAGAAAATGATAGGTTTACATAGACTTAATTTGTATTAAAATAAAGCTTATATCGTGTGAAAAATTAATAAAAAAAAAAATTATCACGTACAATACATTTCGTCGTGTACGGAGAGTTACGCGTCTCGCGGACACCGATTTGTAAAATGCATGTTCGAAGCCGCAGCCGCAAACTGCGCGAGCAGCTGCTGCTGCTGATGCTGCGAAATTTCGTTGTAATTAAATCGTTTTCAATAAAACGTTCCTTAAAACGTTCTGAGATGTACGTGCGTGCAGTTTATCGACGTACGCACGCTTGATTGGAGCTAATATCCTCGTGAAAAAAAAGAAAAAAAAACAGTTTCCGTGTCAATCTTTTGATTTGGTGACATTCACCGTTCCTTGTCTCTCGGGAAGTTTAAAAAAAAATATTTTTATAAGTTGTCTAATACAAACGCAAACTGCTAATATGTACGTATATGAATTATACGTATATTCATTTGATATAAATATTTACACATCTTTTTATGCTGTTATTTTTATTTCCTCCTGTATCATTAAATAACTGTTTCCAGAGACTTTTATTCATATTTTTTTACGCGTATATTTATTTAGAAAAGCTATTTCAATAAAAAAAAAAATTTTTTTTTCATATTTTTAACGTGAACTATATTGAAACGGATTAAAACAATTACGCGCGTGGTATTATATAGCCAACTTTTTTTTCTTTGTGTGCAGGTGTGTCAATAAAAAAAATTTTAATAATGAAAAAATGTTTTCCCCATGACGCAAATAGATGGAAATAATATATATTTTTTTTCTCCACCTAAATCCAATTTATTTTTCAATGCTATTTGAGAATTTTTGAAAGAAAATCGTGAGTAATACAATCCCTTAAAAGGACAAAAAATACATGCTTTTATTTTACGTCTGACTTTTAACATATAATATTTTATGTAACCGGTTGTTAATGTGTAAGAGAATATCGTATGATAAATCGTGTATCATTAATATGGTTTAACCATAATATTTATATGCTATTACTGTATACAAATTGTGTTAATTCTTATTTCGCCTCGATCGATTTTATAAAAATGTATATTTATATTATATTTGTCGTTATGTTTCTGAATCGTTTGGCGTCTACTATTTGAAGGAGGGAGGTGTGGAGAGTGAAACCCTTCACGGGTCTCTGTGTATTATTATATATTTATTCCCCCCCACTTACTAGCAAAATTTCTAAATACACCATTGATTATTATTATTATTAATATTAAAACTTTATTTAAAAATCCAATTATAGTATAAAATTCAATTAATCTAATGTAAATTATTACTTATATAGGTATATCAATTATTTCGTGTTCATACTCGAAACGTATTGTTTACTATATATTTTATTCATAGTTATATAATCTATGAGATACAAATTAACGGAAGTATGGGATTTTACATTTTAAGTTTTAATTATGTTTATTTCAAAACCGTCATCGTATTATATGTGCATAAAATCGATAACTACGCTGTCTATACGTATTATTATGTCAGCGGTTAAGCACACAAATTGAATCTATCTGTTTATATAGTGTTTAAAATGTTATCATACGATACACATTATTGTTCATGCATTTAGTCACATTTATATAATCACTAAAATGTATATAAAATAAATTCGTAATAAATCCCTATATATACAAATTTTTTATTTTAAAATCCCTTCCAGTTATACTTTTTTCGTGTACGTTTTTAAATTTTTAAAACTTGTACTTTTTTCTTTTAACGTTAATACACTTTAAATAAAAGTCTTTCGAGCGAGTAAGCGAAATACATAAATTAATGTTTAATTATTATTAATTTTTCATACGAAAACTCAAATAAAAATGTTATCTAATGGCTGAAAAAAAAATACAATATAATTTATTAAATAATTTCGTATTACATTTCTTACCGGCACTAATATTATATCGCTTTTAAATAATATAACGAAATGTTTTCGACATGGAAGTATAATCGATATTTCGCATTCTAATGCCTTTTTTTATTCCATTTGATTTTAATATTAATTATATAAACGATTACAATTTCATTTTTCGTTATTTATAACGACTATAAGCTAATAGAGCTATGGGTATTTTGACATTAAAATCAATAGTTTTCAATATTATCAAGACGAATATAAATAATACGCATAAGGCGTCGTTTTATGTGCTAATGTATAATTCTTAAATATGTAATACGAAGCGTATTTTGGTATTATAAGTATGGAGACGATTATTCCGACGTTTTTAATTATTTAAAATGGGGTTGTTGAGTTCAATGAGAACGGAAAACGCCCATGTTATCATATAATAATAATAATAATAATAATTATGGTAAAGTATTTCCATTACAAAGTTCAAAACGTTTATCTAATATTATTCCCATTTATTATGCGACGATGAATTAATTATAATTTGTATTAAAAACGAAAATTCGAATTTAGCGAAATGACATAGAAGATGTTTTGTGTCCATAATATAATATTCTGTAAATTTTTTTTTTTTTCACCGGCAATACTCACCTTCATACCCCCGGAACTTATCTGTGAGGCATTACTTCAGGGGTGTGAGGGTACTGCCATCGTTTATTGGAAAAACAATTCACACACAACAATCAACCAATTCACAAATAAGCAATAAAATATTGTACATAGATCTGGGGGGCCTCTAACCCCCCTGATTTGGCCTTCGGCCCACATCAAGTTCGCTTAACTAGGTTAGTTGTTGAGCTCGCTCCGTCTTTGTTCTGCAGATACCGGTTGTAGCGTATGTATGTCTGTCTTCTTCCTGGCGGCGGTGGCCTTCTCTGCTCTGGTTTGGCGTCGTTGATCTGTTTCCTTCTTAGGTTCCTTTCGAATGCCCTTGCCGCTTCATTCGATGCCTCGGAGCTCGCACCTTTGTGGTCGGAGGCGCCGCAGCGCCTGCAGCACCCGCTCCTGTCCGGGCCGTCGCATTTCCTTGTCATGTGCCCGTAACCTAGGCACCGGAATTACTTGACCCTTTGGTCGACTTGTCTGATCCTGCAGTTGACGAGGCCAATGTGAATACGGCCATTCTTCAGGACGCTGTGGCTCGCCGTAGCTGGAATTAGTAAGAGAGCCGTCTGTGTGCCTCCGTGTCGTGTCCTGAGATTTAGTACCTTCGATGCCTCGGAACTAGCACCGGTAGCCGCTACCACGGCGTCAGCCACCTCGTCGACATCTGTCCACAGATCGAGGTCCCTGATCTCCACTAGTATCCTCTGTTGGAAGGACTTCACCATAATATCAGCTCTAGCTGCTCTCGAGATTTCTGCTCGAATGCCTTCTATTTGCTTCTGGTTGCCCTTCAGCTCGATTAGGAGTCCCCCAGCCTTGGAACGCCTCATTTTTGTGATGTGATCGCCGATAACATTGCGGTTGGCTCCGCCCCGGATTATCTTAACAAGTTCTGGGAATTCGGCCGTACCGGCCTCGACCAGGATCACAGGGGGGCGTTGTCTAACCTCTGGTTTATAAAACCGTTTGCTCGATTTGGTGTTATCTGTGCTCTGTGGTCTTTCTATGAAGCGATTACGAACCTCCTGCTGTTGTGCTGCTGGTCCCGCCTCTTCTGCTCTGCGGGTTGCGTCCCTCTCGGTGTCTTCTATGTTTGTTCCTTTGCTCATTACCTCCGACCATTTACCAGCATCTCCTGTTTGGTCGTCTGAAGCTGCCTCTGCCGAGCAGAGTGCTGCTCTGTCAGCTAGTGATCTGATAATTTCTCCTTGGTCGGCCAGCTTACGATTTATCACGCTGATCTCCTCCAGAACGGGCACGACCAAGTCAGGTGTCGGAGCGTTCCACTCCTGCTCAGTCGGCAGATCCGTCGCTTGATGGCGTTGTCTCCGTGCGCCTATCGCAAGTTCGTATGCGTTTATGGTTTCCGCGAGTGCTGCTTGGGCGGGTTTCGCCACGGTTTTTGCCTCCTTCGCCGCCTCGAGCATCGCGATTAGCCCCCTGCCATTCCTATAGAAGCTTTCCTTTTCCGTCCTGTCCTTGCTCTCCAGAATTTCCCTCAACTCCAGTGTGGATTTTCCCGTCGGCTTTTCGATCCGCTTCATCCGGGCATTACTGCCGCTGGCGATGTCGAGATCTCTCGTGGCGTTCGATACTTCTTGATTTTTCGCGGTACCCAATCCGTCGTAGCAGTGACATTGCTGCTGGGCCGCTCGAATCTCTTTCACTACCTCATATGTTTCTAACTGTTTGTGGAACTGTTCTTCCAGCCACTTCTCTAGCGCGTCTGGATCCCTAGTGAAACCCAGCATCTTTGAGTACTTTTGGAGCTCTCTAAAAGTCTTTCCGAGCTCTTTGATCCCTTGTTTAATGTCCTCTCTAGTGTTTATTGACGCAAATACGATTTTCTCCATGGAATCCATCAGTCTGTGGGCGTCCTCCATAGTCTTGGAGTACGAGGCCTTGGCTTGTCGGAGCCTTGGAGCTTCCACAGTAGGAGTAACCGCGGCCTTCCTGTCCGTCCTCGTCTTCTCACTTATATTATTAGGTTGTGGAGCCACCTCTACACATCGTCATCGTTCGGCACTAAGGGGGACCGGGCTACGGGAGCCCTCCCCCCCCGGCATTTCCTGTGCCAACCGACGACACTGGGACGGTAACAATATTTTTGGTATTAGCCTCCATGTTGGGTTTTTAAAGTGATGTCCTTTACAGCATTTTACCTACTTCCAGGGGATTTACGTACAGTTGCCTTCTGTTGGTTTTAATTCGGAGTATCCTTCTCCTAGGATGGTTGCCACCCAAGGCTAAGAACCCATCCTGCCTTTGGAACTGTTTTGTCAGGTTGTTCTCAGCTTCGTCCTGTCCAACATGGGAGACCCTGCTGGTGGAATATTCCACCGTTGGCATAGCACTAGGCTTCAACGGACAACCGATCAAGCCCCCTCACCACGTCAAGGTAAGTTCCACGAGGAGGAATATTGTGTAAACTGAAAGTGTACATAATACACTCGTTCACTTATTATTATTGTAAAACTATATTTTATCAAAGAAATTAAAAATTATAATAATATGATTTTATTAAAATTGTTCCAATTGAATTTCAAATTTACGTTAAAATTTTAGTTGTCAATAATATATTATAGTACACATATCACTCAAACCCTATGTGAATTGATGTATTTCAATGACATATAATATGCATATGTCATTTGTGTCGAGAAGTCTTTATTTCAGCGCAGTCCCTTAAAGAAAATTAAAAGGAGATACTAGTCCTACGTATAATTTCTCTGAATACACCAATTTGATTCATTTCTTCGCTCTTAATCGGTTCTTGTAATTTTGTCGTTTATTTTATTTGTTCAGTAGCGCAACGTAAACATTTGAGCATCCTCTCGAAAATAAATAAATAAAATATGGGTTCCAAACATTTTTCAAAGATAGACTGCGTGTAAGGCACTCGAGTTATTTTACTAGTTTTAAAACATTTTAAAACAGTAGATCTGTTTTCAATTAAAATATTTTTATGTCTGTTTATAAAATAAACTTTTATTACAATTCACTAAAAGTTTTAACGTTTTCCCGGCATTTAACGGTGAAACTGAAAAGCGGAAATGTTAAAAAAATAAACAGAAAATCTCCCGGTGCCCAAAGACAAAAATCGTAAATTATAAAAATTAAACTGGTTTTTATTTTTACTTAATATATTCGTTAAAATATATCTGGGAATACACCTCGGCTCTCGACTTAATCGGAAACGTCATGTTCGTCAAGAAAAGTCGCAGATTAATGAAAACATTCTACTGGCTAGACTAGTGGTTCACAAAGTATATCGCCAACCGTTATCTGGTCTATAAGTAAATCATGATTACGATTATGTTAATCATAAAATAAATAACTCGTCTTAATGCGATTATGGAAAAATACTGCATTAAAACGACCCGTACGTATTATATAACCGACTTTCTTTGTGAACATTTGTTTCTGTATTTAGTATAAACGACAGTTTAATGAAGTGTGTTTACGTTTACTTTATTGTCCGAGATTATTAATTTTGTAATTCCTTTTTTTTTTTTTTTTAATGATGGATCAATTTTTATTAAATAATCATATACGGTGTGAAGATGAAGTAAGTATACCCTTAATCAGTCGCGGCCTGACTGTGAAAAAGCGAAAATATCGTGAGTATGACGATATGATATTTGGAGTTTGGTTTTATATCAACAACAAATTAATAGCAAAGAGTGACCCACTTATGCGCATTCGATTATTCCGTTTTCGATTTCCTATTTGTGTGTGAAACAGAGTTTTCAGCGGTCGCTGTGATAAAATTAAGTATCGAACAAAAATCATTGCGGAAAGTAAAATAAAAGTGGTTGTGTCTAAGTTTGATCCCAAGATTCGAAAAAACGTGTAGTGATTGATTAATTTTTCTTAATGTAAAATATATATTTATAAATCTTAATAATTATACAAATGTATAAAAAAGATAAACTTATATAATTATAATAATATAAATATTTTCATATTATCCACAATATTGTTTGCAGTTTGATTTACTTTCATCTAAAAAAAAAAAAAAAATGTTAAAAGGTCATCAAGGGCGCCAAGAGAAACTTCAGTTCCAAAAGGGCACCGTGCGAGTCTAAAGAGTTTGGGAACCGCTGGGCTAGACGAAAGGCTCTCGGCTGAACTAGACCTGACCATAGTAAACCTTTATTGACTATTATTATTATTAAATTGACATGAACTTATGATGGGATTCAATTGTGGGGTTGTGCCACAGTAAATCCAATAGTGATATTATTCAACGTCGTCAGTACATCGTTTTTTGTATATATCGGTACTACAGAAATGACATTATGTTCACCGAGATATGGTGATTATTGTTGTTCAGGACGAGATTACGAAGTTTGCTCGCAAACACGTGACAAGGCTATTATAAATTCAAGGTAATAAAAAATATTCGATGAAAACATTTCATCCATTAATATAATAATAATAATTATAATAATAATAATATTCATTTGTAAGTGTATAATATCTATAAATATATATTTATATACTACGAAGGAAATGATATTTTGAAAGTTTCTAACAATGTTTATTCGACGTAAAGTATTATCAGTTATGCACTTATAAATATGTTACACACTTATAGATATGCTCACATAAATATTGATTACCTAATAAGTAATTAATAATAAGTCATTACAATAATAATTTTTGATAATTATTTTCCTCGGTGTACAATAAGTATAGCGATAATAATTGCCAAAAATATTTTCATTCAATGAATTTAAAACAAAAAAAAGATAATTAAGAAAAAGAAAGTTAATTTTTGAATTTGTTCGATATAGTTTTTTTAAATATTTTTAAATAAAAATCAATTTAATAATTATTAATATTACGTTTATATTTTCTATAAATAACAGAACGTATAATAATAATACGTTATATAATAATATTACGTTTACAATTCTATAAATATTTTTATTCTATAAATAGTATAAGTAAAATAAATTTAACGAGAAGTTTGTGATTGTTTATTTCTCAACAAATCCTTAATCCGTGGGGGGATGGGGATATATTTGATAACGCGCAACGCATATCATTTTCTACACCCGACCGATTTCTTTGTTTACTTTTTATTTGCAAAAGTGTGGAGAAGCCAGACTCACAATGACACGTTTTACTGATTGTACTGATTTACTGATTGTAAAATGGCATAACTATATTATTAATAACAAAATTCTCGTTATTTCATCATTACTATATTCCGCCCTAGCAGTAACTAAATTCCCCCTCCCCCGCCCAGGGAAGAATTTTCTCCCGGTTGGGAACCGCTGCGTTACGAGGTTTCGAAAAATATAGTTTTTCGCGGAGTTTCGTGATCAGAGAAATCCGATTATAACATACGAGTAGGTATAATATGACTGTCATAGGCGCAATTCGGATTAAATTTACGGGGGCGCTAGATGCCAATGCCTATGACATAATATCAATTTATATATAAGTCACAACAAGTAAAAATTCGACGACACAATAAAAAAATTGAGCGGTGCAAGCACCACCCGAATTGCGCCCACGTCGTGTATAGAAACGACAGAGAATCGTTTAAATTCTCAAGTCCGTATCTGAGTGTGGAAGAAAAAAAATCCGATTTCGTGTGACGACGTTACTACTACTACTACTACTACTACTACTACTACTACTACTACTACTACTACTACTACTACTACTACTACTACTACTACTACTACTACTACTACTCAAAAAAAAAAATGAAGGAACCGGGCACTTCCATCACGCATCTCGCGGACTCGCGAAGTAAAAAGGCCCGCACGAAGTCACAAGACTTCTTTTACAACAACGAAATATACTATTGTGTGTATCATCGCACGCGGTCTGTAACGCCGTCATATCCGCCACTTGTCCGTAGCACGATGCCGCGAACATGCAGCCGTCGAGGACGGACGCGCGCGCGGTGTCCTTTCCCTCCCCCCCCCCCGCACACGACGCGACGACGTTGCCATGGCGAGAACGGCGTTCGGTCGGATGACGTCACGCGGGCGCGCTTGCCTAACCCGAAATCCCGATCGAAGTCTCTCAAACTCCCGCCGCCGTCGCCCTCGCGTCATTAGTTTTGTTTTTTGTTTTTTTGCGTTTTCGTACATTCTGAGCGGAACGGCGAGCAATGCATTGGTTTTACAACAATGCGGTGTTGTTTTTTTTATCATGTTTGTACCAAAAAAAAAAACCTTTGATGATTTTTTTTTTCTGGAAATTTCTTCGTAATTTTGTCACCAACTCGCGTTGTAGTAAATTGGAATATCCGTCAAATATGCGTATGACTTTATATTTTGAGAGTGAGAAATGTTTTCAAAAAAATTCCCTTTCAATTTTGGGTTATATATATATATAGCAATATGATAGATTTCGGAGTTTATTCGATTCAAACGAAAGTGATTATTTTTTTGTTGTTTCGAGATCGAGAAAAATTCAATACAATTATGTCAGACGCGTATACGTAAATTTAACTATACACTAGAACCTCGTCAAGTCGAACTTTATGTAATTTCTTGGAATTCTTTAGGTTTTCGAGTTAATCTTAAAATCGTTTTAAGTAAAAAAAAAAAAAATTCGATTCAACCAGTTTTCCGAAATTTAATATCGTGTTTTTTTTATTATAATTACATATAATTTATTATCAAAAAATGTTATCGTTACATCATTACAGAAAATCATCCTATACTTTGAGTTAGACTCTTGCGCGTGCTATTTGCCAATGGTATTTTTCTACCACATTTATATCAGAGTACATTAGAAAATGTGCACATCAATAGATTTTGTTCGAGTTTTTCTTTCGATTAATCGATGTTTTCACAAAGGAACGGGCATTTATTTCGACTTATCCAGGTCATCCATTCGTCGAGGTTCTGTTATTGTATATATTCAAAAATTCTTCAAAAAAATCGTTCATCACGGATTCATCAAATTCGTCGACAAAGTGTGTTTACTTTTTTTTTTTATGCGGAAAATCACGTTTGTTTAAAACCGATGGCCTTAACCGGCTGTATAACGGTCGTCAAATTCGTTTACGATCGATTAAAAAGAAAAAAATTTGAGGACTTTTTTTTAACTATACTTACTCTAAACTATCGGTTATTGTGAATTCGTCATACGATTTTATATTCACTTAAATCCACGAAGGGTAAATCGTATCAGAATTTTCCCGGTGTAAAATTACATTTCCTTATACGTCTCCCCGTTTGTGCTACTCGCTCGTTCGCTTTCGTTATTTTAATTAGATATTACACGAATACTTACGCAAACACGCACACACGTGTACATTTACACACAAGAGTACACGGACTGCACTCGTTTAGAGAATGGGCTCTGTAATCGAATTAACGTTTTTCCGTTACTTAGCGCACGGGAGAGGAATAAGTGATTTTGTATACATCTTTAGTGAATCCGACTCAATACAATGCTGCAGCGTGTCTTTGTTTAATCATGTTAAATTATTTCGTTTTGAATTTAATAAACGGTTAAAAAAAATATATATATATTTATATATATAAATATAAGTGTTGTATTAATAATAATAATTAAACGAGCGGATGAGAAATACCGCGGTTAGGTTATTGCGACCAGTATATAATGGATTCCTCCATATATTTAAAATTTTCCTATCATCCTTGCCATCCTCCGTGTACATAAAAGATTTGTAAAGATTAACATCGATATTGTCGCAGTGTTCTCGCGATATTTCTAAAAATGTGAAACCAAAATTTCGAATAACAGAAATGCCGTTCGAACGTATAACAGAAGAAATAATTTTAATCTTTACACGTGTACGGTTTCGACTGTTTATTATTGAGATGGACGGTTTCGTGAAAGAAATTGAAAAATAATTCCGCGTATTTATCGCGTTGTAATAATTTTATCGTTGTTCGTTTTTAATTCCGAGCGGAGCGGCGAGGAATGTGTTGGCTTTGCGATGATATTCTTTTTTTTTTATGTCTGTACGCGAAAATTCTACTAGAAGTAGAGCTCCGATCTATATATATAGTCGTACTTCGTTATCCTGGTAGCAAATTGCATCTAATTTGGTATTTTAATGAGCTAATTTTTCGATTTTTTTTCAAGCGTTCGAAAAATATACTATCGAAAAATTACTTAAAAACGGTAATCGATATCTATTATCGTTATTTTATCTTAATTCAGAAGCTACAGTTATAGAAACTCGAAATACTCTTTAAAAAATTACTTTTAATATTGAGCTGTTTATAGAAATTATTGATTTTAAGCTATTAGATTCATATATAAGAGGTAATTTTTGGTTTTAATGCTTTAAAACTTCAGATACAATGTCAGACGCGTACGTTATTATATTAAAAAAAAATCTCCAAAATCGTTAGTCACGATATTCTTTTATAAACATTTCAACATTTCTGGACAAAGTGTATTTTTATATATATATATAATTTTATTTTTTTTTTTTTGAAAAATTATTACATTATTTAATTTATTAATAATTACACCGAAGCTATTCGCACTCAGAATCGTTTTATTGCGAATTCAATGATTGCTTTTAAAATAGTAATAACACAACTCTTAAATCTCTTTATCCAAGTAATTCACCACTCAATAGTGACATCTTTTTATTTTATTATCATAAAAGTTCTACGTTTAATTTAAATACGCGATAGCGTAACACGTTTATAATATTTATAATGCTGCGAAAATGACTGCGTGAATCACGATAACGGTGAAATCGATGATTCCCTCGTTTATTATTGTAAAAACGCGGGTTGTGGTTTAATTATGAAATTCCTGATGCTGTATTTGCATATGCAATTATTATAATAAAATTACAACTGTGATTTGTTCTGTGTGTCATCTCTCGGTGACGTGACCCGAAATTGTGGCATACATATTATGTATTTGCAGGAGTATTATAAACGTAGTCGAATTTGTCTGGACGGCTAAAATATTTTGATGAAACTACGTTTCAGCGTTTAAATATTTCACGTGATGATAATGACAACAACGGACCATTTACGTGTTGTATACTTTTAGAGTGTATACAGTACATACCGACGGTCTGTTAATATTAAAATATATATATATATATATATATCGTTCGATATAAACGCATTATAGTCAAATTTGGATTTTCATCTCATAACAGTTTTTTTTAAATCACTTTTTTAATTCGTTAGAGTATTTAAACGGCCGATTAATAGAATTAATGTAATATGTTTAAATATTTTAGAAATGGAAAAAAAACTAGCTTATAATTCATGAGTTGTGGCACTCGGTTGTCGGACTGAGTGAAATATATCATTTAATAAATGTGAATAATGGATT
Source organism: Chaetogeoica ovagalla (assembly GCA_032441825.1). Classification (NCBI taxonomy): domain Eukaryota; kingdom Metazoa; phylum Arthropoda; class Insecta; order Hemiptera; family Aphididae; genus Chaetogeoica; species Chaetogeoica ovagalla. The sequence continues at coordinate 11,472,139 of CM063734.1, read as the reverse complement.
AGGTTAACTTATATAAAATAATAATACATTATAATTGTAGCATATTAGCGCTGTTAATAATAATAATAATAATAATAAACGCAACTAACATTCTCATTACGATTTCACTGGTATCCAAAAATCATAACTCTTTACTTAATATTGTTAAAACTTTTATTTCTCATTTTCACTCTTACATCTAAATTTAACTATGTGTTAGGTTAGGTTAGGTTAACTATGTGTTCTTTATGGGCAAAACGTATAATTTATACGACGTTTTTTTTTATATATTCCCTTTTTAAAATTAAGTTTGTTTTTTTCTAATCGGCGAATTAATGAAAATACGGATTTTACTAATACTTCTTTTATTTAAACCGAATTGAAAAAAAAAAGAAAAAAGAAAAACGACTTTGAAATAAATAAATATTTTAACCCAGAAATGTTGCATCGGGAAATCACGATAGCCCACTCTGCACAATTGATATATTTTCCTAACGTTTGGATGACATTTACATACACGCAGCAGTGGTGTCCAAGAATTTTAAATGAAAGGGAAGGGGTTGAAATGTGTTATTATTATTATTTATATTACGTGATACATCTTGTTATTATAGTTATATACACATATTATAATAATATACTTCTAAAGCGTTTTATACAGTTTTGAAAAGCAGTTGCTACAAGAGTTGCCTAAATTTTGAGATCCTTTACCATCAGATTTAGCAAAAACTGTCTTCCAGTTTTTTTAGAATAACATAACCAATTATACTTCTACTTATTACTGCGATAGTAAGCGTAAATATATATGTAGGCTACCGGTGAGTGATGAATCTTCAAATATAACGCGATTTTTAGAGACATTTAATCCTCGTTAAATCCTGTATTGGCTGCTGGATAATATGTGTATTATGTATATACTCTCATTTGTAAAATAAATTGTTTTTTTTTTTACTCGTGAACGTTATGTGGAAAAAAAATACTCGTTTTTTTTATAAATGATGGCCTCGAAAAACCAATAACGTTCTTTGGCGATCTGTTCTGTAAAAGCTTCTAACGACGTCATTACGAAAATATAATGACGTCACGGGTATATTTATTGTGCCTAACGGTTTTGTGAAAATGCCATGTTTTTTTTCCATTTCAACTCATTACAGAGTGAAAAAAAGCAATGTAGTTTTGAGCACGCAATACTTTTCAAACAAAACAAATTTACGTAAATGTCGAAAATCATACGTTAGGTATCTGCAGTAAAAAAAACGTTTGTTTATTGAATTTCGCAATAAATAATATTTGTAAATGAAATAATTACGCAAATAAGTAATTTTATACAATACTCCACATTAATATCACATGTGTACAATACGGTGAATTTTGGTTTATTTTATATGATTGTATAGTTAGGGTTTTCTACTGAAATATACGAGATCTGTAAATAATTTAATGTTTTACCGGCACTACGGTTTTAATATAAACGTATTTTGGTTCTCAGAATTCACGCAATATAATACTAATTCCATTTTATGTGTGTTTGATGATTTTTAGGGGTATTGCAGGCGCGTTTCCTTTTTTACACCACAATTTCTTTTCTATTATATATTTTACACGTAAATGCGTTTTTCATAATAAGTATACATTCCTTTCGGCGAAAAAAAAAGAACCATGTTTTTTTTTACAAACACGATTATTTAATTTAAACTTTTACCATTCGCCGCTAAGAACGCATAATATAGGAGTGTTATATAACAATATTTCTACAAAAATAATATAAAACGTATACGCAGTCCAAACAGATTTTTATAGTATAAATTAATTTTCTCGAATAGCTTCTTTTTACAATTTATGTAGAAAAAAACAACTTTTATCCGTGATACGATATAAATATATATATTTATATAGATATAATAATTGCTTGAACTTTATTGCTCTTGTTTTATTGTCTTATATAAAAATCATGTACATAATTATTTTTAAGTACACAATAATAAAAAATAGTAATAGTTTATGTGCTCTAGAATGAAAAACGTGAATATAAAAAACAAAAATATCGAGTATACGGTGAAATAAGTAGGTTTTCTAAAAAAAGAAATAATAAAAAAAAAATGACGACTTGTTATATGTAATGTAAAATTAGTTGTGTATAAAATGATAATACTCGTTTTTTTGTTAAATGACAATACATTGTTATATATTATATAATACAGAGACGTAGCTAGGATTTTTATTTGGGAGAGAGGGACTGAGGCTGTTAATATTTTTTATAGAGGCTTAAATAGGACCCTCCATAAGTTTGGTGTGCCTTTACTATGAGCACAGGCGTTAACTGATGATAAAGGTAAGTGGCGAAAGTACCTCCAGGTATAATATTGATATATCCTCGTAATTCAAAGGGAGCTATACCCCCTCCTTTGTTATTAAACAATTCGTTTTTATTATTTTTTTCTAATAATAATTCTTACCATATATTTTATAAATATACAAGTATAAATACTTTGTACTATATTGTATACTATTATAAAACCAATCCTTCTTAAAGGAGCACACATCACAAAAAAAAAGTGTTCTTTAAATTATTATTAAATGTACAATCATTGTAGTCATAACTACTAAAAACGATTTTTGTTAAAATTCAATCTAAAAAAAAAATAAATATTCTTTAAAGAGATGTTGGGATATTTAGAATAATAACGTGACGTCATTGAATCGGACTCTGCACAGTCGCCTATATTACGCGTGTAAAAGTTGCTCGCTCAATCATTTACCTATCTAAATATTGTATTTTTAAAGCTTGATTTATGTAGAAATATGTGATTTCTTTTGTGCTCAAGACGATAGAAATATCGAAACATCAATATAACGTTTGGTTTTTTTTAATTATTAAAAATACGTACTGAGAGATATTTTTGTGCGCATCCACCGCGCCATTTCGTGCTGTTGCGGTTACAGAGAAGCGTACGTAACAAAAATTACTTTTATAAGATTTTAAATATTTCAAAAAAACTAAACACTTTAGATAATTGTTGTTTTTAGATTTAAACTTATAGTTCTTTGTAAGTATGTATATTATGCGGTATTAAAAAGGGAGATAAAATAAACAAAAATGTTATTGTATCGAAATTAATTATTTTTGCAAATTGTTTTCTTTTGATAAATATGAATATTGAAGTAAGACGGAAAAAGTTTATACAAAAAAATTTTTTTGAGGATAGTTGATACCGAATTTCTTACTTTGTATATATTATAATATATGTATTCATTATTAAAATACGTGCAGTAATTGAATAACATTTTTTTTTCGTTCTCATAATTATTTAAAAATTGAATTAACGATATTGCGAGAATGTTGAATATTCTATTTTTTAAATCTAATAGGGACCTTATAAATTCAGAATTATGTAAATCAATATAAATACAATAATTTTATTATCAGTTATTTGTAATTTATCAAACGGGAATTATTTTTCTAATAATATTATAAATTATAATTTAATTTTTATTACATATAAAATAAACTCCGACGTCGTTCAAGTAAAAATCCTCATTTAAATATTCTTTTTTTAGGTTATTAATTAATTTCTTTATCGCAGTATTGAATGTATATAATATCATTATCCTTTATACAAATGATTTATTTTAGTATTTGTTTACAATTTTTACAGTCGCAATGTAAATTATTTGTCGAAAATACGTCACACAAAAATAATTCGATATAATATTCGTTATATTTTTCGTGTATGTTTATTTTCGTTCGACGCAGTGTGATGCTTACAAACAACATTAAAGAACACGCATTTTCGAAATCATAAGCTTCTCTATTGTACAGAGCACGTACTTCCAGATAATCGTGATATATACAGTGGAATGAATTGGTTTATGTAATGTTATGTAAACTTAAATATTCACCGAAAAAACTATTTTAACACTCACTACAATTAAACAATTTTAAATAATAGTTTTAAAATTAATTTTTAAATATTTTAGTTTAGATGGCGATTTATAAACGCACAATCAATTACGTACAATGAATGTATTGTAAATTAAGAAAACAATAAGGAAAATATTTAATTACAAAATGTTGTTTGAATTTAAGCTAAAATAATTATAAATACGTCATAAAAAGCGAAGCGTATAGTTTTAGGCACATATTTAAAAAATATGCACTATGTGTATACTTTATGCATACGCGTTGGAGATTTTTTTTAAAATATTTTATATTTAGTAAAATAATATCGGCGTAGTTGTATACTTAATAATTATATATGTTTGTAAGTCAATTTTATGTAATTATAAAAATCTATCGAATTTAAGTTTTCGTTTTTTACTTTTTGATTACACGTCTATTAATATTAATTTCGACTGTGTACACTTGTATTCGGTTTAAGATTATAACGGAATGCGCACACTGAATGAACACTGGAGCTCTTCAGTATGCAATAAAATATTACATATGCAATAAAATATCACTTTTATCAAGATTATTATGATTTCGTTTTTGTTTTTGCTTTCATTTACAGTAAACGTTACGGAAAATATTAAATCTTTTTTTTTCATATTTCTATTATAAAGACTACATTTTAACATGCCAAAAACCATTTACGATTTTAATTAGTTTTATGTTTGATAATTAGCTGTCTCGTATGGCATTGCCGTTGACAGGTTTAAATGCGCATAAATAATAATAATAATAATAATAATAATAATAATAATAATAATAATAATAATAATAATAATTATAAGAATAATAATGAGTAAGTTTAATTAAACTCGATATTTTATCATAATTTACTTAATAATATTAGGAATAAAAAAACCCCGTTATTAAATAACTTATTTTGTGATCCGTTTGTTCTTGAAAGCTTAAGAACAACATACAATACTACTGTCCATGTCAAAAACCACTCGGAGCGCAAATCAATTCCAGCACATTTAAATGATTGACTGTGGAGCCTTAATAATTTGTAATAGCCAACGAAACCTTAATTATTTAATTAATTAATTTGGAACTGTAGTCGCTTAAATTAGAAAATGTAAATCAGCGTGTAATGTGTCGTATGAAAGCAATCTCTTCCGCAGCTGGTCCGGTAAAGACAGTGGTTTCAATGACATAATTTCGCATGGATTTAATCGGCAAACAGACACTATATTACACATACCATTTTAGAGGGTTTATGTTATTTATATAGTAGTATTACAGGAACTTTAAGTTGCAGACCGCGTGGTAGAAAATCAGCCGGATTAAGTGAATATAACGTTTTAAACAGAATATTATAAATTGTATAATGCGTCGTTAAAGTATAACAAATTCAAAACTCGTAAATTATTGTTTTTATAATATGCATAACGTTCGAAGAAAATTGTTTCTTTTTTCTGTCATTATAAATCCCATGAATTATTCAGCCGATTTTGATAAAAACTTCTCGACATTTTAAATGTATAATAATAATAATAATAATAATAATAATAATAATAATAATAATAATAATAATAATAATAATAATAATAATAATAATAATAATAATAATAATAATAATAATAATAATAATAATAATAATAATAATAATAATAATAATAATAATAATAATAATAATAATAATAATAATAATAATAATAATAATAATATAATAATAATAATAATAATAATAATAATAATAATAATAATAATAATAGCCTGTTGCTACTGAATCTGCAATACATGAGTTATTTGTCATATATCCGTTCGATTTATGTCGTACGATTTGCTGCGTGACGATCGTTACGTTTTGACGAATACGTACACGGGTTTCAGTCGATTCATCAAAGTTTTATTTTCAATTTTATGCACACCTAACGGTGTAGGGCGAATGGCTCCTACGACGAAAACTAAATTACTAAGGCCCGGATGACTTTTGCATTTCTCTTTTTTTTTTTAGAATGACTTTCACGACCCTTTCCTAACAAAAATGTAATTAAACATAATATTAATCTAAATAACATTTCGCATTTTTTTTAATATTTAAAAATTTTTTTTTTTTTGTTATTTTAGGGTCGTTTTAAAACTTTTTTTCAATAGTTGACAGAAGAATTAAGTATTACTTTATGTAGTTACTTTTTTCGTGTAATAATCGTAATTATTAATACTATATTGAAGTCGTATCATAGAGAGAACTTTATACACAGTATATATGTATAAGTGTGTGATTTTCAGTTAACTGCACGATTCAATCGACCGTATAGTCGATTATAGTAAATATTCGAAAATTATACGATAAACACGTAATGGGTGTTGAAACGTCGTACACAATATACGCACGCCCGATTGATTTGGACACGCACTAATGGATAGAGAGAGAGAGAGAGAGAGAGAGAGAGAGAGAGAGTGAGAGAGAGACGAATACGGCGGAGCGATAAGATTACAATCGTACATAATATTACTATATGTACTATTATACACACACATACACACATTGTGCATATTATACGATATTTACAAAGAACGGTGACAATATATTATATCGAAATATGGACGTATTCGTTACAATGTAATATTATTTGCTTTCGATTTGTTAAATGAACCACGTCGATTCGTGTTTGTACAACGAATTTCCATTGAATATCAATAATTAATAATATACATGGAATATCTGCACCTTGTATCTAAGACTTTGACGGCGAACTTCTAGGGTTGTCTCGATGCGTCCATGGCGCGAATAAACACAGTGTATATATTTATGCGATAGTGTGTGTTAAAAAAAAAAAATACAAGACCAAACGAATATATGCACCTAAAATCTGGAAAAGTATTGTTTTTTCTTTTTCTAAAGGTATTTTTAGTATTACGACTGCGTGGACAAATTATTATAAATTGTACGGGAGGTTTTTTTTTAATCACACGCACAAAAGCTGTATACGACAAAACTTCTCACAATAAGACGTAAAAAAAAACACTATTTCATTGCCGAGCTAATGGTTTGGAAAAGAAGCAATAATTACATTTCGCAAATTTATGAATTTTTTTGGTTTGTCTTGGCCCATGTTATTCTGACTAAAAAATGTGTTTCATAAGCATGCCAATCCAAATAATAAAATTTTATTTTGCCTTTTTCGTAGCTGTTTTCGACATTTTTACGTGAATTTTAGTCATTTTGCTAAATTTTACATATTTTCACCAAACACAGGTGAAAGAAAAATACCGGAGTTTATTATATTTCGCTAAAATATAACGTGGTGATCGGTATAATATTTTATAGAAAAAAATCTACTTCTATTTTCCGTCAAATAAAATTTATAGGTTTATTTTAAAATAAACTTAATCCCAATTGCTGCTTATCGTTTTCCGTTGACCAGTTCCAAATAGAAAATACAATAATTTTCAATTATTTACTGTTAAACTTTTTATGATTATCATTCGATAAATTAAACGAATTATATTATTGATTTTTTTGGTCCATATTAATTATTTTAATAATAATAATAATAATAATAATAATAATAATAATAATCATATGAACGATATTATAACGAATAAATTATACGAAGATCAATACGCGTAAATATAAAATTTTTAAATTTATAGTAGTAAGTTTTTATAATCTTCTTCTTCCTCGCTTCTATCCCAGCTCTGTTACTTTTATCCTAAACTTTTACTTCAATCGATTTCTCATGTCTTCCACGCACACACCAGCTGTTATCATATCACACTCAACCACTTCTTCTTCATCTTTCTTTTCCACTTCTTCCTTCAACGTTCATTTTCATAACCTTTCTTACCATTTCCAAATCTTCTCTCCTCATAACATGACCAAACCGTTTAAGTCTATTCTCTCTCATCTTTTCATCGACCCACTCCTATGCTTCCTCTTACATATTCATAATGTTAAATGTTATTATTATATTTTTTTTTTTAGTGTTTTTTATTAAACGTTAAAATTTTTGAAATTTTTGAAGACCATATTTGAATATATTTTTTTGATAGTATTTAAAACAGTTTTACGTGGTCGTCGATTGCCGATTGTCGTATACTATAGAAGTAATTATAATAATTAATTTCGAGAAACGTTTTTTGAGAAAAACATTTTTATTTTTATTTTTTTGTCGTTTGTTCTCTTTTGATCGCAACGCCATTAATCATTTTCAGCATTCCTTTTCTGTGCCCTATACACACGCATATATACACCTTCGATGGTTCTGCGCGCTGTGTGGTGAGCCGACAATAAATAGTCGTTTTTACGAGTTTGTTCTATAAAAATCGAATCAGACCTAGTCGTCCCCCTGCATGTCTATAACGCGTGCGAATACCGTCAACGAGGCGATAAAGGATGATATATTACCGCGGAATCACGTATATATCCTAGAAAATGACTGATATGATATAAATGTAAGTATACGTGATGGTAACGGTGTGTGTGTGTGTGTGTGTGTGTGTGTGTGCGTGTGTGTGTTGTGTATGTGTGTGTGTGTGTGTGTGTGTGTGTGTGTGTGTGTGTGTGTGTGTGTGTGTGCACAATGAAGGCCGGAGGAACCGGTCAATATTAATTTTAATATAATACTTTTTTTAGTTTCCTGCTGCGGAGAGATGAGTATACCTGCAATGGGTCTTTTTTATAATGTATACATTTTTATAAACGTTGTAAAATTATAATATTTTTGCGGGTGGGTCCACGCATATATTTTAACGTGTCGAGTTATCGGTGACGATAAATCCGCTGTATGGTACGAAATCATCGAAATCAGGGCCGAGCAATAATAGCGCAGCCCTCAAAAGTCTTTTTATTCATTATGATTCAAAAAAAAAAAGATTAACTTTGATAATTTGTATGGTTAAATAATCATTTAAAAAGTAAAATTCTTTTTCACAGTTTACGTGTTCACTGCCACGGCGTATATTATTATTATTATTATTATCGGCGCAAAGTACGTATACCTATATAAAACGTCGAAAACATGTCCGGACGACAATTTACAAAATTATTTCAACCGGTAATAATAATTCTGCACAGTTACTGACGTTGACATATGACTTTTGAGTACATATTAAATTTGATAAACGTATTAAATTTTGCACTCTTCCACTCACTCAAACTGTTGCGCCCTTAGCATACGGCATCTTGTTAGGCTCTCAGCTCGGTTCTGGTCGAAATTATATATCTTTATGTACATTGCTTGAATTGGAAAAAAAATTAGAAGGGAGGTGCAAAAATAAACGTGCGTCCCTATATATATACGTCTTGAAAATTCGTGGGGTTTTGCTCTCTCCCCCTCAGCAATCACTATATTTTTAAGTAAATAAATCTATTAAAGACATTTTTATTATAATCAATAAAATTGTAAAAAGTGTCTTGATCGTTCCATTCTGTTCTTCGCGTCTCATTATGAATGATTAGAAGGGGTACGCTGAAATATTTGAGAAAAAAAAGTAAGTGGCACTCCATCCCCACACTTCCATCTAATTTAAGCATTGTGTATATATACTCGTATATGTATAAGCTAGAAATATGAAAACTAGGGCAAAAGATGCGGAAAAAAAGTATAAATACAAATAAAACCAAAGAAATCTTAAGTACTAGGGCTCAGGCAAGAATCCCTACCATTCTGCCGCGGTTAGGCTAATCTTGAGAATAACTTTAATTATAGTGTTATTCGTTGACGTAATTTTATTTTGCAAATTTGATACATATATATTAAATATATCACCATTTTTTTTCTTTTGAAAATATATAGGTAATATATAGATAAATGATTTAATAATTTTTTTTTCTTTCTTTGTTATAATTTATTACAGATTTAAAAATTTAGCATTCGTACATAAACCATTTTTGTTGCTTAAATTTTTATCTCACTTTGAAAATCGTTATCGCGTATATGATTTTTTTAAATTTTTTTACATACACGAATATTATTAGTTGAAGTTAAGTAATATGAAAAAGAAAGATACAATTTAATCATTCGCTTTATGTTTGTAATAGATATCAAAATTTTGACTAGTTGTTTGGTACACTATAAAATTAAAATCATAAATTATAATATATTACGTTTGATCACGGTAATTTTAATTAAAATACATTTTAAACTATTTTATGTATACGCATATGATCTAGATTTTAGTTAATTATGCATCGTCGTAGTTATATTCATATTATAGTTGTTAATTATATTACGAAAATTATGCAATTTTGCAAATCGGTACAAAAAATGAAAACAGGTCTTAGATTATATATTGTTATACGTACATAAAAACATCACTAGTTACGAATTTGATTTTTTTGATGGATATTTAAATTAAGTGTAGCTATGGTAAGATCCTGTATTGTATAAATACTCTCAAAAAATGACCTAGAGAAATTTCAAAGATAAATTTTATAATGCAGTTGTACATAAATAGAAATTGAATAACGTTTTTAACAATTACAACGTAAATAAAGTCATTCTGCAGGCACTAACAGTTAATAGAACCAGAATTTATTGTATAATAATATATGAATGATTTTTGGTCATGGGTCTATTTATTTCAATGATGTGAAACGTGTCTTATTTTTCTACAGATTTGTATATTTTCCTAATAATAAAAAGAAAAATAAAAAATTATGCGCGGTAAAATTGTTCAATCAAAATGTTCAGATTGTTGATTGTTTCTCGTTAGATTCATGTGATATGGGTAGCGTTGAAAAGGAAAATCATTACAATTGAAATTCCGGGATCAAATATTTTGTTATGGCGCTCTCAAAATAAAAATTCAAAATACCCCACAGATAACGGTCGTCTGTTTTTCTATAAATACAAAATTGTATTTTTGCGTGTGTACGATAATGTAATGATGACGAAACGGTATATAAATGAAGTAATACGATTTAAACATTTTGTTTTTTAAATTTAACGCAACAACATCTCAGGTTATTAGTCTGGTGTATGTTTAGAATGTTAATTTTTACGATATTAAAATCTTACAATAAAAAATTATACAGGTTTTGACAAATTAATTTGGAATACGTTAACTTTTGATGAGAATGTTCAATGATTTTTGTTGCTGTTTTTCCCCTTAAAATTGTTTTCAATGCACTGTCAGGTATAGGGTTGAACGCACGATTTTTCATATATAGGTCGTTCAATGCAGAATTACGTGTAGAGTGGTTAAGTGAATCTGACGTGAATTACATATGTGCCGTGGATTCTCGTTAAAAACGAGTGGATTTTATGTGAGCATCCGATTTCGGTTCTGGTAACGATGACCTGATGTCTAATAAAGTTTCTGGGAATGTTTTTCTTCTTCTTAACACTTTTGTGTTTGTTAGTGAAATGGAATCCGAGTACTCTATTTCTACGTGGAATTGTATCGATATTATCATTACGATTATAATAATATATAATATATTATTTCTTTTTTTTTTTTATATATATATATAAATAATTATTATTACTATATGTATGTACACGGACGAATGTTGGCCAAAAGAATATTATGTCAACTGGAATTGTGCGCGCGAACGGCAAAAAGGATGACAGTAATTAATAACGCGTTTTTGTATATTTAAATATTGATTATACGTCGGAAAAGGCTTGGAAAAAAATATGTTACAGTGTACCCTTCTACCTACATACATATATATATATATTTGAAGTGGTAAGTGTATATATATAAAATGTAATGGGGTTTGCTCGAACACTTTTTGGTAAGGCACATTCTGTTCCCTCCTTAACAATGCTGCAGTAGCGGCGCAATCGAGTTTTATCATTTTTGACGAGCCAGAGATTAATGCGCGTGTATGAGTTGTGTATATAATATGTTGTATATGACGCTTCACACAATAAACATTATTCCTTTTTTTTTTGTCTTGAGTTTAAAAAGAAAGTATTTAATTTTCTTATTGTGTGTGTGTGTGTGTGTGTGTGTGTGTGTGTGTGTGTAGAATTGAAGCGGAGATTTTTGAATGCTAATTATTATAATTTTTCGGAATCAATTTCAGACTTTGCTCGTTTTTTTTTTTTACTTTATACGTCTTTCAATAGAATGCTCGATGATTTATTACACGGATAAAATGAAAACGATATATTTTTCTCTTTGGTGAATAAATATTTCGTTAATTTTAATCCAGTTGAATTATCGTATTTATTATCGCGAGATCACGCGTAATATAATCGCGTAATCGTGTCTCTCGTGTGTTTCAAACAAATTTATTACGAAAAATGTTCAAAATCAATTATACGCGTTTCATATACGAATTAAAAATCAATCGAACGAGCTCGCGGTATTTCTAGAATTGATGGTATTTTTCCATTTTGCGCGCTGATACACATACGAAATTATACTGGCTTTCGAAATTGCAACGTATTTTTTTTTTTTTTTTCATAGATTTTGATCCTCGTCACTTATTCCTCTTGGTGGATCAGAGGTGGATTTATGCAAACGGTTCGCGTTAAAGCTTCAAAAATATGATTATAAAATCATTAAACAAAACGATCATAACGTTTACCGCGGTGAAAAACACTAGCCGTCGCGGAGGAACTTTTCATAAGTTGCTTTTTCCCGTTCCCCCTTCACGCAACACATTTCCCTTATTTTGACGTAAGTATTTTGTAATACGTCAGGGAATCTAATGCGAAATGGTTACGGAGCGCAGTAGGATGATCGGTTACCGTCATACGAGTGTTTTCTCTCTTTTCAACACCATTGTTCGTATACACACATATATACGCGGCGCGTGCGGAGTGAATGCGCGCTTGTGTATAACGTTTTTATAAAAACCTACTTCGGGGTCAGAATATTTTCGTATTCACCACAGGTATATTTTTTTTTTGCACTATAATGTTTTATTCAAAAAAAACGTAAATTATTTTCTCTTTCGGTTCGGGAATTATTGGTGAGTGGAAAGCAAAGCCATTTATGAAAAAATAGAAAATACCAATATTATCACCTTAAAAATTATGTTATGATATTGTAGACAGTTAGAGAAACACTTGGCTATAAAATGTATGACTTTATTCGGAGGGAGGGGAGGGAAATCAAAATATGTTAATTACACGTAAAAACAGGCCCTTTAGATATTATGCACACTGGCGTTTGTTCGTCTCGTTTACATTATATTCCATCGCGAACATATATCTCAGAAATACTAGGTCATTCCGCAATAACTCTACACTACGGCGCCGATCAATATTTTCAATGCGGTCTTTTGCATAGGAAGTGTATCGGCTTAATGGATTGTTGTTATGTATGTGAGCGCGATGTTTCTCTTGTACTTTGTAGCTGTACAAAAAATAGAATGTTTTTTTTATATAAAAATATATATTACGTACAAAAGACGGACATTAAATCGCGAAATCCGCGGTGTAGTAAATTACGTGCATAATATTAATGGTACGTGCGAGTTGTTTTTTTTTTTTGTATTTCGTACGTACTTATATTAAGTGCGATTTAGGTATTATTGTGACGAATGCAAAATCAGTGGAATTTCGTGTAATAATAAAATGTCGATGACCGTAACAATAGTTTCGAACAATAATCGTTGTAAAATGTATTGACAAAAACGACCATTGTTCGAATTATGAAAATTATGTTATACGCACCTGTTGTAAATGTTATAAGGCAAATCGTTTTGTTACGCAATAAAACGAAACAATTACACAGGTCTAAAAAAATATTTATTTTTTTTTTTAACTGTATGAATATTTTTAAATAAAATTTTATATTTTCATGGATGCTGAATTCAATAATGACTTTTATTACATACGGGGGGGGGGAGATTGCAAAATAATATAGACTTACAATAAAAATAATCATAGTAGCAACGAAAAAAGATGAAAATAATTACATTGAACTAAACATATAATTTTTTACAATTACAAACGTACGTGATTAGTCATTTGTCAGGACATGATTGCTTGTGCTTTTTATACCGTTAAATCAACTTTATATATCCTTCTATATATATATATATATATATAATATAATATAATATATTATATATATATATATATATATAGAGAGAGAGAGAGAGAGAGAGAGAGAGAGATTAACACTCGAATTTAAATTTAAAGTAAATTAAAAATATGAGGTTTACAAAAGTAAAAAAAGAAATTGATGTGATGTTTACTATTTTTTTTCCGGTTTTAGTGAGAGTAAATATTTATGAAAAACAGTAAAAAAAAAATCTTACGCAGTTTTTTTTTTTGGTTGTAGACCTGCGTAGGTTATGTTTTTGCATTGAACGCGCGATGGCTCGGAGGAAGAAAATTATTAAAAAATAATTATTTAATAAATAAAAAACACGTATAAATTATGTATGCTTATATTATACGAGCGTAAGTAATACAAAAATAATCGTAAAAAAATTCATTAAAATTTTTTACGTCGAATGAACACGGCCGAAAGATGGAAGTAAGCTCGTTTATTTTAATTTAAATATATATAAGGTTTCTACGAAAAATTCCACGTTATTTTCGTTTTTATGACTATAAAGAAGCGCATATTCCATTTTTTTTTTTTAAACCCACGTTTAATTCACATATTGTTATGATATATATTCATAAAATCTTTAATCAAATCGAACGTAATGTATATATAAATATATATAATTTTTCACAAATAAAAAACCCCGACGGAATATAATATGAAAAATTTAATGCGAGTTTAGCTGCTATTAAAATGTTTTACACGCTTGTGGTAAAAACGATAATTATACAGGTTTAAACGAGTATAGCGTGACAGAGTTTTTGCCGAAAACTCCGATACGGTTTAACGTTTTGTTTCGTTCGAGACGTGTAAAATTAATTTTACTTGACATTATTCAATATTATTCGATTATTTATCTTTTTTAATACTCAATGCCATGTATTGGATTATCGTATGAAAACCATTCGAACATCGCATTTTTAAATAATAAATCATTTACGCTTCTCTATATTATCACGCACGATTTCGAATAACAATAAAGACGACACCCGTGAATACAAGTCGTGTGCATCTGGAATAATTACCGTGCGTTGATATTTTACATTTTAAATCGAATCAACGCGATAGAGAATATAACGAAAGCAACAACGCCCGTTAACGTATTAGTGCTCGTGAAATTTAATTTTATAATTATTATTTCAAATAAAGAAAAAAATGAAACTATATTTACATTTTATACAGATAAATCGGTACATGATAGATATGAAATTGTGGTTGCTGAACTCAGTCGTCTTTGGATTGAATGTTTACGTATACGTGTTTTTCTCGTTATCTCCGTTTCAACGTCACTTAGCAACGGTTTCGGTGCTTAGCAACGTCACGTGATTGATGATGTCATTTCAATTTTGCGTGACGCGAATGTTTTATTGACCCCTCCCCCAACATTTGACATTTCCATGTCAAAGATAAAAATTACATTATACTATTTTTTTTTTTGTTATCAAACTTCACAATGGATTCGTGTTTTAATATTTTATTCCATGACGATAACAATTTTTTCTCTGATAATAACGGTATAGAAAAATAAAATATATTTATTTTACGATTTATTTCAGTATAGATAACAGAGGCTTATTTATGGTGGGGGAAGGCACCAGGCCTTTGAAATTTCAATACAATTTTAAATGTATTCCTATAGGATGATATATTTAAAAAAAAAAAATTATTACAAGAACGTTTTTATCGGTTACACGATGACGTAAGGGAAAATACCGCCGAAATTTTCTTACAAGTAGTTCCTCTAATAAATCGAAAATTTGGTAATTTCTTCTAATTTTAAGGTTTAAAATGTAGCAAATACTCAACTGTGGTATTACTCAGTGCCTCAACCTTCCCCTTTCTAAAAAAAAATCCTAAATTCGCCCTTGAGATATAGCATAAAAAAAAACCAAATAAAATATTTACGGTCACACGAATATATAAAATATAAACGGAAGCACTCGACGACGATTTTGTAGAAAGTTTTTTTTTTTTTGATGATAAGTTTAAGATTGGTTTTCGAAGTACCACAATGTAATCGAGTATGCTCTATATACACTGTCAACAAAGGATTATGGAATATAAAATTACTTATTCGGAGGAAAAGCTATACCGGGCTGCGGACCGAGACCGAACGTCGGATAAATGTTCTCCAGTTGAAGAGTCACGTATTGAGTTTATGAAAAGTTCCATTTCGATGATCGGGAAAGTCGTCGCTCGCGGGACGGATAATAATATATTATGCGAGATTTTTGCATCGGGCATATACATAATAATAATAATAATAATATTAATAATAATGTAACGCTTGGTTACTGGTCGAACCACTTTAGCTGGGTCGCCAACCTGGATCCGTAAAACACCATACTGGTGACGGAGACCCAGGATTTTATGAGGTGAAGGAAAAAATAAATAACACCAGGTTTCTTACGGTTAGAAGAAAAATTAAGTTTATTGTGGAGAAAGCTACCGGACGTAAAACTCCAACCAATAAAAAAATTATACGATTGAAGAAAAAATTAATGATGACAAGATCATAAAAAATCTTGTGACGAAAACTAACCTTAACACTAACGAACAACACAAAATAAAAATAAAATACAATAAATCAAATATTAAACTAAATACCGGCCAAGAGACAAAAATTAAAATGAAGAAAAAAACATACCCAATTTACAATTTGGATAAGTGTGCATTATACACACCTATCTCGCCCGTGGTGGTTTACCGTTAGGAGAGACTCTAAACGGATCTACTCCATTATTAACGGCATTTTCAAAAAAAAATAAACGATTAAAAATATTTCGAAAAAAAGAAACGCTGACAAACGTTTATAGTGAGAGTCAGCAACACAATGAAAAATATAATTAATTTACATATCGACTTGGCCGGTATTGGACCAAAATAAATCGCGTTGGGGTGGTGGCTATCGGCTGACGTTTGGACCGTGGATTACGTCGCCAGTACGGTGCGTGTGTGTGCTGCGCGCAACATATATTTTGTGACGTTACAATAATAATAATAATAATAATATATAGTAGTTATACACAGGCGCATTGGCGTATTTTCACTCTTTTTCTGGTGGGGGGGGTCCAGTGGTATATACTACCTATACCTGCTTAATAAATAAATTGTACTGAAATATTGAACACAAAATTCAACACGTATATATAAAGATATTATTATAATATATATACTATATATATTATATATATATATATATATATATATATATACAATATATATATTATACATTATATTTTATACTTTTATAGTATAAACTATAAAGTATTATGCTCGTGAATGTTTTCATTATTTTATTTTATAAACATTTTTTTTGGTTCTGGGGGGGGGGGTCCAGTACCCCTGGACCTCCCCACCCGTAAATACGCCTCTGCACGGGCGAGAAGTCAGTCTATTGTTTTTTTGCCAGTTTAAATTTTGAAAAGTGCACGTAAAATATTCGCGAACATTTAAAATAAAATTCATCTCCCCCTTTTCCGTTCCATTTAAAACCGGATACCGAACATAAATTCACACATCCGCGGAGTTTCGCTAGATTTAAATTTTTTTTTCTTTTTGTTATAAATTTCACTTTCTCTTATTTATTATTAACAATATTATACGCTCCGTGTCGTTTTGTTTTCGTTATACAGCACAAACGTGAAATTTTATTTCTTCAAGCTATTTATATATATATTTTATTTTACATTATTATTGTAGAATTTACAGTTAATCCCGAGTTTACCTATTTAATTCTATTAAACACGAGTGCATATTTTTATAGCAATAATAATAATAATAATATGTCGCGTATAAGAAATTCAACAAATTTAAAGGCTCGTAGATTATTGCGCATACATAGTTTTAAACAAACCACGACTAGCGCGTACCGAAAAGTGTATAATTATAATAATTAACGAGTCGTATTAGAATATTAACTGCAGAAAAATGAAAAATAAAATAATAATTAAATAATTAATAAACTAGTCATTATATTTTGTAGCGATGTAACGGCGTTTTTTTATAGAGATATGGAGCATCACACACTCTTGTTCGGGTGAACGATAATGACGTTTTACGGAATAATACATTTTATGTAAATGTGTTGTATTATTTCTACAAACGCGATTTGATAATACGATTAACATTATTATTATTATTATTATTATTATTATTATTATTATTATTATTATTATTATTATTATCATCATCTGTGTCGTCCAATCGGTCGTGATAAATAATTAAACGTATAATACACGTTATATTTTATGTTATTGTTTTTAAACATATTTTTTTATCGATCTAGTATTTACAAGCGGCGTCGCGTATTTATTGATATGACTATTACTATACACCCATCTATCAAATAACACATTCCTCGTGTTTTTTTTTTAAATTTATAGAACATAAAAATATCAACTCAACTTAAATATATATGTAATGCGTACATATATATTTAATTGTATAAATCTTTTTTTTTTAATTTTCTATTTGGTCTTATAAAAAAAAATTTGCGATCACTATCGGATTTGTATTTATATACATACACATATCAATTAGATTATTTTTAAAATTATATTCATCGAGATTAAAATTTTTTTGTTAAGAAAAAAACCAACGAACAAATATTTGACAAAAAAAAATGTATGGTTAAAACATTGTAAGTCAGAGTTTTAAAATTGAATTCGAGAACTGTATATTATAAAACTATTAATTTACGATCGTACGTATTTGTCTGTCACCAATGTCGTCGTGACCTACGGTTGTTTGAGTTTTTTTTTTTTTTTAATTGTCACGCAGCGAAAAATGTTTTTTTTTTTTTATTCGAAACAGTCGTAGTTGATTAAAAGAATTACGGCCTTGTCCGGAATCATGACTTTAGCCGTGGAGAAATCGCTGCTGTAGCGTGTTGGCGAAAATATAAATTACTACCGTTGGAAGGTTTTTGTCTTAATTGCACAGCCGAGAAAAGAAATTTAATCGTCAGTCGCATTTTTATTAAAAAAAAACAGTCTCGACCGTTTTCGTTTCGTTTTCGATCAAACGCACTGTACTACAATAATTGAATTGTAGTTTATAATGTAATAATATCGCCCTCCAACAGTCTTTTGTTTACCGTCCCGGAACCTGAAAAATCCCCGAATGCCGCATTACATACTAATTATTATTATTCATGGAGTTTGAAAACGAAAATTTAAAATTATGCATTTCGTCGATTTCGGAAAAAAAGTGCTTGTTTTTTAATTTTTAACTTTTCTTGCGTATATACTTAATTTTTTTTGTAAGATGTTTATTTGATATTTTACGTTAATAGTACGATTGAAAAAAAAATGTTATTTTCATCGACGACTTTATACAGTTTAAACGATAACGTAATAAATGTCGTTTATATAATTATTACATAAAGCAATGTAAATTATATACAAATATCTCTATAGCGTATTCAGTCCATTAATTTGTCTTGATTAATGACCATTTATTCATTAAGTTTATAATTTTTCATTTATAATAATATTAACTTTTGCACGTTTGAATTAAATATTCGCGTATATTGAAAAAAATATTTTTTCGCACATGTTTTATCTGTTTTAGTTATTCCTTATAATCTTCGAGCATTATAGTTATATAAGACGTGGGAAAAGTGAATATTGCGGCTATATTAATCGGAAACTGTGAATGCGCAGACGTCAAATAATAAATTCCAGTATATACCTACACAAAAACGCCGTTTGGATATGATGAAATAAAAATCAATATAAATAAAAAAAAAAAAAATGGTTTTATAACGAAATGGGTTTTACAAGGTTCCAATTATCTAATGAGACCGGGGCGATTGAAAATAACGGTATGACGTAGTCATTATGTGCTGTACCTTCAAATCAAGGCTTTAAATTTTAAATTTGATTTTTATCATTACACGTTTTTTTTTTTTTTTTTTTACTTACTATTGAATATTAAAAATTAATTTAAGAGGAATTTTTTTTTAAATTAAATAAACATTTAACGAGCATACGGTCTCGAGTAATCGAATAAACAAAAAACGTTGATTTCGTTTTTGTCTTCACAGTACACATTTCAGTTAAAAATAATAAAAATGCGTATTGAAAATATTATTTTAGGACGTGTAATTCATATTTTTTTTTACTAAATCCGTTAGCTTGCTGTTCCGACTGTATATATAAAGATTAAGATAATATAATCTGAAAAAAGGATTCTGTTTATAAAACACGGTCTTATATGAATACCAGTAAAAAACAGAAAAGCTCTAAATAATTTTCCGAACACTAACACGAGATTTAAAGCGTAGTAAAACCTCGTTGGAAAAATTACGTTCCTAAAGATAAACGATTGGTTTTCTAAACCTATAGCGACCTCAAAATACGTAGTTCATTCATTTGTGTAAAATCTTTCGCAATATTTCGTGATATTATTACGTTTCCGCGAAATATTTCTCTCGAAATTTTAGTAAATTACATTCTCCCACACCACGCGTAATATTTTTCTGGAGAGAAATTACTTTCTAGAATTTTTATTTTCTCGCGTCCATTTAGTATGTTTTTCAGGCAATATTTCCCGTTCAATACTACGATGCCAGTAATTTGTTTCTTTGATTTATACCGCCGATCTTAACCGAGTTTACCATTGCAAACGGTGCTGTTTGTACCTACGCGAGAATCGGAGTGTACTTGAGATATTTTCGTACGCGACTCGAAAAAAACGTGACTGAATAATAATTATCGTTTGAATTGTTTTTTTTATAAAATAACACAATAACTAATAAGTAATTTGACAATATCAATTAGTCATAAAATATGACACAGTGCAATAAAATGTATTTCATAATTATTTGAATAGTTCAAACAGCTAATATAGTGAGATTTGCTTGAAGTTTTCACTCATATTTTTTTTCTGAAATAATTCATTTTTATATTTAATAGTAATTTTTTGTATGTAAATACTATCTATTTAAAATATTATTAAGCTTTAAAGAGTGTTCGGAAAAGATTATTAAAAAGTTTCAGGGAAAAAAGATAATTTTTTAAAAATATTCCGAATACTGTTTCTGGAAAACTATCCGAGGAGTCTGATAATATCACGGTAGTCTTTGGCGTCCAGAGAATTATGTTTCATCGGCGTGGGTGAAGGGAAACTAAATTTATGGCCTGCAAAACCGCGGAGTACGAAGACGTGACTATATTGCGCGTGCTATTGAAACAAAAAAAAAAAATGTATGTCGAAACAACAACAAAAACCTCTCAGTCAATGAGAAATACAACATCTGTAGTGTGTTTTAATTAAATTTTTCTTTTATATATATATATATATATATATATATATATATATATGCAGTAATGACGTGAAGTAAGTGAAGAAGTGTTGTCTTTTTACCTCTTCGTGTGTACATCTCACGAAACGCACGCCACAAAACATATTATATAACGATATGTTTATGTAATACACGTAGTTATGCTAGAATTATAAAAAGTTGTAAATACTTATTGAGACAATTTTTAACCGTATCTCTAAGCTTGCATCGTCTTGTGTTATGTGTTATCCAACACTAATATTGAATAATTCGTTATCAATTTTCATTGTAATTTTCTAAAGAATTTAACAAATGGACAATTATAAATCGTATATAAATCAATAATAAATAAGGCGCGGTGCGATACGATTTTTATTCACGCAACCACTTATGGTTACACTGAAGCAACACGAAAATCGATATGATCGTGATGAGCTAATCAGAGGAGGACTTTTTTCTTCAAAAATTTAAATGTCAAACAAGTTTTTGAAACACTCAAATTCTGCACGAAACAAATATTTTTATAGATTTTTTTTCTTTTTTTTAGTAGTAAAATATTATATGGATAATTTGAGTGCAAATTAAATTTTTAATAAAACACGAAATGAGTAGCGTTTTTAGAATTTTTTTTGTTTTTTGTTTTATTACGAAAAACGTTTGTAATTTCTTATTTTCGCACAGAATTTATTATCCATTGCAATTATAATTATCACGTTGTTATTGAATTGGTGAGTAGTACATAAAAAAAATAAACATTAATTAGGTTAATGACATTCGTCGTGTTCATCGTCGACGGAATTTTAGGTCAGACGTTGTAAACTTTTTTCACTGGCCCTTAAAATCATCCCACAATTTCGTCGAGTTATTCTTATTATTATTTTTTAATTAAATTTAAAATGTATTTTACACTTAAACTAGACATGTGCAGTGGAGTTTAAATTGTCTTAGCATAATCTATTTGTAGTTCACGTAACTATAGACAATAATGTACATTATAAACTATTGCATTTTGCGCATGGACGTAGATATATGTGAATTGTATTATTTTTAATTATATTTTCGTCTGGATAACAACGTACAAATTTACAAATTCAAAGCTTTGTATCGGAAAGCAAAAATATGTTTTATAATTGAAAATGATTTATTATTGTTTTTTTTTTTTCTAAATTGATATGAAAATATTTATTTTTAAGGACAGGGTATTTGCAACTTTAAGCAATCGTTATGGAAGTTTTCTACTAGTACTGAACCTCACGAAAAATTTAATGAACATCACTTTTCGCGTTTACAGGTGATAGGAAAAATATGTAATGTATTCAAAATTTCAAATTATTGTATTTTTTTAAATTCACGAGCGAATCGTGTTTTATAAACCTGTTTATTATGTGTGTGTGAGGGGGAGGGGTCACTAAGGACTATATTCATTTAATAATATAAATAATTTGTAACAATTTGCATGATTATTAATCAGTGGCTGAAGTATTGAAGTAATATAACACGTAGGTATATTGTTAATGGACGATAATTTTGCTTTATTCAACAATAGTTGAAAATTACCGGATGAGGGATAACCGTCGTTATTATTATGTTAAAAGGGATATAGAAGTTTTAATCTCCGGTATCCTAGTTGAAGTTTGAGGACCGCGAGATAATTTTCAGAGGTGTGTATGTGTATTTTCAGGTGACCGCAGTAAAACGTCTTCATCTGTGCAAACTCTCGAGTTGTGTAGAGGTCAACGTCGAAATGTAATAACATCGCAGTGATTTTCCAGGGATTTACAACTGCTTCCCAATTAATTTTTCAGCTATTAAAAATCGTTGTTTTTTTTTATGGATTTATTCGACAAATATTATTTGTCTACAATCGTTTACGATCGAGACAGATAGTATTTTGAATACGGAGAGATTAAAACGATTATTATTATGTAAATCGACTGAGAATTTTTACATAGACATACGTTGGAAATATTTCGCGCAAATTCTTGACAATAAACCAGTAATCGGTGTGTACAACAATAGTAATTTGTCCGATTTTTTTTTTATTAAATATGGTTATTAAAAGTACGGTTTTTGAAATGTTTTTTTTACGCATATTGGATTTTAATAATATCTCAATTCAATTACTTAAAATATGATATTAAATACGAAAAATTGGAATGCGATTAAAAGAGACGCGCAAAGTATGTCGATCGAATAAAAGTTTCCGGTAAAAATTAGTTTTAAAAATTTATGATAATAAATTGTAAAGGAAATCATTTGGATTCTCACGATGAACATTTTATATGTTCAAAGTCAGTACCGTTTTTATAACTAATGGAAAACCACTGAACATTTTGTTGTTTCGGAAACGATAACGGAGTTGATTCGACAACTACGAGCATTATAGTAACTATACGTACTCATGCGTATACTTGAGAAATTTCATCGAAAGTTCTGCTTTCCAAATAGGATTGAAACAATTTACAACGCGTATATGCAATAATGCATATAATATATTATTATAATATATACTAATTTCTAAAGTTTCAATGCGTTTTAAAACTATTTTCCAAGAGTTCAAACTCTATAATATTATATCATTAGAATATGCGTTGCACAGCGTATTCTAATTTGTTAATAGTTAGCAGTTAATCATTATTTGTATTTTGTTTAATTATTATTCGATATACGCGCGTTTCTGAAATATGTGAAATTATTATTTTTTTTATATATTTTTATTTACATGTAATAAGTTAGTTTTTTTTTATAACAATAATGTTCGAAATACGTTCTTTATGCGGAAGAAGAAATGTAATCGAGGAAAAAAAATATATTGTAGTAAAAAAATAAAATATAAATAATGGTAATACTCTTAAATACGGAGAAAACAATGAACTCATCCGGTGACATTAATGTAAGAAACTTGCAGAGGAAATCATTAGGATTTTGCGATCATTTCCGTAAATCTCGAAATACATCATTAGAAAATCTAAAGCTGTATAAAGGCTAAACTATAATAAATTGTATAAACTCATACGGCGAAAGTTTCAGTGACAACATTAGCTTTCAATCTTCAGAAAAAAAATAATAATAGTGAATACGAAAATTATGTATGCATACTTCACGTTCCATTACATGTATCGACATGTCCATTTATTTGATATATTATAAATAATAGTATAGATTATCATATAAAATTTTAAGATGACTTCATCAATCCTTCGGATATTATTAAATATTGTACACAATTTACTGGTATTTTTTGATTGACAAGATAAACGAAAATGACATTTATTTGTCAGACGCGCAACATATTTTGAACATATTTTTGTCGATTAACAAGAAAAATATGAAAAAAATTATTATATATTTTTTAGATTAATATTAATTCGTAGAAATAAATTTTCACATGGATTAGAAGTCGGTCTATAGAACTCTAAAATTTCGTAGTAGTAATTCGTAACAATAAAATCTACGAAAAAACTTTAAATAGCACAAATAAGAAAAGTTCAGTAAATTTGTTGATTCTATTTTTAAATGATCAATACCAGGAGACACTATATTTTAACAGTATATTTTTTGTATTTTTTCCACGATTAAAGGATTTTACTACGTTTATGCACATATAATTACAGTACTCGTTTTCGCATTATTCCAAAGTAAAATGATATTAAAATATTAGTAAAGACAAGAAAATTTTGTAATTATTGCGCATTTACTTATGGTGGCGCAGCTAAGCGATGACGACAGAGGTAGACTCGTTTATACAACACACGTGTGCAGATTTCATAAAGTCCGGGGTAAAAAAGATTAAAACGCTCTTTATTTTTAATTTTTTTTTCCACATTTTTTCTCATTGTCGTCTTTTATTATTATAATATATACACGACATACGTATTTTATAAATGTTTTAAACGCGTTAATTTTTCATTACGATTGTCCTTTTGTCTCGGACCTACCCGTATATTATAGCAATCCGGAATTACGATTAAATATTATTCATATTTATTTACAGTAAGCGCAGAAAAGTTTTTTCATACGTTTTGTATCCTATTAAGAGCTTGTATAAATGATTTCCCATAATATGTATTGGACAGAACGAAAACTGATGAATTTTGAAAAAGGACGAGAAAGTGACATGGTAAGTTATAGTTCACGAAATTAGGAAAAATCATTTTCGCGGACGACTAAAATTGGTAAAATTCGATTACAGTGGCAACTACCCGTAATATAGAGAAACGAATGAGTAAACGTCAATTGTTCAAAGTTCAATTTTGAGAATTGATAGATATTTTATTTGATTTTATAGTAAGCCGAAGAAAAAACGGTCTCTCGGTATTATATTTTTGTTGATGAAATTTCATTTTATTTAAATTACACCGCACTCGACTGAAGCGTAATAACAATAATATATATAAGATCCTATGCAACAGGTTAAATTTAACTACAATAATACATTTATGTATATAATATAATGCACTACACTTTTATTTTTTATTTATACGTACGCTATACATTATTTATAATAATTATTATGTATGTAGTATTGCTGTAACTAAATATTCGCTGGCTTTCTCCGAGTTTACATTTTGTGTATAAATTTATGATGTGCATATTATTATTTAAGTCATGGCACTATGCAAAAAAATATATATCTAACAACGCGTATAATACGTGTTAGCCAATTAGCATTTTTCAATATTTCTCTGAAAATTTTTATTCCGCTTGTTTGTAATAATAAAAAAAAAAAATTACGTTTATTTTACAAACAACTTTCATAGTTTCGCTCTGTATTTTTTTAATTAACGTGGTCGAAAAAAAACTATAATCTTCCACAGCAAAAGGGACTAAACATAAATTTACTATTATCTCATGAAAAAAACCGCGAGTAAATTATACAATGATAATTATTTATACGGCATATTTCATAAAGTAAATGCGTCAAATTAAATTAAATGTATAATATATTATATTTGAATTATTTTATTATCATTAACAACGTGCAGTACCAATATTGTGTTTTTCATTTTTTTCTCGAAACTTTTAAACTACGTTAAAGAATTTAACATACACATTATCGAGGTCTTAATCAAATTAAGTTTAATAGTATATTGATGATATGATACACTTAAGAAAAAAATTATGACAGAACAACGTGTTTTCTTTTCTAATCGAACCGAAAATAATAATAATAATAATAATAATAGGAGTTAAATAACTCGTGCGGTGTTAAAAGTCACTGTGTTTATCTTCAATAAGTTGGATTTCTTTTGTTATTATTGATATCCCGGATTAAATTCACTAACGTAAAAATAACGTCAAGTGCGGAGGGGAATATTTGTTTATTGAGATATATTTTTAGATAAATATTTGAGTAATTTATTGTCGTCGCATAAATTCAAAAATACCTTTGGCTGTAGTTTAACAAATATTTGTATTCGAAGTAATCTTTTTTTTTTTTTTTTTTTTTGAAATAACTGTATATACAATGGTGGTATTCTTCTAGTTCTACAATGTTTGTAGTTCAAATTTATTACGAGATATAATAATGATGACTGTTCGTTAAATAAATTTTTAAAATTTATAATATAACCGAAGGAAAATAATTCTGTTGACGTAATATAATACATATAGTGGAATTATTATACAAAGTTTAATTTTATAATAACGACTACGTCGAGCATCAGGGAAAAACGAAAAAAATTAATTTAGGTATGTGTATAGGATATTTTTTATAGTACAATATTTTTCGTTAAACCTACTTAAATTCATTTTCTCAATCGATTTCAGAAATTTCCTTCGTTACACGTTTTTATATTATTAAAAACATTATGTTCAATATGTATACGTATTTTATTAAAAAGTCCTACGGTAGGAACGTTTATTTTTTTTTTCATTTTTACTTTGTCCAGTACTTGTATTATTCTTCCATATATTACGAATTTTCCGCTTTGATATATTGTTATAAATGTTTGTTCAGAAATTCATTAAAATAGTACATTTCATTTTAAACATTTGTGTTGACGTATTAATAATATATTTTCATCGTGACTTCGTCGTATTAACTAAATTAAAATAATTTCGAATGAACTTTTTTGAGGCTTTTTCTATATGGATTTTTTTTTCATAATATTTTATAAACGCATTTCTGACGTAAGTTTATTAACACATTCAGAAAGACAATGTCCATTATTTTAGTGTACTAAATGCACACGTTTATGTTCTCAATACGTTTCATAATTGCCTACAAAATTAATAATAAATTCAATATTGATTGTATACAATTATTTTTTGTGTTTTCAATATTCTATTAGATCTTTTAGTTTTATTGCCTATTAATATACACTTATTTTTAATTCAAATTTTTTTTAATTGTTTTTAAATTTTACAAAAAGATACATCAACATTAATCTTTAAATTTTTGTTTCGAATTAAATTTACAACGAATTCGTTCGTAAATATTTCATAAAGTTAAAAAAAAAATCGTAACACAATGTCTGTTATTGAAGGAAATTCGATATAAAATTAACGAAATTTCAAATTTTCTTTTATTGTACAAAGACGATGCATAGTAAAGTTTATATAATAAATAATTTCATCGAATAAACATATATGCGCATAAAAATTAATTTTCGCAGCAGCACGCACAAATTATTAATGTAGTTTGTAATAAAAATTACGTTTACGCAATACGGTCCGTACTAGTTAAAAATATTTCTAAATAGTTTTATTGATATTTATTAAAATAATTTTTTTTCCACGTTTCAACAACAAATTTAAACCATTTTTTGTAATATTGCCCAGTGTGTAAATGGCGTCAAATCAATTATGTTACTACACGACATTTTTCCAAAATTGTATTCGGTTAATTGATATAATATAATTATATGTTTTATTCTTGTGAATATATTTTAAACGCGCGTGTTAATTATAATATGTCGTGTCGCGTTGCTGGACGTTTATTTGACGGCGAGAATTATTTAATTTTATACACTCCGCAAACTCTGAAAAAAAAAAAAATATGTAAAAATATACGCTATTAATTTTATGTCGTATTCAGGTGTTTTCTTTTTTTATTAATATCTAGATCCAAAAGCGTTTAATTTAAATAATTCTCTCGAAAAACGGCGTATTATACTCTCGTGCATATATATATGTATAAACTTTTGTGACTATGCGCACGGAATGGCACTGTTCGTTTTCACACAAATAACAATATGTTAATAATTTCCTCTCGTAAAATTAAACGGGTTCGTGCGAATAAATGGATGGAAAAAAAACAAATGTGTCGTGTCAGCAATAATTTAACGGTCGTTGCAAAAACTACGTGCCAATATCGTCGAATTAATGACATAAATGTGCGCTACTTTATCCCGTCGTCCGCAAAACGTTATTGAATATTAAACGAAAATCCCGTTGTATGTGTAACAATGTGATGCGAACTCAATCCGCATTGAATATTTCCGTTTGTGTTTTAGGTTAAGTGTTTCCAAAATTTTTTATTTTATCTCCCCCCTCCTCGCCCTAGTAGATTTACAAATATCTCCTAATCAATTTTATAAATAAAAAAAAAATTGAATTTTGTTATACGGGCCACGCAGAACGAATTAGTAAAGATATATAAACGTATACAAATTATATGAAAATTACCGATTGAAGTGAAGCCGTCGAATATTAAACAGTCATTAATATACATTCGAATTTTGTTGGAGGCATATTTCATAATAAAATTAGTATTCCGTCAGAAGAATTATAGACACATTCTTGTATTATATTATAGTGGTTATGTTTAGCGCTTAAAAATGTCGTTTGCTCTGACTAACGCACTGTCGATAATGTTGTCTGAATAAAATAAAAGTATTATTCGATTTAATATGAAATATGCGTCGTATTAATACGTATTGATTTATTTTAAATTAAATATTCTAGTATTATTTTGGGGTCAGTATGTGTTAAATCTCACGGCTTTCTACCTCTCCTCTCCTCCAAAAAAAGTCTGAACATTCCTCTTCCTCTCTATGTGCTTTACAGTTTGAGAAACACTGAAAGGTATAGTAGTAATACTATTTAATAGTGGTATGCAAGCGATCAATATAGATTTTCATTTTGTAAATAACACAAAACAGTGTTAAAACGAGGTCAAACGTATTATATAATAAACAAAGGACTTACCTCGCGTGCAGACGGCACGGGAGAGTGAAATTTACACTTAATACCGTACGGTACATATATTGTCAGTATCACAGACAAGGCTGTTCGTGCGTGTTTATGTGTGTATATATGCGCTGAAACTAAAATGATCAATTGTCATTTTTTTTTTTTTTTTTAAATTTTCTATGTTAGGGAGTACAAATTAACCGACAATCGACCCCCGCGAATAATAATAATAGACTTAAATAATTTATTTGCTAATAACAGTCAAATACTTCCGATGATTCCGTTTAAATAATTTTAACGATAAAAATGTACGGAAACAATATTTAATAAATGATACGAAAAAAAATTGTTGATTAAATATACGAATTTTATTATAAAAAAACGCGAAGGGTTTGAAAATAATCTTCTTCTCTTTTTTATTCTGACTGTTAAATTCTTCACTTTGAAATCATAGTCGTTTCGCTCATGGTGTATACTCGTGTATTTTATCGTTTTAAATTTAAATAAATGCGGATTCCCGGTAATAGTAATATGTGCTTTTGAGACGTACTCTATTTTTTGTTTTGAACGAGCTAGAAAATAAAAATATAGTATAGAGCCATGGGTACAGTGATATCGAGGGGAAAGGACATGCATATATGTATATAGTTATTAGTCAAGCGGCAGCAATCGGTAGGAGCGTAAACATATTTACTTTTTTTTTTTTTTTGATAATATATCAATTACCAGTTAACGATTTGTCACGCAAACATACACATAATAATTTTAAACTTTTGAATTTTTAATCGAGGTCTTTATGTCAGGGGATTTTTTTTCGTTGAAAATTCTTCTAGTCTGAGTACTAAATTATCTATGTTCGTTCACAATAGATAGCAAATGCTGAAATGATTTATAATAACCGCGACAACTACGCGCAAGAACGTGTGTCGATGTATAATAATTATTTGGATATAATAAATAATAATCTTTAATATTTGCGACGGTACGAAAATTCAAAATAAGTTTAAGGATTGTTTAATACAAGGAAGAAAAATTTCATCATTTCACTGATAGTAGTGAAGAATAATCCGATTATAATATTATATTTTTAGTTTATATATATATATATATATATATATATATATAAATATATATAGTATAATCTCCGTAATATTATGTAATCATAAAAGATTCCCGAAAATCGCTTTATATAACGTGCACTATAACAATGCATTCTGACATCACAGTTATTTTTTTTTTTACAACGCTATTGTACAGATTCTCTTTGTACAATAATTTTGAAAAAAAATGAATAAAAATATTATTACATATATATATATAGAAATTTTTAAGTTTTATTATTACATTAGATTTGAATGAAAATCTAATAGAATATATATATATATATATATATATACTCTGTTCAGAATAAGAAACACAGTCGGCGGCGACCAATTTTCGTCGGCGGCAGTCAGGCAACGCCTATTATTACCCCCACATAATCAAACATCTGTTCGGCTGCTGACAATAGACTAATGCGACGCTCTAGCCGGCGGCGTTTATCTAGTATCGTGTTTTTAATGAAACCACGCCCATGCGCAGTAGTCGGCCGCCGACTGTGTTTCTTATTCTGAATAGAGTATATATATATATACAATTGTAAAAAACGCTATTATATTATTAATATGAATATTATAAATATTGTTGGAATAAATAAATACGACTAAAATTGTATTAAATTTTGAGCTCCACAAAAAAGGTTCAAAAAAATTTTTTTATGTGTACGATATACTTTGACAATTTTACCGGTTTTGGTAGGTGGTTTTTATTTTTCGTTTCGTGAAATTTCTGGAAAAATTAAAAAAACGTATTAAATAAAGTAATAAAGGTAGTATTTAATATAGGTAATAAAATTTGCTACCTTGACGTAACGTACGTCAAGATAATCCGAACGGGAAGTAGAAGGGACGAAGGAGTTTCTCCACATGAAAAAGTGTACGCGCAAAATAAAGTAAAAAAAAAGAATATCATTGAAAAACCAATATATTCTTCATTTTACTTGAAATCTAAAGAAAATCATTATAAAATTGATAATTTTTCGTTTTGCTAATAATATAAATATATTGTTTAACACGTTTTCCCAAAAATTGCTTGGAACTTCGTTATTATATAAACCATTTATTATATAAATATAAACCGGTAAAATTCTAGGAAATGTGATGTGCAATATATTTTTTATCCGATAATTATACTTTATTATAAAATGATTAAATTTTGTCGTTTCAAAATAATTACAACGAAAACGTTAACAATTTCAAAACTAGTACAGGCAGATATTTTTCCCAATGTCGTCATGCAATAAAGTCTCGATGGCAATATTTTATGTCTAAACGAAATCGACTGAAAACACTGAAAATCGACGTCTGATGACGTTTCTATTTCATATTTCTTTCAGGTCGTAGTTATTATTATTTTTTTGTAAATAATTTTGTTCGTTAGTTCGTTACGAGCAACTTTAACGTGTACGATATAACAATACAACGTCATATCTCTCTTCCCAGTTCATTTTTCCAAATAAATTTAATATATTTTTTTCAGACTGAATTCTAATTAAATCAGTTTTTTTCTTTTTCATTTTTTCGCAACAAAACAAAATATAATTTCGTTTACAGTATTATATATATATTATTTGATTATTTTAAAATATTTGAGTGATAGAGAAATATTCAAAAATGTTGCCTTATACTTTATTAAATGTATAGTAATTGAAATTTTTCAAAACAATACTATCATACGAAATTTGAAAAATATTTCCTTCAAAAGAAACCTTAAAAAATATAAAAACAAAAATTTCCGGTTAAAAAGAAAAATTCAAATACAAAGCGTATATTATATAATACATACATTTAAATGTAAAGTTTAAAACAGTATAGTGTATTGAACATCAATTGAGCTAAAGAAATATTTGGTTAAGATATTGAAGTTTTGTACGATTTTGTAATTTTTATTGACTCAATTACTCGGTGTGTTGGACCAATAATAGGAAATAACTGTCTTTTTTTTAACGTTTTCTACACGGTTTATTGTATTCATATTTTTATATCAGACTTTATAAATACGAGTATATTGTATTATTCAACCCGATTTTTACTTAAATGCGTTTAATTTTTTTTTTTACCCAAAAATTAGTGTAAGTTGCAAAAAAAACATTATAATAATAATAAGTCGTCTATATTATGATAAACATTTTTTTTACAATAAATTAGTATTAGGCCAAACCTTTTTCGTTTTTTTGAATAATTGTTGAAAGTTATGAAAAAATATATATATTTATATATGTACGCAGTATTGTTATACAGCGAATAATAGCAATGACGGGGAAAAAAGTGTCAAAAAGGAAAAAAAATAATAAATAATAATAAAACATGACTAATAGCGTGTATACGATGAATACGTATACTATACATGTGACTATATTAACTTTTAATTTGTGTTGTACAACAAACACGTAATAAAAACCCCTCTCACATCCATCAAAAAGAAAAAAAATTAGAATACAAACGGTGGATAAATCTTATTTAAAAATACGAATTAATAATTTATGTATTTGAAATATACAAGTAGACATGTTTTTTTGTTCTGTTACTTATTTTAATTTACACATATAATTTGTGAGATTTTCGTTATTATTTTCGACAGCTTATGAATCAAACCTGTGCGTGGAAATACATTAATAGTAAGATTTACGAAAGTAAAAAAAAAAAAGAAAAACTCATTTTTTTCCATGTGATTATATTGGTGTAAGATTCCGGGAAACACATTGACTGTCCATTTTGTGTACGTATATCGTGTCATGTATTCAGCTCGAAGAAAGAAATGTAAAAGCCAATTTGATGATTCGTTATAATAATACTAATAAAATATAGTACACTCTGTCTATTTCATTGGTCTGAACGTCTCGCATTTTGACAATTTTTTTTTGTCCTATAGATCGACTTTTTTGTTTCGTCTACTTATATATACGTATATATATATATTTATAAATCACTCGTTTTCTTTTTTTTTTGTCCACAGCCTTTCACTGCCACGTCCAAACGAAAATAAACTTCCGCGTTTATTGCTTTCGCTTTATCGTTATGCCACGAAGTGATTTGATGTTTTTTTCCATTTATTATTATGTACGTCATTATTATCGTATCGTGTTATACGTAATAATTATTATTGTTATTGTTGATCATGCAGAAGAGGCGTTAAAGTTGTTGACTGGAGGGGAATCGGGCAGGACTGACTGCGCGTGAATCGCGTAAAAAAACAGAACGGTCATATATATTTTTTTTTTTTGGTGTGGTTTGCGGTGAGCGGATTGGGGAAAGGCTAGAAAGATTTAACTGTGTACTACTGAGCACGCAATACAGTGGCCCGCTGGGACGTCATTAGTGCGTATATGCGACCGAATGCCCGAGAGATCGAGGAAAAAAAACGAAGAACGCAAAAGTTGATTTTTATATATTTTTCATATAGAAATGTATGTATCACGTGTTTTTTTTTTTAGCGAAATACCGGGTAGGGATTAAATATTTTGCCGTGTGCAGTTTATACTATTTATCGTCGTATATAACAAGGCCTCAAGACTGAATCGATGCGGAAAAATTTTAGAATTATGTTTATCAATTTTTTTTACGCATATACGTAAATATTGGTATATATTGGTCGTCAACGGCGGATCGAACAATTCGTTCGGCTTGAAAAACAAAAAATGTAATCTCCCAACTCCTTTAATCGCTCACTTCGAATAGATTATTTCTTTACATTTTGCATGTTTTATATTCTAAAGACTTCGTGCGTAATTATTAAGGCATTTTTAAGCTAGATGATATTAATCGTATGGCGTTACGAATAGGCAATTATAACTACAGCCGCGTGTCGTTGGTTCACCGGTGACAATCCGATTTTCTCGGCAACTGTCGAGAATTGTTACGATTTTCGCTATCACTGCGTTAAGCCCTCGAGATAAGTTCATTTTAAATGAAGAGAGAAGTCATTATTAGAATGGTTCTCTTTCTGGCACGTGGAACATTTCGAGGTCATTTTAACGAAATTATTATATCAATTATTATCTAAGTCAATTGTTATATTATAATAATTATCTACGCGTTATACATAGTGATTAAATAATAAGTTATACACGTGAATGTAACGGAAAAATAATTAGTTGATAATTGAAGAAAGAATAAGCCACTCCATATAATTCTTATAGAATGATCGGAAGATAAGTTGTATATAGCTCATTCATATATTTATCATCCATTGTTAAGCCGAACAGTGGATTTTGCCAATAATTTGTATTTGCTTAAATGAAAAAAAAAGTAAAAACTTATTACAGAAAATTCGTTGGGATTTCACCAATTAATCCGTTTCCCAAATTTGCTTTTGAATATTAATATAAATTAATATAATATTCGCACGAATTCCGTTCCTGTCACAATATCAAACTTGTCACGCATCGTAAGTTTAATTTAAGCGATGCGCTTAGCGTTCATAGTTTTAAAGTCAGCTACCCATTTTATTCACATCTATCCACTGGTATTATCGTATATGTATAATACGTTTCTTTTTTTTATAGAATAATATTGTTTTTAAATAAATTGACGTCCAGCAGTGAATATATTATTATCATTATCATTTTTATATACCTCCTGCGTAGACATATATGGTCGAGCGTATTATAAAGTATCAGTGGTGTGAATTGGATACAATTTCATAGGTTAAAAAATTATTTAAAAAATGTGAGAATTATAAAATTAGTAAGTCGGAATCTGAATATTCGTTACAAGTTGTATCGTATTTATTTCTAAATATATTATTTTACAACATAAAAAATCGTTAAACAGTTAACAGGACTTTTTTCAATCTTATGTTTTTTAACGAGATTTATTATTTTTGCTTAAATTATATAGGTATATATAAAATTATAAAAATGATATTATTTTTTGCTTCCATTCAAAAAATAAAAAAAATCTTAAATATCTGTTCTAAGTTTTATAAATACTACATTACTGTAACAAATTTTTTTAACAGATTACGAAAAAGTACCCAAACTTTGATTAGAATGGGTTTTCAAAGATTATATTATAGACGTTTTCAAATTCAAATTGCAAAATAATAATACTACTTTAAAAGTAATGATGAACTAATGACGAGGAAGAAATTTTTCGTGTAATATTATAATATTGATGTTTTTAATTATAATAATTGTGGTTATAATTATACACATTATTCATTACCTATCGATCCGTATATTTTAATATTATATTAATTAATTTATAATACAATAAATATTACGCAATAGTTAGACGTTAGAGTTAAGTGTTATGAATAGAGTTTATATACTTTATATGATTCACTCTGTATTTGTACAGACACACTGCAAATACTGCAATTCATGACTAAATCTGACAGTTTACAGAAACAAATGATGATCATTTTCAGAAAAATGCGAAAATGAAGTTATTAAACACCATGATAAAATTCTTTCTTTTTTTTTAAAAAAATCAAAACAATTATCTAGAACTGTTAATGAAGTAAATGAAAAAAAAATAACAGAAAAACCATCTCGTTTTTATTCCGAGAAAAATAATAATAATAATTGCGCACAATTGTCTTCACGCGAAAAAAATTCTTATAAGAAAACACAAACGAAGTATTTTTAATATTCATTTATCAATAAACCCAGTTATGTTAAGAAATAGGAAAATGTAAAATTGTGAAATATTATATAATAATTTATTGTTTAACGTAGAATAAAACAAATATAATTCGCAATTAATTAGAACGTAAATATTTCGAACGAAACACATTATATATAATTATTAATTATAAATGATAATTACAGCAAGAAAATAAGACAATAATTGTTAATATTATTTTCTTTTTCATTACTATATTAATTGTTTTTTTTATTAATATAATATATTACTTCTTGCTGTAATTATCATTTATAATTAATAATTATATTTAATGTGTTTCGTTTGAAATATTTACGTTTTAATTAATTGCGAATTACATTTGTTTTATTTTACGTTAAACAATAAATTGTTATGAGAAAGAAAAGACTTGGTCGGTAAATACTCCATCAAAAATAAGTTCTAAGGCATATGCAGACCGTAGTTTTGTAAATGATTTTTTTTATTTTTAAACGTTACAAACTTAAATGAAATGAAAGGACATTTAATTAAAAATGTTTAAGGCGTTAAAAAAAATTATAAACCAAGTACATAAACGTTACTCGAACGGAAGATCAAACAAATTGGATGATGGAAAATTAGTTGTGAGGAAATAGTTCTCACCATATAATATATATGAGCCGGGACACGGTAAATAAATATTCAAAATACCGTGTATTTAAATTAAATACCCCGGGTCCCTGGGCGTGCGTACGTATGTTTAACGAGAAATACATCCGACGTGTGGTTTTCGACTGTTTCCGAGATTTCCGATAAATTTTAAAATAAACCTCATTCAATGACTAAAACCGATCAGCAGAGTATTGTGCAGCAGTCGTCGATACAAAGACGTTGTTCTAAATAATTGTATTTATAAACATAATTTGTATAAATTATACAAAACATTTCGATGTCACGTCATAAATTTCTAACAATTAAAAAAAAATATTTAACAAGACTGAATTTTCAATAATCATTTGAATTATAAGTGAATTTAACAAATTAGAGATAGTTAAAATTATTGAATTTTTATTTTTTAAATTAACAAAAAGACAAAATCTCATTTATTCATCTGTAACAATGATTTTAAAATAATTTATTTTTTTTGAAATTACGATACGTAAATTATTAGTTATCAATAATTGAATTTAGTTTCAAATCAAACTTAAAGCTGGGCTAATAGGATAATAATCAATTTGTATGGTCTATCATAAAAGTCTTAATAATAAAATTATATTATGTTTTGAGCAATCGGCGCTTTTTGTCTTATGTTTACAACGAAAATGAAGATCTTTACCTGCATATACTTCATCTCACTTTCACTCAGTTTTAATACACATACGTATGATGTTTATTAAAGTTTATTGTGTTGTTTTATTTATAACTCAAATTGACTTTTCAAATTCAATAGAAAAATAAGGTCAAAAAAAATGTCTATTTCATTTCAAAAGTAATTCCATAAGAATTGTTTTTCAAATTTATATCAACAAATTGGAATACACATTGATTTTTTTATTATATAGATACGTTTTGACGTAATTGAAATAAAACTAAATGAGTAAACGTACATATTCTTATAGTAGTTAGCGTGTGCACCCAAAAATACGTTCATCGTAACACAGAAATACGGGTTTTGATTGAAAAAATTGTCGGCAAATCTGAAAATCAATTTTAAACAAGAAATAATGGTTATTTCTTCAAAAACTAAAATTTAGAAAACTTAAAATATTGTCTTCTTTTATTGTCTTATTCTTCAAGCTTTATAGATCATTTTGCCAAACGTTGCATCGCATACTCCTTTTTATTTATCTCTGTCCAATTCCAATTCTTTATAATTCATTACTTTTAAGTTTTCCAAATTTGTTTCCAATTTATCCAGTCAACGTTGTTCAGCATCCCTTGAGATTACCTTCCATAGGGTATTTAAATTCATTGTTTTTTTCGCCATTGGGTTTGATCTGATTACGTGGTACATTATTTATTTTTTGTTTGTTTAAAAATAAAACAGAATACCAATAATTACATAATAAGACGATAAAATATGCACGTTTGAAAGACGTGTGGGAGAACGGTCGTGATATAACAATATTTCACGGGATATTTTGGTTGGCGTTTAAAATGCACGGGAGAATATGAAGTCGACAATTGATTTTCGTTCCGACGTTTTTGCAATTCCGGAAGAGATCAAATGAACATTTTTGGTCTCGAACAAAGATCATACGCGTATTTTAATGAGTGACAAGTCCGGCTCGAACCCAGGCACAATCCATACAATTTATTTTAATAAAATATTAAGTAAATATTACGTCAAAATACACGTGTTTTTAGGTTAATCATTTTACGTTGAAAATGTGCGTCAAGTGATGAAAAGCTGTATGAAAGTTGACTGTTCGCATTGTTGAAAAAGCATAATATATTATCCCGTTTAACCCAATTTATTTTTAAATTACTGCTTGACATCATTTTAAATTGAAACTATAATAGGTCAAAAGCGCATTCTACATAAGCGTTATTGCAAAATTTGTGACGTAAATATAATTTTAATACTACTACAGAATATTAGAACTTCTAGAAACTTTTTCTCTCCCCTAGCTAAGTGCGACTGTAGACGAGAGACGTTTATACAATTTTCAAGGCCTTTAACAAAACGCTGAGGAATTTTTCGAACATTACAATAGGTTTTGTCAATTCGCATTCGACTATAAATTTAGCTATAGGTTTTCCGTATAAAGTTTTAGAATATAGTATATCTCTAATATCCTCGCGTTATTATAATAAAATGCTAGAGGAGTAAGAATTTTTTTCGGAACGATTTTTTTTTTTATTATTATTATTATTATAATTATTATTATTATTATTATTATTATTATTATTATTATTATTATTATTATTATTATTATTATTATTATTATTATTATTATTATTATTATTAATTACATACCGTAATAACTTGTATTTCTTTATTTTTTTTATCTTTGTTTTTTTTATGTTTATAGTATTTCACCGGGACGAGTGAATACAGGGCAAATGATTAACGACGATTGTGCTGTGTGTTTACTTTGTAAATAAAAAGAAAAAAAAATATATAAATAAACCGAATTTAAAAATGCATCTAATATAAGTAATATAATACGTATAATTTTGAAACGGTAGTAATTTGAGGGAAGAATTTCGCAATACGGCAGTGACTTATAGCAAACATTTCAAAGTTGCACGACATGCGAACAATGTGCGTGATTATCGACGTAGGCACAGTGATGTTATTTCACCAAAATGGTTGAAATGTCTCCAAATATAGTTTTCAACCAATTCGTGTGAAGTATCTCTATGAATCATATTAAACTTTCTCCCGACGAGTTATACCGAAACATGTGGTAATGTAAGACGATCCGCTACTTTCCGGTAGGAAAGCTCGGTGGCGCATTCCATTTTTTCCTTAGGGCCACCAACCGATGGTGAGGCCATTGAGGCACACACATCACCGGATTTTCACATAGACATATGGTATGTCATGTTTATGTATATATATATATAAACAAATACCATGAATATATATATATAAAAAAACTATTTATTCTAATACAATGAGAAAAAAACTCTTATGAGCATCATATACTCAAAAAAAAAAATAAAATTCACAAAAAAAAATAATACTAATAATAATAATTTTTATCAATAACCTCCGGAGGGGTGTCCTACGCTCGTGGACGGGGACAACAATTATAATTTTATTTTTTGTTCATGGTTTCGACAATAACCTCCGAAGGGGTGTCCCACGCTCGTGGACGGGGACAACAATTACAATATATATTATAAAAAAATAAAAATAAATAAATAAATATAAAATAACATTATATATATATAAAAAAATCGTATAAAGGAAACGAGGAGAAAGAGAAAAATAAATAAATAACACTGTACCGGCCTAACAAATAAAATAAAAGAAAAAACTCACCCATATCACTTTCAATGTTCTCACCTGTCGGCAAACATTTGCCGCGGGGAAAAGATAAAAAAAATTACTCACTCATTTTCCAGTCTTAACAAACAGAAATATATATATCGATTTTTGTCCACCGTGCCGTGAGGACAAAACAAGAGTGAAAAACTTTTGGCCGATACCTCATTACAATTAAATATATATATTCCAGTTAACATTAAAAATAACTATAATTGAAATATGCACACCGATCGGTGTTAGCGGAGGTGGGCACACAGTTATCGTCACATTAATCGCAATTGCGGCGCGGTGCAGGCTTCTTAAAAATAATTATATATTAATATTTTATAATATCAATTCCCAATGATTTGGACGTTAAAAATGTTATTATAGTGAGACAGTATTTTGCTAAATTATTTAAAGTGCCCGTAATATTATAGCGTATGAAACGATATAGCAAGTTAACAGATATTTGAATATTTGTGAAATAAAGTTGAAGTTCGAAAGTACCAGCGAACAAGAGAAACAAAACTGTTTATGTAAATTCGACAATAAACGTTTAATATAATATAATACGAGACGGTCCTTAAATACGTACTATTTTGTCTTGTTTTTCGCATCATTTTATCACTATAATGGATTCGTACGTAGAAAATTACTGACTAATCGCATTCCTAAATGTTTATTTTATTTATTATTTGAAAATGTACTAAGAATACATATAAATTACACGCAAACATGCGTGCGCGCGTGACATTTATGTCGTTTATAATATTGTCAATTCCATTTTTACGATTTTTTAACACGATTTATGAGCGAAGACGAAACTCAGGAGAGATGCTTAAAATCAAAATCCATGTGTCTACATCGTATAATAATATTATGTAAATCGTGTCGCTTGTGTAGGTGAAAAATAGATTTCGACCAAGACGCGTACGGTACGTTGTAAGGCTCACTGCACGTCATAAATCATAATAAAATACATATTATGTTATATATCATATCGATTGTCGTTCTCCTCAACAAAATTATTCTTACACAAACGACACATTTCAGTCTTGTTTAACGCGCAATAATTCATATTTCAATAATAATACGCGTAACGAATTCTCGTCGTATTCTACGACTGACAAGTATAGACAGTCTTTCACGAAGTGGTTACGATGTACATAATGAATTTAAATTTTGGAGACGAATATTGATTAATTTATTTTCACGATAACACAGAGTTTATAAATAAAATAAAATATGTTATAAGTAAACGTGTTATGTTAAAAAAAAATATAAAACTTTTTAAGTTAATTTGAAAAAAATATATCGCGTTAATTAACACAAATAAAATTAATTTAATTTTTAAACTTAATTTTAATTTTTAACTCGTTAATTTTTAGCTTTATATTTTCGTATATAAAATAGTAGATTTCAAACAAGAAAATTTTCTTTTATTCGGAACAATAATAGTGAAAGAAAACAGTAAATATTGGATTTTTGTATTATTTTTTTGTTGATAATAGCACAAACGGATGTTTTTATAGAGAATATAAATTTACTTAAAATTAATACTAGCAAATAAACTGTATTATACTCAAAAGTTAAATGAGTTAAAACATTTTTATTTAAACTTTCTTATATATAATTGACACACGTATATTACATTAAATGAAAATCGTTTTTGTATTACCGGGCAAAAAAAATGTACTAATATGACGCTGACGCGTGTTTCTTTGTTCAGTGGATGTAATCGCAGGAATTAACTATTTTTTCTGCGGGCTGTGAGTCGAAATAATATCCGGGAACCAAATCGTCCCACACGCCACCCAACCCTTAGAGTTTTCAAATGGATAATAATCGCCGTCCCTTTGGTAATCGCAATCGATATTACTATATTGTGCCGCAGAGAATTAATTCGTCCGAAAAGACATAAAATATATATAAAAAAAAATGTAAACGTAAAATTTAATTATTAATCTACGTGTAAATTCGAACCAGCAAGCGTAAAATGTGTACGCATACAGTATTTATACAAAATAGCGAAAAGATTCAAAACGGTTGTACAAAAAAAACAATAAATTTTTACCAAAATTTATTTTCACTGCCTAAAATATTATAAAAATGGAATCTCGTTTAATTAAATATCGAATATCACATCCGAGAGATGGCATCCGTTTAAGCGCGCATACACAATATTCCAAACAGCTCATGAAGTCGCCCGTTATTCTATACGGAACATTCGGCGGTTAGATTTGCCCCAACATCTTGTCGAATCCGTTGTGTCGGGGCTTGGTTTGTTCTCGCTGATTTATTATTGTGTTTTTCGAATAACCTCGGAAGAATAAGTCACAGACTGCGAGGTCCAATAAATGAGGAGAGGGAAAAAGCATGCTCTTCAAAGCGTCGGGGAACAAATCATTTACGTTCCTTCTCTTCGACTGTCGAAAAAAATATTTTATCGTTGATATGGAGTTGTAGAGTAAAAATCACGGCACAAATCCAACAGAAAACCTTGTATAGATTAATGGGCAACTTCAAAAACTTGCTGGACGCCTAAACGGACGTAATCGTTTACCATGTGACCTTTAAAACATATTATACAAAATTACGTTTTTTCTTTAATGTGTTTTTACGAATATAATATACATACTTTGGAATTCAAAATGTTGGAAACATTTTTTATACATACATATTTTTTTTAAGAGTCATTTCATATCCTCTCGTTATTTGACCCCATCTGTATATACCTATTTTTATACATTATCTGGATTACATTAACCGATTGTGTCCAACTGATGGGGCGGTGGTAGGGGGTTACTTTAAACAAACTATAACAGGATTATCCAGTACAATTTACTAGATTACTTGACATTCTGAAAGTATACTCATACGATATGTTTGTAGTAGTTCGAACTATTGTTGACCGGTTTACATGTATACTGTGTATGCAAGGAGATTTATATGGAAGAAATCCCACGGGAATTTTCGCCGATAAGGAAGCGCAAGTAATAATACGTTATACACACATGTATAGGAACGGTCAGTGATGGTGGTGGTGGTGTTTCGAGGGAAGTTTGATCGCAAATTACCGTCGACGAGAATACGTGCGCGTACGTTGTGTGGCGGTAAAAAGCGCTCCCTGTTAACGTCCCGGAATCGAATCGAATCGATATTAAATTCTACGTATATGTACGCTGAAAGTTCACGAGTATTTGTACTATATCGTTGCTGGTCAATATTGTATTTTTCTTTTTTTTTTCATCGCATACGTTCATAATACACACACACAGTTCAATTATTACATATGAACTTTTATGTTCGTATGTTGTATTAATCCAGACATGATGGAAAAAGTGAATTGATTATATTTCAAATGAAATTTTTCATTTGTATTAAGTACTTAGTGTTCGAAATAAACGAGAAATATCGTTGACAAATTTTAAAACAAATCGATAAACAATTTGAAATTCTCATTTACATGGTAGTTATTCATATTAATTTACGTAAAAAAAAAAATCGAACGTGAAATCATTTCATGAATATATTACGACTACATACAATTTTTTTTTTAAAAAGTCCGTTTAAAATTCATGTTTGATTTCGGGTTCATGTTTATGTATTATGTGATTTCTTAGAAAATCCTATAGTGAAAAAATCCAATAATTTTGTATATATATATATATATATAAATAAATATTTTTTACGGGGAATCAATAAAGTGCATATATTATTTTGCGGGAAGAAATTGTGGTAAATGTTTCGTTTTGAAAAAATTTAAAGTCATCAAATTTTCTTCGTTACATATTCTTATATATAATATTCCATAAATCGCAGTATTTGGAATTCGGCGAAAACTGGTTGGCGATTAAACTGGAAAGGCTAAAAAAGTCTTTGATGAAAAGTTTGTTTAAATTACATTGAACATTACATTTTTAATACTGTAATAAATAAATACTGTATTTAGCAATAAAGGAGAACAAAAACGTTGTTAGTCGAAATATTTCGAATATTATCTAATTATTGGCCAACAGTAATTCCAGCTAAAATTGGACACTGTAACACGGATCACAAATGAGATTTATTAATAAAGGTTTTTCGTATATACATCATAACGTAATATTATTTACACGCTTTGCCACAAGATTGCCTTTCAATATTAAAATCAAAAAAACAATATTCAG
Source organism: Chaetogeoica ovagalla (assembly GCA_032441825.1). Taxonomy (NCBI): domain Eukaryota; kingdom Metazoa; phylum Arthropoda; class Insecta; order Hemiptera; family Aphididae; genus Chaetogeoica; species Chaetogeoica ovagalla. The sequence continues at coordinate 11,428,005 of CM063734.1, read as the reverse complement.
GCAATTCGTTTGGGTTTTATTAATTTATCGGAACGTTTGTCTTCCTTATTTCGAAACGAATCCGAAAAGGACGGTCCGTTTTCTGTTGCCAACAACGATATATATATAAAATGTACAAATAGTAAACAAGTCGTAAAAAAAAAGTAATAATAAATAAACACGTGTTGAACTCGATAGTATCGCGTGTGCGTGCGATCATTCGAGTGGAAATTAAGAAACGTACGATTCGTATTTGACACAACGAAGTCGGTGCACGTGCTTTGCGGAGGAGAAAAGAGATGAAAGAAGAAGAAGAAGTAACGTGATAAAATATTGTTAGATTCACGTTGCTCATTGGATTATAATAATAATAATAATATTTAAGGCCCGGATTTATATGCTTTAAAAGCCTTAGGAACATATACTATAAATATGCATTTATTCTCTTATTTTGTTGAAATACACTCTTTAAAAGTAAAAATATAATTTGATTTTCAAAAATATTAAATTCAAAAATGTTTTTAAAATATTCGAATTCGAACAAATATGTCATTCGAATTATGCGGTTAACGAAAAGAAACATGTGTACAATAAATGCGGTGGATGTGTTTGTAATGATAAAATACGCTGTAAATATTTTCTTAGAAAAATAAATAAATATACGCATTATAGAAACCGTGTGATGAAAAGAAAACGCAAAACACAGATACATGCAGTACGTGTCAAAAAAAAAAGAAAAAAAAATGGAAAAAATTTGCCAAAATCGCAGGAAATAATACTTTGTATTTGACAACTACTATTGGCTATAAATACAAACTTGTAACATATCGAATATGATTTTTTGCACTGTTTAAAAAGAAACACACAAATGCATAATTTAGTGATAATAATATTACGATTCGTCTGAAACGACGCATTTTATAAATCACTACTCGATTTACTCGGGGGAACAGTGCTCTTATACGGAGATTTAATTCGAAAACGGGAAAGCACAATTCGTTAATTTCGAAATCGGTTAATATACGATAATATAAATCATAAACGTATTCTTGTAGAAAATATATTTTCTTCGAACACGTTACTGTTTTTCTATACACACCACATGGTTTTCGATATAATATTCGCGTTTGATACGCGTTCATAAAATAAATAGGTTATTTTTACTATTACCAAGAACGAGCAAATATTTATATGAAATATACTGCACGGGCAGTAATAAATAATAAATGCGATTTTTGTTATTATTTCTTTATGCGCTATTTCTGTATGTTCGATAATGAAAACATAACGCACAAGTTAAAATAATATGTGCAAAACGACGATTGTCGTTTTTTATTTTTTTTTAATACAAATATTTTTCAAGATTACGCGAAAATAAGAAAACGACATTTCGCATTGTATTTCAATAATCAGTCATTTTTTTCTCCCGTCTCCCACCCCCTGCCCGGTTGATCGACACGTTTAAAACAAACCGCGCATATTATGTATGCCGTGTAACGAGTAATCGCGTGCGCAACGCCTTTGAATACAATATTTGTATTCGAATTCCGCGATGTCTTTCGGATTAATAGAAACATATTTATATTATCGTATAAAGGATTTGGCCATTGACGCGATTATCGGTTGCTGTGCCGCCGAAGAGATACAGCAGAAAGGTACGATTTATCTCACGCGGAAACAGCGGCATTAATATTCATATTCAGCGATGGCACGCAATGGTCGGAGGTAACCAAAAACAAACCAATTGAATTATATGTAATTTAATTGCTTAACGTTAAGTAACTCCCGATTTTTGACCATACGGCTATACATCAACTCGTGCACGGTTTCTGCTGTAGCATCACGATTGTTTCGATAAATCATCGGATCAGACGTATTGTCGAAACCTTTTGCGTAAACATTTACTATCCACTCAGGCTCAAACATTTTCTGTACTCCGTGTTAGGTTCTTCAAAAATTTATCTCGAGGTTTTTCATTAAACTCGATAATAATTATTAAATGTTTCGGTACGGAATTTAATTGTAATAATATATGGAAAAGTAGAGAAATATCTTACAACACGTGACTTGCAAAGAAACAAAATTATTCTATACCTACACATCTAACTGAAAAATTTCAATTCACTAAATAAATATGATATATTCGTTGTTGTTTAATATTTTATGAGTAATTTATTTTATACTCATTAGCGGTATTTCTCTCACGAGGTCTTTTTTTTTTTACTCAAAATGGTTATTGAGAAATCTAATTGAAATATTAATCCTGGACCGCATTATACATATATACATACGTCTGGCACACGTACATTTGAATAAATTTATATTGGATTATATCGGATAATATTACGGTGGTAAGGTTACAAAACATGCCAACATTTCATTATATAAGTGTATAGAGCCGATGTATAATGTGACCAGTAAATAAAATATACATGAAAAATATAACAATATGTACGAGTATTACATTCAAAATCATGCAAGTGGTAAATACTATAATATGATACGCTAATAAAAATTTTTCGGTAAACTGCAAGTTTGGTTCGGCGGGTATTTTGAAATAATCGTCACCACGTTATTGTAACCGAAATGACTCATCGTTATATTTTTGGTTTTCCATCTAAGTTATTTAAAAAAAAAGAAATATAATAACGGTTATTATTTATAATCTTCTGATGACTAATTAAATGTTTTGTTTAACATATTATTTATTATTATATTAAATAACGTACATTATTATTATTATTAGTATGATTTTTATTGATTATTTTTATAAGACTTAAAAATGTTAATTCATATGATATTTGTATTAAAATGCGTTATATGAGTTATGGTATATTTTAAATTCCTGAGCTCTTACACGAGTTTTCTCAGGGAGATTCCATTATGCGAACCACTTAATAAAAAAAAAGCATTATACGCATTGTACACTCTGTTAGTTAGTTACGTGTTATTCACGTGTGCTGGACGGTAATGATATGAAAATAATGTCTGATTTTATTTATTTCAGATATAAATACGATATAAAGATAACCACTTTTCATAGGTGCCGCCGATATTGTTAAAAACAATAATCCCACATTTTTATATATTAATATTTGTACATGAGTACTTAAATAAAAAATAAAAATTTACATTCTTTTACCTTCCAATTACTTTACATGTATACCCATATTTTATTATGATTTTTGAATTTCCATCGTTATTATTCATCGTAATATGTTTTAAAATACTTTTAATTTGTATATTTGAATATTTCCGGAAAATCGGTATATTTATCTATTCGAATGTATTTTATTTAGTATTTTATAAACGTTTTTATTCATTTCTCTTTTTTCTTTCGGGCGATTTCGTTCCCTTTTTAAAAATATGCTCAATATTTTGCTATTCTCTTATTACGTCTGAAAATCGTTGTCTTTGCAATATTATTATTAACCAGTGACAATAATAAAAGACTTCCGGCAATGACACTATGAGAAACTGTAGGTCGTGTCACCACCACGCGCGGTATTTATTTGCGTGTCAACACATGGCTGTACAAGAGTTGCCTATCCTGAATGCCGTTTGATTAACGTATTTAATGTGAAAAAAAAACCGCACAAAATCTAAAATAGAAAAACAAAAAGGTGTGAAATTCTCCGCGAAAATATAGAAACATTGACACGTTGTCTCTACGCGTAGGTGTAATTGCAAATAGTTTAGAAATTTCGCTCTTTAATAGTTTAGAAATTTGGCTGCTTTATGTAACCAACACATTTACGAAAAACTCTATATTTCTCGTTTATGTTCTTTAATATGGAACCTCCGTCATTATATCCTTACACTGACGTCATACTACGTACAAAGTTGTATAAATAATAAACTAACGATAGAAAATTGCCCGAAGAGCGTTTTATTATTCGCTCACATAATATATAGCGGACATTTCTTTTGTTTTTGCCTCCTATACATTTCCATGATTATAAAACATCGGTATATTATTATAAAATGAAATAGACAAATAAAGTTTTCTATATTGGTAACAAATACTAAAATAAATAATTTTAATAATAATTATAATAATAATGATAAAAAGTAAAATACTTTTTCAATATCAACTGCGAAATAAACTTTCATTTGTCTATAAAAAAATAATCTTAGATAGGTATTTTTAAACCGTTATTTCTTTTCACCGTTAGTTTTCATTTACTTCATTGATATATTCCTTCAATTTATTTTCGTTTTTGCTCTTTTTCTAAAGCGGTTGACTTTTAGGGTTTATCATTTTCGTTCATATGACAACAATGACAACGAAAATAGCTCGTCAAAAAAAAGAACGTTTTTTCCGAGAAAATTTTTAATTTTGTTATAATACTATTATTTATATATTATATTTATTAGGCAGTAAAAAAGAAAATATCTTAACCGGTTACGCTAAGGTTTAAGATTTTTAATAAACAAAAATATACACGTAACAATGATGAATAATTAAAATATGTAATTTTATTACTGAAATTGTACTGATACAATGGCATGACCTTGAAAACTTAGAATAAAATGAAACTATTTTTATGATATTATATTTGATTATAATAATGAGAAAATCAAAATTTAAAAGAACCGACAGGCACATCTTACAGCTAAATAGTTATTTATCACTAGACAAATTCATAGATGTACGTATTGAGAAAAGATTTATTGGCTTCTTAAGGAGAAAAAGATCTTTCATCCCTCTGACATCAGCGAGTCGTTTGAGTAATTAAGTTTGCTTGTATTATATATAGACATATATAATTTAGATATATTTACATATTGAATGTAGTGACGCGTTTTAAATATTAAATAAATTTCCAAACATTAAACGTAATAGTATATACAGTATTTCGTATAATTATAAATGCGTGGAATGAACGCCGCAATGACCCGTTGAGGTGTGGTCTGTAGAAGTCGTAAATTGAACTCAAAAAGTATCAACCCGCTATCGGTTTAACCTCATATGACAGAGAATTACTTGCCTTAATGTCGCACGCGCATCTACATAATCCCGTCTCCGACCAATTCAAACGTTTTCGGCTTCATCTGCGATTCCGTTTTTCGTTATCACAATAAATAAATCAAGAGTTCAATTTGTCTTCAAATACGTAGAGAAAATGCGTCGTTCTTTCACATAGCTATTGATTTTATTAACCTATTAACCACGAAAAATATTATGATATCCAAAAGTATTTCGATTAATTTATTGTATTGTATTTTTTTTTTTATTTTTGAGATGATTGGATGTCCAATTAGCTACTGGTATGTAACTGTTTTAATAAACTCTTTTATAAATCAATAATCAGAATTGATTGAAATATAATGTCTAATTGCATAACGTTTTTTGAATCTATACACATATAATGATTTATACACTATATATGTACGACATGCGTGTACATTCATTAAATAATTATTACGTACCAACGCGTCGAACATTTTATTATTTTATAGAAAATAGCGTGCGAAATATTTAAAAGTATTGATATGATATATACCGTGTTTATAATGCATAGTTATATGCAACGGTTAGCCCCATAACATGTTTATTATCGTTTTAAGTGCGATTTTGTGTTTGTATCGTATTAGATTTAGTACACTAAAAGCAGATATTGAGTACTTATATTCTTTTTATTAAAAACAATTTTTTTTTGACAATCTTTTCCAAAAATTTCATTTGATCGAAAAATATGTATTAAAAAAAAAACGATTTTTTCCTCGAAATTTGTGACAATTGCGTTAATAAAATTACAATATATTAAATATAATTTAATACACAAAACGATAATTGTATGATTTTTTTACGTTAATTTCGTAGAGAAATCGTTCAAACTGTTGAATGTGCTATTATATATTTACACCACGTGAAACAGCATATACAGTCGAAATGCTATTTTAAGTTTCGTTAATTTGAAAATGGTTATATGATATAAGGGAATAAACAAAATGTTAGATTCGCGTATGACTCCAGCGAGCTTTTTCTAAATAAATTGCAACCCGTAAACTTTAGAAAAATGTGTTTGACTTGAAAATTAAAATTTTTAATTATCATAAACGATGGAAGCCAATATCCAAGATTTCCATTAACTGATATTAATAAAAAGACAAAAAAAATATAAAATTGATTTTTTTTCTTCACACATTTTAATCCGTAAAATTGCTATTTTTATTACGTTCTCCCGTAAAACGTCCAAACAATGTTTTTACGTTTTTTGCAGTAAAATCCAACATTTCCTGTAAATAGAAATTTGTTATTTATTTACTATACATGAAGAAAGAGAAAATTCTTCTTAAAACATAATCTGACAGTAACGTTAGACGATGACGAACATAAATGAATGCAATATCAATTTTCAATCGATATCGTTACATATTATTACTTATTTTAAGGTTGGATTTACTGAGTTGTCGAGATATACGGGAGTTTCGTATCCGAATTTGATTTTTCTCGTTCGGTCTTCACACACTTTCCACGAACACATAAACTCTAAAATATTTATGGCCCATAAACTACTTGTGTCGTATATACAATTTGTGACATGAACACGAATTGAATTTATTTATTCACAAAGACTTATACTTGTACCACAGAGGGGACAAATAACTATAATGACTCCAAAAAGTAATAATAAATAATACAATACTTGTCACTTCAGACACGCCGAGGATTTAATATGAACCTTATAAAACGAACTACCTATTAGGATTTTAGTGTTTATTTATTCTATTTTTTTTCCACTGAAATTAACAACAAATACGCTGTCGCTTGTCGGGATAACTGTAAAAAGAATTGTTAATTTATTTCGTTAAAGCCACCGAATTGTCGCACAATGTTTTCGTACCGCTGTCATAATATTTTCATAAAAAACGATTTATAAAAATTATACCTTTTTAAATTACAATCGTGCCATTTACAGCAGAGAACATTACAGCATCAATCTTGTAAATTTTACGACCGAAAAAGATAAAGTAGATCGCACAAACACTGATTCTCTCTCACAATCTAATCGGGAACGTATAACACAAAATAGAATCTGAGGAGTTTAGTAAAATGCAAATTCTTCTCGCTTATAGGAAAATAAAAAAAAAACATATATTTGTATCGTATGTGACACTACACCACAATCAGACGATAATTCGGCCACCATGTTAAAATATATAGTTATATCGTACAATTAAATGTTGAACTGTCATAGAGTAATTTCGTCGCACTTTAAAAATAATATATTGAAGAAATAGAAAAAAAAATGTTAGTCTGATATAAGTCTAAACAATATTACTACAAAAATTAGTAATATTTCCCTGTAAAAAAAGGGGGGGCATTCAAAAAAAAATTATAATAACTGATTTAAAAAAAAAAGGTTTAAAATAAATGTTTTCTTAGACAGTGAAAATTCTAATGGAATTGCACACATAATAAATATACTATTGATGTGTGTAATTTTGATCGAAGAAGAAAATATTGTCGAAACCGGTGAAACGCGTTCGATTTGCATTATTCACTGTCTATACAATACATTTACGAAGACGGATTTTTTTGATTTATTTATTTTTTTAACTCTCCTTAAATCTCAATTTGAATTAATTACTTTTAGTTTCGCATCGAGTGTGACAAGAGGAATCAAATAATATATATATATATATATACGCCTATAAAATACATATTGAATACGCAATTTCTCGAAACGGTTTCCGAACGGTTTGTAAAAAAACGTTAATTTATTTTCGCAATATACGTACGTCTGTCGCGACAATAATTGTCCGTTAAATTGAAATGGATGCGCAATATTAAGTTAGTTTCGCAAATCGAACACAAATCAAATTATAAAAGACAAACGATGGACTGCGAAAACTCACTCTTTTATTTTTATACAAACAAACGACGACGGTTACAAAACAAAAATAAGAAATTATTCGAAACGGCCGAAATTGTTTTAATTTGTATTTGAAATAGTTTGTAAAACGTTTTTCCGCCCTTCCAATTTCTCTCGTTTTAATCGATTACGCTCATGAGTGTCGTGAATTTTCGAATTGATCGACATCTCATTGGTTATGATCAGTATCACTGTCCACGCAATAATTATTATAACAATTATTACGAAACGGTTGAGATAATCCAGTACTTTCCTGCTTGGTTCAGACGAATACCGTTTTTTATGCGAGTCGCAAATAAATAATCATTGGATTTTTGTTGAAATTAAAATTGGTCCGGTTTATCGGTATAAAGGATAAAAATTAAACAACTATATGTGTACGATGTGTATTTTCTTCGGAGAATAGCTAGTGCGTGCGAAACTAATTACGAAAGGAAAAACAATTCATTATGTATTATATGTAATTGTGTATATTTCCTAAAAATATAATCTCCAGAGTGGTGACGGGAACAACGATCATTATTACATTGACTTTGGTTCATTTAATACGTGCAATTTTACATTTAAAAAACTTGAATATAGGAAAATTAAACGTTTTTAAAAATAAAAATTTAATTAATATTTATTCCCCCGTGGTCACTCTCAAAGTGTTTTGCATGACGAAGAGAGAGAAACGATAGAAAAATAAAAAAATAAATAAATAAAAGGTGAAAATCAGAGAATTTAAAATAATAAATTTTAGTGTGATCGACGACAAAACAAAAAGTGATTTGCGAGTGGAAAAAAAAAGATGTAATATTTTAGCCGATAGACAATTTCAATATTCTTAATTAAAATATTATAAAAATAAACTGATGATATGCACGCCGATTAGGTGACAGCGGATAAGCAGATATTATAGAGCAGTGCAACGTACATTTTCATTAGAAAATAATAATAATTTTATAAAATATGGACGTCGTCGCACAATACTAACTAAATTCAATTAAAAATTCAAACAAAATGTGTTTCAAAACGAAATGGTTTAAATTAATTGCGAATTTTAATCGTCATTTAAAGTTGGTGGTGTAATCATCACGTGCGCTTGGGTGGTTTTGTTTTTGTTTATTATATATATATTATCATAGTGATGAATTATTATAATATGAATGAGCGATAAATCAATAATATTTCCATATCATATAATTACTGTACACAGTGTGACGTCACTGCCCATTTGTCTGCGCGTTTTTCATAATATATACGTTCCCCCAAATTATATTTGATTCTATTATCATTAAAATACTTTGTGTGACTTATTGCAAAAAACTAAAGCGTCTGTTTAGTCGAAAAATCGTCCCCGAGTGTTTTGCCATTGCGAAATTCGTTTGTAGTTTAATACGTAATTTGTTTATTATTTTGCATACTCCAAAAGCAAATGAAGAGAAAAATATTTATATTTGTTGCGTTTATACGATTCTCGAAAAAAAAATTAAAACACATAGAAACGACGGAAAAACACGCTAAGAATTTTTAACATCATTGATGCGATATACGAATATATATATATATATATATATATTGTAATATTAAACGCGATAAAGTTTGAACGTAGTATTATGCTAAATTCTGTCGAGAATACAAGATGGCCCCAAGAATGACAGTTTTAGTGCATATGACTTCATACGCGTGTACGCTTGATGATTTGATGAGTTTTATTGATTTCAAAAGACGCAAATTCGTTATTAATAAATAACGTAATGAGTTAGTTCCAAGATCAATCTCTGTTGCGACGAATCACGATAATGATTATATCGTTATATTTGTATGATTAGTGAAAATAAAATTCTTTGATAATTATTAAGAAACAATTTTTTTTTACAATATATATATGTATTTTGCGTTGATTTTTTTTTGAGTATAACGCTCACGATCTGCGAAAAAACAAATGTCTTTGTAAGTAATATTTTTTCTCGTCGCCGAATCAAATTAATTTATATAAAATAAAATACAAGTGGAGTTTGAGAAAAAAGCGTTATAAATAATAGTAACTATACATTAATATAAATATCATGGAATACAAGAAAAAGTATTCGTTTTAGTTTACTCATTTCTATTAAAAAATTACTTTAGAACAATTATAATATATCGCGTTTTAATATAAATAATAAAACATAATTTCGGCAAAAGGATGCGTATTTCGCGAACTTTCGCTATGTAATTTAATGCATATTATACGAATAATATTTTTGTTTATCGGAGAATCGCTTTAAACACGGACGTTCATATAAGTTATTTTTTTTAAATCCGCAAGAAAAAATATAGCCTAACGTGCTATTATCGAGCGTGTATTTCACGTATACGTATTATAATATAATATACGGTTAAAAATAATCGATATTTAGAACTTTCGAAACGATATAATATTATGATGTACGGTTTTATGCGTCTCATTCTCTACAGCGTGTCCCCCGGAGATATGAAAAATACAATGAATATGTAAAATTATTATAAAAAAAATTTTTAATTTGATTACAAAACCTAAAATATTTTACGAAACTTCGAAAAAAAAGAAGTTACGTTATTCGACATTTTTTGAAGATTATCTTATTATATTTAACGATTTTCTACAATATTGTTCGGAGTTTTACGGAAATGTCACTTTCTTTCATTAATAGTTCTGTTGGCCCACGATCGTTTTTTTGGCACTCGGGATCGCTTTATTTTGAAAATTATTCAAAATCTATTAAACCTCCTTTCGAAATAGTTTAAAAATTACCGATGCACGTGCTATTTATTAAAAAGCGTAATGCACCGAATATTTCTTTAAGAATTGACAAAATTTAAAATATTTAAGATTTTAAAAATTAAAACGCGATTTTTCATTTTTCATTTATTTTATGGATTTTTTATTAAATCAAAATTATGTTTACTGTAGTGTGCAGAAATATAACAAGTATTTGACTAAAACAAAAATGAGGAGTGCAATGATTGCATTGGCCACTCTCTCGGTGAACGCTTTGTATACGCACACTCGTTTCTTTCCTCAACCGCGGCACAAACACAGCTGACTGTAAATAAAATTGTATACCTGTCGTGTATTATTTTGATTGAAGTACATTAAAGTTGGCATAAGCTGTCATGTCGGCATAAAAACCAAAAGAGTTCGGGGCGTAAAAAATGTAGAAAAACTAGTTTTAATAATATTGGCATACACGCGAAATAACGTACGCATTTTTGCCAACTGCTTTCAATATTCCCAAAAATCCGAAAATAAAGTCGCCTAAATAATATATATTATTACGTTCTCTTCCTTCGTCCTTTTTCTCTTGGAGTTTCTATGATTCGAAGACATGCACGTTTTAAAAATATCAATCACACAATGTCATAATACAAAATATCTCATCCGAATTATTCGCCCGGAAGTTTTTTTTAAAACGCGCATTTGGATCGTGTTTTTTTTTATTATGATATATTACGTTCGCTTTCGAAAATATACGAATATATATATATATATATATATATATATGTGTTATAATACGTATATTTATTTTGGTCCAGAGCAGTTTTTTCGAAAACATAATATTTATTATACCGCGGCGTGATTATTATTTATTCGTTATTATTGTGCTCAGATATTCGTTCGATTATAATAAAAACGATGTCAGTGCAAAATAAGTATTATAATATTTTACAATTCCAAAGGTTCGACGACCAAGCATCAGCTGGTGGACGCGAAAAAAGCAATTTCTAAAAAAAATACGAAATCATATATTGCTTTAGAATCGATCTGCAATATTTGATTTGTATACGAAACTCGTATCAGGCTAAAAAAAGTAAAACGATACGAAAATAACGTTTAAATTTCTCGTTTAGTACTTGTGCGATGAAATAAGAATGGCAAAAAATATTCGTTTAAAATGTATAATGTTAATAATTACGCATACGTGTAAAATAATTAAATACGGTTTATAGATATTATTCGCAAAATGTATTAATCCGATTTGACCAACTCAAAATTGTTTCGTTTATTTTACAATAGTTTTAGTTACATATGTTATTAGTTATTACTAATCCTTTATATCCAAGACCGGAACAACTAAAAAAAAAAAGAAAAAAACGAATTAACTACATTTTTATTTTTCCAAAAAATGTCTAAAAAATTAACCTGATAAACCGTTCATTAATTTATTTATCATCTGAAAGAACAGTTTCGTTCGCGCAGTTTTTACACTGTTTTATATGATTCTCGAAATTACGTCTTTATTAGTTATTTATTGTTATGTCCTTGAAAAACTCGACATTTTATATATCATCATCATCAGTTTCTAAAGGAAGGCCTTGTCGTAGTAACCAATCTTTTCTATCACGTTCATGGTATGACGTGAAGCACATTTGTTGTTTGATGTCACTGAAATACGATTGTCTAGGTCTTCCTCGTGATCGTTTACCCATAATTTTCCCTTCCAAGATGTGACGAAATCATTATATCTTAACAGGTGTTCTATAAGCTTCGCTTTCCTTTTCATAATAACCGTAATTATGTTTCTTTTTTCATCTATTTCTTGCAAAATAGCATCGTTCCTTTTCTTCTCTGTCCAACTTGTCCTTGTTGTTCTCCTCCAAATCCACATCTCCATCGCTTCTAACCTTTCCTTTTCATACTTCTTTAGGGTCCACGTCTCGCATCCATATAACAATACACTCCAAATATATGATTTTATGAAGCTCTTCCTAATTTGGATGCTTAAATTCTTGTTAGTCAATTGAGATCTCTTTTTTTCAAATGCTTGTTTTGTCAAAGCTATTCTTCTCTTAACTTCTTTTGTTGATCTGTTATCTTCCGTAATAATGCTTCCTAGATAGCAAAATTCCCTTACTTGTTTAACTGATTTATCTCTAATCTTGATGTTTGTTGTATTCTGTTGGCCTGATTTGCTTATTGCAAGCACTTTTGTTTTATTTATGTTTATTTTAAGACTAAATTTTGTTAGTGTTGTGTCCAAATAATTTAGCATATGGTTTAAGTCTTCTTCAGATTCCGTTATTAGAACAATGTCGTCAGCAAACCGGATCGAATATATTTTCTGGCCATTAATAGAGATGCCATTTGTGTTGACTTTCATTTCATTTATTGCTTCTTCGATGAATAAGTAGAATAAATAGGGTAAGAGTGGACATCCTTGTATCACTCCTTATCATATTTCTGCTTCTTCCTTGTGACCATTGACCTCTATTATTGTAGCTTGGTTTTTATACAAATTAAAGACGAATCTCCTATCTTTCCAGTCTATACCAGCTTTTCGGAGGCTCCCAAAGAGCAGCTTCCAGTTGACTTAATCAAAAGCCTTCTCGAGATCTACGAAGGCCACGTAAGTGCTTTTATCCATCACTATTCTTCTTTCCAAGATCTCTCTTAGAGACAAAATTGCTTCTCTTGTACCTCTTCTACTTCAAAACCAAATTGGTCATTGTCAATTCTTTTGTCGATCCTATTTTTAATTCTGTTTTTTATAACATTTAACAGTATCTTGGATGGACGCGATAGAATAGCAATTGTTCTGTAATTTGAATAAACAGTGGAATTTCCTTTTTTCGGTAATGTGATTGTTTTACTATGAGTAAAATCAATAGGGATTACACCGTATTCATAAGAGTCATTGAGAATCTTGAATAAGGAGTTTTTTGTGTCTTCATCCAAATTTTTTACTATTTCTGCTGGGATTTTATCATACTGGTTGCTTTCTTATCACTCAGCTCCCTTAACACTCATTTAAATTCTTCTTTCAAGATACAGGGTCCTCTTGTATCAGTATTGACATCTTATTTTCAATATACATGTTCTCTTCGACTTCTTCTCCCTCATATAGCTCTTCAATATATTCTTTCCACCTTTTCGCTATTTTCTCATTATCAATTAAGCTCCTACCCTCTTTGCTCTTTACAATAGTGCTTTTTGTTCTGGGATTATATTGTAACTTCTTCACTTTTGCGTATACACCATCATCGTGCCTGTTTATCATTGACTCGATCCCTTTACTTATTTCTCCCATCCATTGTTCTTTTGCCTTCCTGCATTCTGTTGTTATTATATTTTTTAACTGTTTATATTTATCTACATCTCTTTCCTCCAATAATTCCTTTCTCTAACCTTGTCTAAGATTTCTTGTGTCATCCATTTTTTCCTAGGTTCTAGCACATTTTTTCCGATTATATTGTCTGACACTTTGTGTATAGTGGTTTTCAATTCTTCCCATGACTTCATTCCGTGTTTACTGTGTTTACCTAATTCTTCTTTGAACATATTTATTGTAGCGTTACATTTAAATTTGTCTATGCACCATTTTTTCTCAATCGTTTTTGGTCTTTTTTTGAACCTAATATTACATTTTGCAAGGACTAAATTGTGATCGCTGTCTATATCACGGCCAGGGTATGTGTAACTTGACTTAATCTGATTCCTGTATTTCCTTTTAACCAAGATAAAATCGATTTGATAGCGTCTTACATCTCCAGGAGCTTTCCACGTGTAGCGCCTGCGGGCTGGAACTGATAGAATGTGTTTGTTATAACCATATTCATTTGTATACAGAAATTCACAAGTAAGGCACCTCGATCGTTTTGGTTCCCAAGACCGTATTTCCCTAACCGTAATATATATATATATACACATAATTAAAAATTTAATTTAATAAATAATTTATATAAATCGAGCATTTTTATATATGTATACAACACATTTGCGTTGAAATCAGATATAGTTACTGTAATATAAAATAAATTCAAGTATCATAAATTATTTTCATGGCAAACCGTAAAAAATGTCATTAAAATAAAAAAATTTACATAAATATAATGCTTTTTTATCGAATAAAATAGGAAAATATGTGAGATGAAATGTTGTGATTTTTCTGGCCCTGAAGCCACTCGACTTTAATATAGTCAATATAATTATATATTACGAGTATAATACGGTAATTTATTATACACGAATTTTCTGCGACAATTTTTAATAGAGAAATTTATGATATACCTAGTTTTTATTCCCTGTGTGCAATAAAAAAAAAATGAAAAAACTCTGACTTACTTTTTCCACTGACTAAATGAGATTGGGAATTGGATGACGAAAAAGAATATTTGACTCATATCTCCGTTGCTGCTTATCGGACGAGAACAACGCCAGTCTATTTTCTTGATTTACAATTTTTCTCTGACTCGTATTTATAATATTTTCCGCTGTTGATATTCCCATTAATATTTATAAAAAAAAGTATAATCATTATAGACGTAAACATTTTGGTAAAACAATATCTTTTCGTTTACCAACCGAAAACACATGTGGCACCAGACAATTTTTTCTGTTATGAGTAGCGAGAAGCAGAATCACGGCACATATTTTATTTAAACGAATGCACATAAAATAATAATATCACGATGAATTACACAGCGAAACGGGATAAATTAAGAATAAAATAAAATACTTGAAATTTAAAATTTTTATTTGGCCTTAAACGGGTGTAGGGCAAAGATGGAGCGCAATCAAATTCAAACAAAATTCACTATACACACACGCCTATATAATATGTAATTATGTGTTTGTATACAAGGTAAGGACTTAAGTGTGTAGTTTTTGGATCGTTTAATGTTATTATTAATCCAAACGCTTTAATGTCCTCACTCGCTCTGACGTTAATAATAATAATTTTTTTTTTTTTTTTTTTTTTTGGCAGGTATACGCGTGGACAGCGCAATAACACCTAACGGCTTAACGTAAATGAATTTTCCGAACAGTCGAGTGTGAAAACCGGCGAGTATGTCCGCACGTCTATTTGTTTTGGCCCCGGTACACTGACATAAACCATAATGCGAATAAACATGCGCACGATTTCGTATATTTCGCATTTTCGCACGCGTTTCTCGACGAGTTAGTTTTGTCACATTTCATTTTATTTACAAAAATAAATCCTTAATTCGCGTTATGACTTTGTAATATCAAACGTAAATATACGAGCCGATGACTGAAGTAGTTCGGAATCGTACGAGCAGGCACACTCTTAACACTCTTGGCAAATCAATGATTTTGCACCTCTATTTTTATACTCTCCAATCAATTACATATGAAAAAAATAGTATATAATCATGAGAAACGTTTAATTTATAAATAATTTATTATTTAATCTTAAATTTAATTTCAAAAACAATTGTTACGAGTATATTTTTAAATTTCAACTCCATGTACTTTTTTCTTTATGTAAATTCGTCAATAATTAATTGTTGTTAGTAAGTCACGTTCAGTGGATATTATTCGCTTTGCCCGACTTCTCGTCCATCGTTCATTCGCATTACTCGTAAGCTGTTTGATTATTATCACCAAGTCAAATGCCTCCTCCCCCCATGTAAGATTTCGAAAACGATCGAGTGACGTAGCTGATCTACTCTTAATCCTATTTCCAATTAATCATCGATCGAATAACACGTTTCGTTTGAATTTCTCAACGTTTTCTATAGTCTCGTGCGTGGTGAGCGCGCTATGCTCAGTGCCTGATGGACGATATCATTACGAACTGGTCCTATTATTGATTCCGTTTATTTCTGTTAATGAGTTCAAAAAATAAATTCGTCTGTTGCCGACTTGAATAAAAAAAAATTGTATTTGTCCAAACACAAAGCACGCACACACCACGTGATTTTGTTAACTCACGCAAATATGTATACATCTATAAAACTTGTTCGGAATGAATTTTTCCCATATTGTATATAATTTTAACTAATTTTTTTCTCTATCTGTTTCCAAAGAAATAGGAGACGGAGTATCCCGTTGAGAATTCAATCATAATTTAAGTTTATATAAAAAAAAATCTTTTCGAAACATTTCATCGTGATCTCATCTCTTTGTACACTTACGGGTTCATTCAAAAACTTACGTGACCGAAATATTTAACATTATGACTCACTTAAGTAATAAGTTTCTTTAAATTATCGTTAACAAACGAAAAACTCGAGGCCTAATTGATAAAACGATAATAATTAATAACGTGAACCGATATAAATACGCAACCCGTTTACGAGATATTTATAATATGTATTATATAATAAGTGATTGGTGTAGTTTCGGAATTAAAACTTATCAATCTCAATAACTGCTAAATAATTATTATTCCATACGATTGACAATTGTATGCGCTTCGAAGTAATTATTAATATGTGAGTAGTAAAAAATATATACTTAGGTGTGTACAACTACCAGATTTGTACGTGTCTAAAATGACCGTTACAATAACATATAATATGTGGTATATTATTGGTTTTTTTTTTACAAATATACGAAGTGACGTTCTAGTAATAATAATAAAAATATATATGTATAAAATGGTCATAACATTTTTAAATATTAATAGTGAATGAAAACCTAAAACAGCACTCGTATACTCACATAAAATGTAAAATTCAAAACGTATACATTAGAAAAAAAACTTTTATTCATAATGATAAATTAAATATTAATTACATATATAGCTTGTTTTAATATCGACGTATATTATATAATATTTATTATTATATTATAGAGGTATATGATAATAATTTAATAATGAATATACCTTATGTATATATATATATATATATATATATATATATATATATTTATATTATAATAGTTTAGAGTAACTATAATATGTAATAAATATATAATATAGGTAAATAAAATCAATGAAATTTACAACACCGTATATTATGATATCATTTTTTCTTTTTTTAATGCGAAAAATATGTCTACCGTTTTCTAAAGAGAGAGAAAGAGAAAAAGAGAGCGAGGAAACAATACTTTATAACCACGAAACCGAACACGTAGTTGCTTAGCATATATTATTTACGTTTTTTTTTTATCAAATTGGTCCTAAAATATAATAGTAATATTATCGTTGTCCATTAAAATGTTATATGAAGGCGTACGATTAATAAAAATTAGGCCAAAAATTAAAAATTTGATTTTATAAACTTACGGATTATTAAATAAATTAATAATTTTTTTGTTCTGTATAGAAGGGAAGTTATTATAATTTTTTGTTATAATAATGCTATTTATAGGTATATACGTACAATATATATATATATATATATATATATATATATTCCTATTTCTAGACTCTATAATAATAATAACGATATAATATGGTAATCATCCAAAACGCGTATAATTAAAAAAAAAAAAATACAATATTATCTACAAAATAGTATTTTTTTTTTTTGGTCTGAGATGTTATATATATATTTATATATAATAATAATAATAATAATATAATACTGGATCGCGTCGTCATCGCCGTTTTGGTGAAATTTTCGAAATTCATGAGTCTCTGACGAACACGAACTCGTTATAATGATTCCAGCGGCTCTCCTCCGAGTCCACACCCGGCTTGAGTTCGGCGGCGGACGTCCCGCCAGCCGTACCAGATCCACAGCTTCCAGCCATGTAGAACCCTTGCTCCTGGAGCATGTCGAACGCCTGTTCGATAGACGTGTGCTTCAGAAAAAACCTGCGCAATAATATAATACGATGCGGTCAGACGTGATAACCAATGTGACGACCAGGTTAGACGAAGCGTCGTACTGATGTACCGCCGACGAAGGTTCAATACGTTTTATAAGTTTAATTTTTTTTTTAATTCATTTCGACGCGAACGCCAAACTTCTCGACATTAAATTGATGACGTTCAATCATTAATAATAAACAGAATTCGATTTTTCCCCGTTCGCCAATTCCAATTCCGAAACTTATTAAATAAAAACGTTTGACGATTCGTTTATTAAAAGGGTCAATCCAAATATTGCAATGGTTTTTCGTAAATGTAATTAATGTTTTTGTTTTTTTTTTTTGTGTGTAAAAGGAAGTATTTCGAAAATATTGTAGATAAATAATGCTCAAGACAGTGTTTTTAAAGTACTGTTCTATCAACCCGCAATTGCTGGGGGCCGCAAAAATCCTTTTTATTTTTAACGTTTCAATTTCGTTCGTCCGTGTTCATAAAATTAAAATTTTTTTATGTAAAAATAAGTCAGCCTAGTTCTAATCTACTAGCGTAAAAAAAAAATATATATATATATATATATTTTTAAATAATTTCAATTTATGATGAACGAGAGGAAAATGTAGCAAATTTTAGTTGCTCGTGAGAATAAATAAATAAATATATATACATATATTTAACAGAGGAAGTCCACGAGAAGTCACGCAAACTTGAAAAATACATTTCGTGAAATAATAATACTGTGTCTATATTCTCGCGGCATTCGATATATTGTACACGGCAGATCAAAAAAAATAATAAAAGTATTATATAGGTAATGACGATGAAAATATTCGTTTGAAAAAACGACGACGATCCTAGAGAGTTGATATTATATTCTTAAAAAATAAGTTAAAAACTGATATTATACTCTTAAATACATGTATAGTACAATTAGTGTGCAGGACCGTTTTGTTTACAGAAAAGACGATCGCTCAAACGAAAACAATGGTGAAAATATATTGGCGAACAATGAAAAAACGCTTAAAGAACATTTTCGGGCTCATTAAGGATGCGCGTTTGTAAAGTGATAGTTCTTATATTATATTCTACGAAGAATGAAGGAACCCAATAACGTATAGTAAAACAAGAAAAAACGTTTTTAAGTAAAAAGTTATTAAAAAAACAATTGCCGCCGTAGTTTTTAGAAAAAAGAAACATTCCCGGTATACGAGTATATTCTCTAAAGGTATACAAAATATATATATGACGTTACAATGTAATTTAAAACAACGGGATGGAAAAAGAATTTATGAGTTTCTTAAAAAAACATTCGGGTAAATTTGAATTTACGCATAATTCCCCCCCCCCCAAAAAAAAAAAAAAAGTGTAATTTTTGAAAACAAAGTTTTCTGTTTTGCATAGAATATAAATAAATATACAAAATATTAATGCAAAACATGATGGGGATTCAATATTTATGGAAATTTCAATTTTTTTTTTTTAATATAGATTATTAGAAAAAAATTATTTTTTTTTTAAATTTAATACGAAACGGTATATTATTTTCAAAATATTATCTAGAATAATTTATTAATAACATATTTTGATATAAAATATATTTATATATATATATTCGAACACTGTGTACATTATATACACTCTTTGATAGTTTATATTACCTACAATACGTATGTGTCATCTCTCCAATTCTCTTCGACTTTACACTGGAGATAATAACAAGATCACGGTTGATATACGTCAAGATGTGGAGATATTAACGAAAAATACTATACTTGATTACCATAGGTGATATCGTGATAATAAATAATACTCGTGATGAAGTAGTTATAGTAGGTATCGCCGACTTAATAAATGCAGCTAAGCCAATAGGCCTGGAAGTCTATCAGGGGAAAAATTAATACATAGCGTTAATAAATGGACCAAGAGATAATTCTGATTTGGTATAGTTGAAGACAATATCTTTCAATAGGTGACTATAAATATACGATCATTGGTGCTAACATAAACATTGGTATTAGCACGTGCGAAAAGAGATCAAAGTAAGAATAGCTTCAGACGACAAATGCTATTTCACATTGGAAAAGCTGTTTAAAACAAAAAATTCTTATCAAGACGATCAAAAGAATTCTGGATTCTATCAGTTTTGACGTACACATCAGCATGTCGACCAAAAATAAAGACAAAGAAGAAAATGTTAATGTTTAAGAGTGATGGTTCAGAATAAGGATAAATAAAGAGGTGCCGGAAATCTACCATAAGACATACGTAAACGCGTATATAATGAGTGAAAGGTCAGAACACGTATGGAAAACCAGTTCTGTAGTATGATCAACAAAACTGTGACAGGAAAAATAAATGGAAAAAATGTCCAGACAGCGCTGAATAAATGGAATCGAAGAAGATCTGAATAAATGTGGACGAGGGTTGAAAATAGAAGACGGCGAAAGACGGATTATGTGTAGTTGACTCCTCAAAGGTCCTGAACGGAATGTTGATGAATAAGAATATATTTGATAATAATTGATTTTAATTCAAGTTTAATAAAAAAAAAATCACGAATTAAAATAGCACGTTTTCAATTAAATATATTTATTTTATTAAACTGTATATTATATTCTACTTATAGTTATTTACGTGGTAAACCACGTCAATAATGTAATATTATACAATCCAATATCTCGGGTACTTTTATATGTAGATATGTTGTTATATGTTATTAATAAAACACTCCAAAATACTGCAGCTTGGTACTCAAAATTATGTGAAATAGTATTTTGTACAAATTGTGATTTTTCACGCATTAAGTTGACGGAATATAAAAATTAAATGCAATTCGTATACTTTTTGTTTGATTATTTTGTAGTGAAACATTTATGACCGTGTCCTTATACGCGTTCGTGCAAAGCTATATGGACTTTAATTATTATTCAATTTAAAAATAACAATTATAGCTTGAAAGTGAATATGCGGATTTCGATAATTTGACATATTACTGAAATACAGATGCAAAACACGAATAACAATAATAATAATAATAATAATAATTATTATTATTATTATTATTATTATTATTATTATTATTATTATTATTATTGTTGTTGTTGTTGTTGTTGTACGTCTGAGAAAGAAATTGTGTTTGAAAAGTCGTAGCATAAAAGTTATGCGGGGAGACGTGAAATATAATAATTAAATTAAACATAGTTAAACGTACTGTATAAATGACTTTTGAGTTATTTCACACTGCGGACACGAGAGAACTATCAACGAATGGAATTTTGTTTTGAATTTTGAAATGGATACGAACCACACGTTAATGACACCGATTGCATGGTTTTCAGAGCAAAGCGGTAGAAGTAAAGGAATTTATAGCGCTATACCCGCATCGGATTCACGTCACAAAGTGTGTTTGAAACTGTATATTAGATAGAGAAATACTTGCGCGTTGACATGTGTTATGATGAAGAATTTATAAATGGGCTTTTCGGGTACAGAAACGTCGTTATATTATTGTCCGAGAAATTCCGAATGAGCGGGAGGGTTTTAAGGTTTTTAACGTCGTACACGTCAGTAATATTGAAGATGAAATTGACAAATAGCGAAATAAAAACAATACAATTAATAAATAAAACAATCCATTTTAAAGACGTGACGGGGGTGGTTTTTCTATTGTATTTACGAGTTATCAAAATAAATTGTCAAAACGACGAAGTATCGTAGCTCATAATTTTGAAATTGGTGAAATCTTTACAAAAGACGCGTCAAATCAGACTTAAACTGTAAAGCGTTCTTATTATGAGTATAAGTTTTACCATCCAAAAAAAGAGAAAGAATAAAATTATTTCTATTAGTTAATATTATATACGTAAATTTTTTATACGCGGACATCGTAAAGTATTCGCGATAATATTTAAATTAAGTGTTTTTTCAAATAAATTTTTTTTGTTTTCATCACTATTGGTCTAAAATGTTCCTCCGCCAAATCACAATGTTCTACGAAAACCCGTCATTTGTAAACTACACACTTGTACAGTGTTTTCAATTAAATATTATTCCAAATATTTTCTTAAGTTATCTGAGTAGTAGAACGCTCGTAAAATATACTTAGCAAAAGTATTCGTCGAAGCACATTTGACGTGTTAAACTAACGTCTGACAAGTATTTTTACGCGCGATCGATTTTCGACATTTTGCAATAATTTCTCACACGAATAATCACACTGCAGATAAAAAATAATTTTTCTTTCTTCTTTGCGCGCCAGTTTTAGTACGTTAGACGATAAAAAAATTCGTGAAATTACATTTCAATCGGTAACAAAACAACTAAAATGAAAATACGTTATAAATGTACATGTAAAACGATGGGGAAAAAATGAGAGAGAAAAAAACGAACACAGACAAATGAAAATTTTGTATTAAAGGCTAGTTGAAAATTGTTTTGCACGGGATCGATGGATAATATAAACGTTTTCTTTTTCTTAACGAATTCGTCGGACACACAAAAGTTATACGATTTATACGAATTACGGATACAGTTTATTATTTATGTATTCAATCGAAAGTCTCCACGTGCAATAGAACGTTTAACGAAAAAATTGTTTTTTTTTTTTTTTAATATATTTTTCACGGATGTCAAAATAAATATTACTTCGTACGGCTTATGGCGGTAAAAAAATTAATAACAACATTTATACATATTGTTTCGTATAATTAAGCACAACGATCACACGTTTAAAATTTGTGTTCTTAAAAGTGACGGCATTCATTTTTAAATATCTTTGTTAAATACACTTAAATTTACAGATTGCGTGCGAAATAATTTCATTTCGAAGTTTTCGTATGGTACGTATTGTGGAAATATATATGATCTTATTAGGTTTAAGAAGTTTTTGTACTCTTAGAAAAAACTAATTCGACCTGTACAATGAATCATATTGCGTTAAATTCAATAAAAGTTTGTTTGACGTATTAACACAATAATACTTTATGTTTGAAACCTATTGCTTACTTATTCGATTTGTTTGAAAACTATACAAAACTCGGCTTTTAAAGCGATTTATTTTTATATCTATGATTCTCTAAACCCGTTTTCAATTACTTTTAAAATCGTCTATAAGTCTATTTGTATGATATCGAAAAATATAAATTATATCAGGTATGTATGTACCAGTAAAAATTATTTTGATTTAAATTGAATTTTTTATTTATTTTTTTCCAATAAATATTCGACCTAATGAAATAGTTTGATTTTTAATTCGTTAATATTAGACGGAAATTTTTTTTTAATATTAAATGAAACAATATTGTTTTTATCGTAGGTATAAGAGTTTCGATTTTACTCGTTTATTACTGTACGCGTTTTGCTATGAAAAATTCCAATTGGATAAATAATTTCTGATAATTATTTTGAGGAAAACGCGTTGTTTTTTTTTTTGTAGTATACGAAAATTAATAGTTGTTAAGCGTTTTTAATAGTCCAATATAAGCTAAAAAATTGTTTTCAATTATAAATGAATAGTAATTTTGTTAGTTTCTTTTTGGTTCGTAAAGATTTTACCGTGATTTATCATATTTCAATCGATTCAAAATGTATTCCACTCACGCAAAAACGGCAAAAACTATTACACCACTCATTGTCTCGTTTAGAACGTTAATCGTTGAATTTATTTAAGAATCGAACGTTTTATGAAATATTGAATTTTCGAAAAAAAATAATAAAAATTGGAAAAACTCAATAACGGCGCACTTTGTTGTCGGCATTATTATTTTAGAACCCTGCGTGAGAAAAGAGTGAATGCTAACCGAGTGTTATTATAATACGAAAGAAACGTTTACATTTTGTCTTTCCGCAAGTGTTTTAAGACAAATTTCGACTGTTTCCCTTATTATAATATACGCGTATAAGCGAGTGATGTACTCGCTCTGTCGCGTCTCTGTGAACGACGTTGCGGACATGTCAAACACGTGTTGCTCTAAAACCATTAAAATATTCATTTTACGCAAAACTTCACACTACTCTTGCAATACAGAAACGCCGTTGGTGACAAACAAACACTTCCGTAAATAAATCAAATAATATTACTATTATTAATATTATTATTAATATTATTATTATTATTATTATTATTATTATTATTATTATTATTATTATTATTATTATATACGGTATTATATACCGAATTATTACGCGCAGTGTAACTGCGTAAGACACTGCAATATTGTGATACGCCCAACACTCGAGTTCAGTGGCGATCTTTAGGGGGTGGGCAACAGGAGCATTTGAAGAGAAGTTTTTGTTTTATTCTTTTGCTTAATTAGTTAATTTATTTTTGGTTATTTATGTCTTCAACAATCACTATAAATCGTGTGTTTGATATTCGGTTATAGATTTTTCGATATACGACTTGTCGATATATAATAATTTGAAGTCGTTGTTGTTTATGTTGGCAGTAAAACAAAAAAAAAAAGAAGAAGAATGTTTCACGGCTATTCGTTTACATAGCCGCGATTACACCTACAAAAACTATCGAACATTTTTTCTTTTTCATTTTTTTAATACAAAAAAGGTCGATTGGTGCGCGTTTGGGATACTATGAAACGTGTCTGAAATTGTTGTCCACTGCAAACGGACGCGTTTTGTCGCGTGCGAGGTTTGTGAAATAAAAAATTTCCAAAAAGTAGTTTCGGATCGTGAAATAACAGTACATTGTAAATTTTAAGTAATATAACGTTTTTTTTAAACGAAATTCTTAATAATAATCGAGTAAGAAAAAAATGAAATTTAAAAACGCATATATTTTAACGGGGTAATGTGTTTTCGGATCGCGCTCACCTGGCCGTGTATCGGTCCGTGTCCCCGTGGTCCGGGTCCCGACTCTCGTTCAACGAGTCGCCAAACACGTCGCGGCACAGTGCCACGCGGCCGCATATCAGTATCCGCGGTATCTTGCGGAAGTTCACGTCGGACAGCCCGTCCCGGCCGAACGCGAAAGTGCCGCGGTATCCGACCGTGATGTAACCGGGTTTCTGTTCGCGCAGCCGTTCGGCCAGACCATCCAGCCGGTAGTACGCGGCCTCAAGCCGGAGCCGTTCCTTCTCGCGGAAGCTCTCGGGCAGCGACAACTTGCCGTCCCGCAGGAAGTCCAACACGTACCGGAACAGCACGCCGTCGCGATCGATGAAGTACCGGCCCTTGCCGTCCTTGGGCAACGGGTCGAGCCGGCCGCTGAAACGGTCGGCCAACAGGGACGGTTGTGCCTGCACCAGCGTGGACACGGCCGTCGTGTAAAACACGCCGCCGACGTTCAGGTCGACCACCTGGTCCATGACCGCGTACTAAAAACAGTTCCGCGCGTGTGTTGGAAAATTTAATTTTTCTGTTTTAAAAAAACGATTTAAAAAAAAACGATTGAACAACGGCCGCCCGCGGGCGTTTACTTTGAAGAAAAAAAAACGACGATAAAATTCGCTAATGGTATTGTATCGCGCGCCGCGTCGTCTTTCCAAATAATATTAATGATATTAAAATAATATATACGACACGCCGCGGTGGACACAGCCGGTGGTGTTTGGCTGACTGACCGGAGAACGCGTAAAGCGCACACCGCCGAGTCACGCACGCTCACTAATGCCGTCTCTACTACTCTGCACCACCGTCCGCTGACACCGCCGACTCGTTCGTGTCGCGTAATCAATATACACACCGCCGCCGCGCCTCCCGCGCCACGACTCCACCCGCGTCCCCCCCCCCACCGCCAACCGAGTCACAAGCGATCACGACGCTTGCGCCGCCGCCGCCGCCGCCACCGCCGTTACCGTGTAATCGCACCCACCACCGCAGTCCTCGCTCGTTTCGTCTCGCACGCTACCAAAGTCACATAATTCGGTTTAATTAAAAAAAAATAAAAATCACCACGCGCGTGTCTGTACAGAGAGAGACAGATGAGCCACCTCGCACGTTATTATTATTATTATTATTATACAGAATCCCTATCTCACGTGTAAAATTATGCGTGGACCACAGTTGACGAATTTTTTCTTCTCGTCATATAATCGTTTTATTTAAACGTAAGCACCACAAAGGAACAATGGTTATACGCGTAGTATGTACCACGGGCGACGTTTTTTGTGCAGAAATCGGAGAAAGATCGCTTTTCACGATGAACATACGCGTTTTACATGTGTATAAAATGAGAGTTTCCCACCCTCGTCTAAATTAAAACGTATTATTTATAAATTTTTTTACTCTTTTAACACATTTGACAATTACGAACAGCTGACTGTCGATGTTAAGTTAAGCTTGTAATTTTTCTTTTGTCTTAAACAATATTTTACAAAAATGATTCTCTATGGAGTCTATAGGAAATAAATCCTCTTGAATAATCATTTGGTTTTATAATAACGTTTATTTTTTTTCCGCGTACAAATTTTTGACTAGAAACGATGCTCAGACAATCTCGTTACGTTTCGCTATATAGAAAATTGTATCGCGCAGTAGTTAAAGTAATGTATTTGAATTTTTTTTTTTTTTGCGATTTTCCCTCAAAATAGTTTTCTTGTGCACACTTTAAAACGACACGCGAAAATTAGAAGAAAAACTGTTTTATCTCGCGATAATTTTTAAACGCGTGACGAATGAAAACTGTTAAAATAGATTTTTGAAATCTACACTGAATATTTGCACTTTATAAACGTAAAAAAAAATATATATCAAAAAATGTTTTTTTAATTTTTTTACTATTTATATCAATTATTAAATATTGAACTATTTAATAAAAGTCATAGTTTCAAATGGTTTAAAGGCTTAAAATATTGTACGCATAGGTCCTATTTATACGTTACTCTATCTATATATTCAAAAAAATCTCAACTGTTCAAAATTAAAAATGTTTCTCTTATGTTATAACCACTTTACATTTTTTTCGATTGTATTACACCAAATCTCCGATAAGAATCCGTTTTATTGAATGTACACAATTACTTATCATTTTTTTTTCAAATTTAATAACAAAACTCTAAATCTTTATCCAAATAATTCGCTAAAGCGACATTATTTAATGTATGATTTTGATACTTTACGATTCGTCACTACTATTGAATCGATTATACGACGGGTCGGCAGCGAATCTGTCTCATAGATTTTCAAATTAAACAGAAAACGAGAAGATTTGTTTTGACTCATTTTGACTCGTTTTTCTTAATTTTTCAATTTTTCGAGAAAATATTTTTTATAAATAATTCGTGTTTTTTAAATGTTATTTTAAATTTCGTTTTAATAATAAATATGACACAAAATAGTGACCGCTCAGTAGGTCAGAGATGATGTCCTTCTTCACTTCGAATACGCCCATGTATTACACGGTTCGATTTTCCTATTAAGTATCGTCTAACACAAAATACATATTTTTTTTTCTGGATTTACAATTATGAAATTCTATTCATATATAGGAGAATTTAAAAATGAAACTTTCATTTATTTTCTTCTCGTTTTAAACGGCATTTCGTCCATACTCTTTTGCGGAAGTTAAAAAAATATCTCTGTTCAAAAATAATTTAATATATATTTAATTTAAATACGTTTTTTTTTTATTTTTTTTTTTTTTACTGCATTAAATCGTGTATTCATTAAAAGCCTACAAGTCCGTACCGTATATGTAGTAATAACTTATGAATAATGTAAAAATATTAATGCAAATATAATATTCAATATATAAATCTATAAATCATAAAATAATGCCAACTATATAAAAATAAAACAAAAAAACCTCTTATAAACATTTTCACAATTTTATTTTAGAAATTAAATTTCCGAAGTCAACAAAGCCCGCCTGTTCGTTGTGACTATGCTGGATAATGCAAAAGAGCTCTTAAAAATTACTAAATATATATTTGTGTAAGTGTAATTTTTGGCCAAGAAACCATGTTGTTTATTATTTTGGATTTGAAATTTTCGATTAACTATTATGTGTCTTGTGTTTATTTTTTTTATTACTTTGAAAATCGAATACATTATTATTATTATTTTTTTTTGCGAAAACGGTACGTGTTATAGAGATATGCCGCACTCGTGTGTTCTTTCGCATCCCTAGACAATACGTCGGCAGTCGAAAAAGGTCGAGATCAGTCGGGAATAGATTACAGAGCTCGCGAGAGTATACGTAAAATATTTATTACATATTATAGTGTTGGCCTCATCGAGCTCCTAACACGCACGCGGTGCCTCATATATTTTTATTATTATTATTATTATTATTACTATAAAGTGTTGGTCAGTTAGGATCGAATATTATTACCCTTATATCCTCCTCTCCCCTCAAAGTATCCTTTAACCACCTGCACATCACACACTCGCAGGAAATCGATTTGAAAATAACAAAATAATAGTATATATTTTTTATTATTTATTAGCATTTAATTTAAACCATTATATAGCTCAACAATTAATATAAAAGTAACTTTCTAAACTTAATCACCAATTTTTTAGAAAACCGTACATTTAGGGGTAGAGCAAACAATCACTTATCCACCAAGTTTACTCAAGAAAATGGAGTTCCTCAAGGATCGGCACTTTCAGTTACACTCTTCCTAATAGCAATCAATGACATTACGAAAAATTGTCTACTACCTGTTAAATGTAATCTATACGCCGACGACTTCAACATCTGGTGTAGAAGTAATAATAAGAGCATCGTCCAAAACCAGCTACAAATAACCACTAATAGTTTGGAAAAATGGTCAAAGAAAGCAGGTTTTCGCTTTTCCCCCGAAAAATCAAGCTGTACCATTTTCACAAATAGAAGAAAAGTTGGCGAACTGCAAATAGCTATAGACAAAATCATAGTAAACAAAAAAAACACAACGAAAATGCTTGGCGTTATATTTGACAGACAACTAACGTGGACACCTTATATAAAATATTTAAAAACAAATGCCACTAATGCAATAAGTATAATAAAATTACTATCTCATACTTTGTGGGGAGGAAACATAAATACCTTAATAAAAATACATAAATCATTAATTCAATCCAAAATGAATTACGGTGCAATATTGTATAAAACAGCATCTAATTCCAAATTAAACTGGTTAGATAGCGTTAATAATAGTGGATTGAGATTGGCAATTGGAGTATTCCGTACCAGCCCAGTTCTAAGCATTTATAACTTAGCTGGGGAACCAACACCTGAAATAAAAAGGATAGAATTACACCTTAAATACACAGTGAGAAGCACCAAATCTAACAACACTATACACGAAAAAAACAATAATGATTTCAAAAAACTAATTAAAGAAAATAAAATTAATCTACCCCAAATTATTACCAATGAACTAAACACCAAACCTCCATGGACTAGAAAATACCAAATTATTACAAAACTCACTTAATTATCCAAACAACAAACACCGCACAATATATATAGAAACCATTTAAATAGCATAATTGAAAACTTCAAAGACTATTAAGAAGTATATACAGACGAATCTAAAACAGACAAAGGAGTTGGACTGTCCATAATATTCCCCAAAAAAAAAAAATACTCTACAAATTATCGCCCAACTGTTCCATATTTACAGCGGAAACGATGGCTATCCTAAAGGCTAATGAGATCATCACTCAAGAAGAACACTCAAAGTTCATCATTCTTAGTGACCCACTAAGCGCTATAAAAAGCATCTAAAACCAATTCGATCCCGGGGACATTGCAACAAAATTTCAAAACAAATTAAACAAAGCATATGAACAAAGTAAACAAATAACTATCATGTGGATACCCGGGCATGCAGGAATAAGAGGAAACGAAATAGCGGACGAACAAGCCTTACTCGCAATAAATAACACCGACACACCTTTAATAGAACAAATATCATATGACGATACAAAAAAATACATTAAAAAAATCATCAATGATAAATGGCAAAAAATCTGGACCAAACAAAATACCAAACTAAATGAAATTAAAGGTGATACATTCAAATGGCATAACCCCTTCCTCAATAGAAAAGAAAAAACAATAATTAATAGGCTGCGGATAGGACACACCAGACTCACGCACGATTTTCTTATGGCCAAAGAGGACCCCCCAATTTGCCCAACATGTGGAACAAATCTCACTGTCAAGCACATTATATCCGACTGCTCTAATTACAACCAAGAAAAGATCAAACATGGGATATCTCACAACCTCGACGCAGCCCTTGGGTCCAATCACCAGCTCAATACAGATCTAATTAATTTCCTGAAGAAAACCAATATATATAATCAAATTTAAAGTAAAATAATATATAATGTATATACTAATATTAAATTATAAAAACTTAATGTATTATCACACAATTATGTAAATAGTATGTAAATAAATTAAATATTAAAATTAAAATAACTAATGGCCATTGTTGCCGAAGTTGTAAAAGATCAATAAAAAAAAAAAGTAATTGAAAATTTACAAAAGTTTTTTTTTTTAAAGCAGATACTAAAAACTTAATTATTAACACCATTTACACAAATGATACAGAAAGATGACGGAACATATTATTATTTTTAATAATAATAATAATAATAATACTTATGAATCGATAGTAGCTAAATTTTGAAACCAGTTTCAATGACAAAACTTAAGATAGATTTATTGCGTGAAACAATTTTTAGAGGATAGAACTTCATATTATGTATCAGAAGTTGATGGTAAAAGAAGAAAAAAATATTATTTTTCAAGGTGTTTCCGTTATGATGTGTCAATTAAAGACGATGGATATCACAGATTCCGTCATTGTAGTCGACGAGTGTTATACAAAGGACTGTGATATAATAATAATATTATACAATATCGGTAAAGTAATAACTCTGAATACTTTTCTATGAACACACGTACATAAACTATAATTTATAATCGTCCTCGTTATATTTTGTCTATATGTCAAAGACGATTTTGGTTTTAAAAAATTGTTTTATATTGTATAAGTACGTCTCACTAAACTCCGAATCGCTGGTTAGGAAATCGTTAGTTAAATAGTCCATATAATAATATTGAAAACAAATCTATTTAAATTGTTTATCGAAAAATACGAAACATTGTTCGAATACATATTTGACAAAAAATATTATTCGTAAGGTTGATAATAACAAATTTCAATTTACTATTTTTAATCAACAGCCGAATCCGTAGAAAATCCCTCTCGTGATTAAAACGTAAATTGGTCCCGACACTGATGATCCCTATCGTCACACTACAGGCACAGGACCCCCGCATGCTCGATGACTATCCGATGTGGCCCGGAAAAATTCGTATTCGAGTCTAATGTTTATTGGCGTTTTTCGAGACACGCATTTATTATATTTCTCGAATATACGTTTTGCGTCTTATTCGTAAACTATTATATCGTGTCTACGCAATAGCCGTTTATTTCTTTTATTGAAATCCACTGTTTTTTTTTTTTTTTTTAATGAACAAATATAAATATTACGCGTACGAACTGTAGAAGGATATTTTATTTGAATCATCTCAAATACATTACTTATGAAAAATGACGATTACCGTAGTTAAAAGTCTTTGAACGGAAGCGATAATTTTTTTGCATTCGTGGATGGACTCCATTTCAAACGGCGAAAACGAATTAAAAAACTACATCGCATGTAAAAAAAAAAAAAAAAGGAAATCTCCGTCGTCCGAAGAATATATAGCGGAGTCGTCTTCAAAAAAATAAAAAGCGAATAAAAGGAAAGATTTTTAACTGTAAAACTGTACAAATATAATGTTAAATCAACGTGTAAAAAAAAAACCTCACGGTGTAGCCGTAAATAAAGCGGAATAAAAATATAAAAGAGTTAAAGGACTTTCTACAATGTGTAGGCTCTCACTCACGGCTTTTGAAACACAATCATATAAACTCTTAATCCATTACTCAGGAAAAAAATCCATTTCGGTTGGATAAAAAACGAACGACTGATTCCGCCGGATTACGAGATCTTGTTCATTTTATTTGCACGCTC
The DNA here is from genome assembly GCA_032441825.1 of Chaetogeoica ovagalla. Taxonomy (NCBI): domain Eukaryota; kingdom Metazoa; phylum Arthropoda; class Insecta; order Hemiptera; family Aphididae; genus Chaetogeoica; species Chaetogeoica ovagalla. The sequence goes on along the minus strand of CM063734.1, from coordinate 11,395,652 downwards.
TCGGACCGAACACGAAACAAAAGCGATATGATAAGCCTTTAAAATATTTAATATTAAACGACTTTTCTCATCGTTGCTGTGCAGGTAAGTGTAATAAAAATACGTTATACACTGCTCGCACACTGCAGGTACACTGGAGTTTTCAATTTTCAATTCGTGTTTCTTCGAATTTTAACTCGCACGTGTCGTACGTCACTTACAAATAGAGTCCACTTTTCCCGCGCGACACACTCTAACGCCACGGCCGTACATAATATACCGTTTGCCTCGCCACCTGAAACGTTTTGAACTTTTTCCCCCACGTCAGTATTTGCGCGGCCAATTATCTCTGATCAACACAATCGGTTTTTACTTGATTTGTTCCGCGAATACGAAATAAAATTCTCCGGACACGAATAGAAAATATTTTACATGGCCATAACGCAACTCGGCCGAGTCATCTGCTAGTATTGGATAATTTCTAATATCTTGGATATTTCTAATTTCTCATATACGACTTGATAATTTTTTCTTCTACATAACACTTTGTTCGGCTATTGTAATCGGAACTTGGTTAATTCAAGCGTGTTTTCAAACTTGTAGAATATAAATTGTACTATTATTATCGTATTAAGTTTACACTTCAAAACTATCCCAAAGGTCGAATACTGCAAAGGTGTAATTTGTGGTTAAATATATCGCGTAATGACACCGTTGCGGTAACTACGTGTATTTATAAATGTATTTCGTGTTGCGTTCTCAAAAGCATTAAACATACTCAAAAGTAACCTGCACTAGTAACCTGCACTGATTATTATATATAGGTACTTATATATTTTATAGTGTTGTCCGTTTAAACGTTTGTACACATGTATTTATCAATGCTTCGACTAATCGTAAATAAAATGTCGTTATTGAAATTCAGTTTTTTTTTTCTACGCATTGTTGAGCTACAATAACATATTATTATACTTTCGTTGATACGCACACGCTACACATTCGTTCGATTAGAATAGTATGAATAGATTGAATTGTTACAAAATACAATAACTACTATATTATATATTACACGATCTAAACGCGTCCCCCAAAAAAACTTATACCTATAATATATTGTATAGAAATAATATTAGAATATTATTTTATATATTAAATAAGTGTCTATATAAAACCCCGGCGCGAGGAAATTCAAATTTGCAATTTTGTAAAATTCGATGCAAAGTCGAATGAACACGACCGGTGTTTGGTAACGATATCGAGAATCGTGAAACAACATAAAATTGTCCGCCGATTTCCCCAATTATTTATTATCGCGGCGATAAGACATAGTGCTGTTTTAATTGTCTTCGTATGGTCGCCGACATTCTAATCGCAAACGCCGAACCGTTCGATATAGTGTGTGCTCATTACCGCGGTCGGTATAGTGTCATCAGAGACGGATTTACACAATTGTCGCCCCTAGGCAAATTTTTTTTTTGGCCGCCCCATTAAACTTATCAACGAGAAAACATATTTTTAAATACTTATTTAACATAACTACTAAAAAAATAAATCATAAAGACTGATACTAAACAATAATTAATGGCGGTTATGTTAATAAACTAGAGTTAAAACTAGGTTAAAAAACCTAGAGTATACTCAATAAAATATTGGCCTAAAATTTCCGCTCCTAAAAATTTGCCGCCCTAGGCAAATGCCTACTTTGCCTGACGCTAAATCCGCCACTGAGTGTCATTATTACGCGTTAAGTTTTACTTTTTCTTTTTGTTTGGTGAAGAGCTGCACAATCGATTTGTAAGGGGCATATCAGCGGAATCGTACTCGCGTATTGAGTTGCGTACGCGAAATTTGCTTATGGTTTATTTTTCTTTACGCGTTTTGTTTTTTTTCTCGACTCTTTTCGTACACGGGATGGCCGTTGTGTGCCGACGTACGCGCGGGCGTATGTCAGCCGAATAGTGAGTCGACTACATTTGTTATACGCACACGGGTGCGTCATTCGAACAACGATGGGTATTGGAATTGGTCCGAATTCGGTGGTCAGCGGTTACGGGTAATGCGGTTAGGTTAGGTTAATCAATCCGCGCATTCTGTATATATATATATATATATATATATATATATATATATATATATATATAAACATATATTATCATATTGTATTAATTATTAATAATTTTGTTATTGTTTATATATTATTTATTTATCATTAGTATAACATTTTTTGGTGTAATTAGGTGGGGGGCGCCTACAATAATAAAGATTTTGTACATATTTATTCCTTTAGTTCCGTGTAATTTGTTCAGTTAATACAGTCCATTTACTATATTTATTGCATACTTTTTCATTATTTTATAGCTTGTATTCCGTGATTAATTTTCATTCCTGCTATTACTGTTAATCGAATTATTAGGTTTACACGTTTTATATCAGTCTATTTAATTACACGGTAAACAAACCGAGTAAATAATAAAATTTAATTTTGTACTTTTCACTTTTATAATACGAGATCAGTAACTGTTGATCTGTAACACAAAATTATCTTGTGTATATACCTAATGTAACACATTTTGTCTACAGTCGGTGCCAAATGGTTGGCACGGCGGCGGCGGCGGCGGGATAAAGGAAAACCAGGGGTTCTCCGTATTTGAATATTATTACTGAATACGTGAACAAACCAACAATTGCCACAAAAAATTTTAATAAACTGATCATAATTTATATGCAAATATTCTGCTAAAGACTGCTTTATAACAAAAAGTAGAGATTTTATTAATTAATGTACAATTACGATTTATAATAGTATGAATATTATGATAAACAATCCCGTGCGACAAGCCAAAACACTCCGCGAGACTAGTTTGGGATACACTTGCGCCAATCTATCTAGCACCGATTATAAGGAATTTAACCACATTCTGAATGCAATTATAATATTAATTATTATAATAATAATTAATTATTAATGGATAGTGAATATGTCATAGTGCATTTGTTTTATTTTCCCGCAAAATATTTTTGGATCCGTCACTGCTATATTACGTAATTTATATAAAATTGACGGATTTGGTGAAATGGCGAATGTAAAATCAATTTTATAATAATATGAAAAATGTGTGTTCCTATTCTGTTGTTATAATAACGAACTACGAGAGTACGTCAACACTTAAGCAAATTGTGTAAAGTTTATATTGAACAAATATTATGGATTAGAAGACCGAAATGAAATACACTTTTATTTATACGCAGACAAATCAGTCGTCTCTTGAAAAATCGTATTTATCAATCGATACCGGCGGATTGAAAAAAGAAATTGAAGATGTTCGATGGAATTCGTGTTAAATTAATAATTATATTATTGTAATTATAATTCAACACAGAGACGTGAATCGAAAGTTTCGGGATTTTCGGAGGTTATTTAGGAATTCAAATGCACGAAAAACAACAATAATGAATATAACGAACGGCGAAACTTTTAAAATGGTTATTTTACGAGTAAAAAACGAGTATGTCTCATTAAAAGAAACAGTCAATGGAATTCAAATCAGAACGAATAATATGACTGAAATTATGTACGTCGTGACACACAAAAACCGAACAAACGAAACGAGACTCTGAAAGACTATCCCGAAATCTCGTCGTCGTCGTCGTAAACTTTCGGGAGTTTAACCGAAACGACGTGAACGCAAACAATAATATGTATATTCTCGTATAAGTGTAACGTTAAAAACAGATACGTTCGACGAACGTTTACGCTTTTTCATTTTTCGGTAAATGGAAATTTTTCAAAACCAATCGATTGTGTTTGTATTACAAGAAAAAAAAACCATTAAAAACGGAGTGTAGTAGATAAATACTGCGATATTGTTATTATTGGGAAGAAAGAAAAAAAATCTATTTGGAAGACGTTGTTGACATTAAAGTCGACAATTTATTATTTATAATCAAATAAACATGTCAATAGAATGTCTATATTATAGTACACAAAGAATAGCGAACGGTTCCATACGGAATTAGGTCAAGTATTTTCAATTGAAAATGTAAACATATCACAAACGTATAAGAAAACCATCAGCTTCAGAGCAATAATAATAATATAATTAATAAGGTAAATACATCGAAAATCTGCAAAGGGATTAAATCCACTGTTTGTCCAAATAATTAGAAATCATCTCGATATTTGCTATTAAGAAATCCAAAGGTATTATTGTCTCATAATCGCGTATATATAATAATATTTATTATTATTATTAGTCATATACTCGTACATCTAGAAAAAAGAAACAATAAATAAATAAAACTTCATTACTACAATATATATATATATATACATATGTATATATATATATATAAATCGGCTGGCAAACAGATTAAATAAATAATATTGATTAAACATTTATTTTGTCGGTTTATTATACGAAATTTATCCATTATACGTTTTTAAATCGTCCAATTAAATTTCTACAGCGATCGCAACACGAACGTAATAGTGACCCAAATTTTGATGTTTTTCCAGAGTACTTTTCTTATAATGTGTATATACGCATTAATTTTTCGATCGACGAGCAAAACAAACATTGAAATGTGTCGAAAGTGAAAAACTTAATGTTTGCGCGTGCACGCTTTTTTCGACCGTTTCGTATTAATATAAACATAGCGGTTGTGTACGAAAAAACCCATAACAGGAGTGAAAAAGTGTAGCTTTCCACATGATAATTATAATCCATTCGAAATATCCGTTTAACAGCAGTCGTATTTGCCGTTTCCGTTACATCCTTATAAGCAAAACGATATTTTAAATGCTAAATTACAAAAATTTTCGACAAAAGCATGTCGTTTATATGTTTTATACATACAGTGTAAAAGGAGTACGTGCTACGTATATAACTAACCAATAAACGTAAGTGCACATAAACTTTTATATGTAATTCAAAATTCGAACAGGGCACCGACATGATTTCTATTTAAGAGTACATATACCAACATCATACATATAAAAAAATATTTCAGATCGGCATAGAATAATAATGAATGGTGAACAAAATCACCACAGTTCGTAGAACTACAGTATTATTCTGTTTTTTAAACATATCGAAATATAAATCTTAAAATTCTGCTTTCGACTATTTTATAAATAGAATGACATGCAGTTGATAAAAATAGCTAAAACCTATTATTTTATATGGAAACATTTCTCGAAATAATAATATTTTGGATAACCTAATTCCACATTAAAATCTCGCATGACGTATAAAATTGATATACAAAATTTAATACGATAAACTAAAAATTATCTAAAAAATGAATAATAATAAAAAATTGCAAAATAAAATGTCCACTTTTACAGTAACTGCCGAGTGTATTTGTAAATTTCCACTAAAATCGTCCGTGCCCTTAATTTACGTAAAATTCATTCGATAACAGGATACATTAGTGTTGCAATATTTTTAAATATTTAATTTATAAGAATATTACAAATATTTTAATAATAAATATTTTTCAAATTCGAATTTGGAAACTTTTTGAAATTAATTAATATTAATACTATAAACGTACGGCTCTTTTTCTTATTATTATTAGCATAAAAAATTTAATAGTTTGTAATTTAAAAAATAAATCGAGGATATATGATTTAAAATGTTAATTTTTGTTTTAAACTATGAATATTGGAGTTTATCGAAAGTCACAAATATTCAATAGTACACTGTTAAATGTGTAAATTAACGCAATAATATTTTTTGGACATGAATAATTATCGAAAACGATACGAAATACTAAAATATATTTAAGTGTAGATTTTCTTTTTAGGAAACATTTATCGCACAAAAAAATCACCACTGACGTTGTGGCAACGCGCGTAGCCCGAACAATTTATCAAACTTAATTAATTTTCTTGCGTTTACCGTTTATTACTCCGCTCGATTAATTATTATTCCTTTTGAACATTTTATAGAAACATTCATAACAAATGATTTAAATGGATTAAAATATATTGTGGTTTATAAACTTTGTTCCGGACAAAATAATCTTTTGAATAGTGTAGTTTTCCGCACTCGAAAGTCGAGCGTTATATATATATATATAAATAAACCTCCATAAAAACTAATTGTTATCAGTCAAATTGTTGTGTTATACTTGGTAACTACGTAAAATATTAGTATATTTGTACCACACGCAGTGCCAAAGTTTTCTTTACTATCGCATCATTTAACACATTATTATAATTAAAAAAAACTACACCTAAATATCAATTTAATGAAATATTATTTTTTTTTTGTTTTATCTATATATTTTTTATTTTATACTTACTATATATATACAAGTTATCGGTTTTCTTAATGATTTATTCATTCGTCCCAAATCTAATATTATTATTATTATTATTATTATTGTTATTAGGGCCCAGGCATTGGTGATCTTATAGACCCTATAAAAATGCGTTTATGACCTAAAAAAACACACACAAATGAGATTTAATTTAAAATCTAAAAACATGAGAAAAAAGCCTTTGAAATAATATTCAAATTACCTAAATTATTTATTTTATTAATTACAATTAATTTATAGGCTTGCACATTAAACAAAATTTTCAACGCTTCGACTAACACGACGCCCTATGATAACTGTATACAATTTCAGTATATCTTGTAAAATAAAATAATAATATAAATGTTATATAACATACAGCGTATACGCGAAAAACGGCAAAAAAAGGAGTTTTTTTTTTGTAACCGATTATGTTTTCCTAGTTCAAACAACCTTTAAGAGGAGTTCATTTCCTCGTAAACACACCTCATTGAACGTCACGTGTACCATAGACAACGGATATGCTTGAAACGTGCTATGATTGAGAGTGAGAGAGAAAGAGAGAATGCGTGTGATATTTGTATAATAATAAAATAAGTTAATTAAAACAATGTGAATTCGCTGAAAATACGAACTATTGAAAGTACGAAAATTAATATCTTTATACCGCAGATCACGATTACGCGTTTCTTATGTGTCCATCAAGTATTTTTGTGGAAATAGAGAGAGTAGCACCAATAATAAAAGAACTGATTGACCGAGTGTCAGCCAGTGACAATTAATTTGTGCGGACCAAACAATATTTTGAAAAAAGTGCTCCGACCGATGCAAACACTGTAAACTCGTTGACATATTTAATGTATCTTTTCATTTTTTGCCAAATCAAATGACAGGAAGTGAAAAAATTGGTGTTATTCTTCCGACACGAATTGGACATCTTTAAAAAGCATGTGAAAGTATTATCTGGCGCCATCTAGTCGTACAATATAATATCATATATGTATTAATATTCTCGTGATAATTTTTATCATCGAGAAAGTTTAAAACGCATAAGAGATGGCGTTGTTCGTTGCGGTGACTAGTACAAATTAAAATTGGTTTTTATTTTCTTTTTTTTTTTGTACAATAAAACCCTTTTTGCGCGAGAACTTAAAAAAAAACCAAATTTTTACACAACGTAAAAGGTAGATTAACATGGCAATTTTCTACGTGAACAGGATTTTGAAATTTCGTCAATCCGTATAGACTGGTTCATTAATGAAATGTTTTTCCATTCCACTTTATCCATCCGTAGGAACTTTTTTAAATTTTTTACAAGATCCTTTATCTAAATCTAATATGATTTGCTTCGTATAACACTGTCTTGGCCTTCCTTTTCCTGGTTTAAGAATATAATAATGTTAAAGAATAATAAAAATATAATATACTCGTAATAATATTATTTTTGATTATTTTCAACGATAATTAATTGAATTAAAAAAAAAAGTGTTTACAAAATTAATAATTTATTAGTTGCGTTGAAACCAAAAAGGCGCAATTTTGAGTTTTGTTTTGGGGCACAATATTCAGTTGCTTCGATCTTGAGGAGGTATTTATTACTTTGGAATACCTGTATACTCTCAATCGGGTATCGATAATAAGTAAAAACAATCGTGTATAATAAGGTAATTTGGGTTTATTAATTATTACCGGTATTAACAAATTTCGGTTGTTGTCGATTTTAATCGTACGATTCTGCATAAAGCTACAAATTTTAACAATAGGAACTTGATATAGAACGAACAAAATTATTGGTCGATACGCTGATCCGCAATAATTATTATAGTACATTGGAAATTATCCCAAGTAAATTAGACACACGAGCGCGGGTGAGTGAACGGTTTTTTAAATAAGTCATAAACTATAAACGAGGTACCTGGAGATAGGCACTTGACTTGGTCCTTAGTCATAGTGCCACCCAATACGAATTTCTTAAAATACGCTCTGGTCTGAGAGAAGAAGAACAAAGAATACGAGAGGCGTTTGTAATATTGTAAATATACTTCTCTTAAACAATATCCAACGATATTAGCGTCGATGATATAGCGTCGAAACAAAATATGCTTTCCATAGACTCTCATACGCCACTCACTATTGGATCTCACACAGCGTTTACGAATTATGAGTTCAATAATGTTTAACGTTTGCGTTTATAACGAGGTATACGATATGTATACGATACAAAAAAAAATATATATATGAATATATTACAATATTGCAAGTGTTAACAACCGCTGCTCGCCATTATACGTGTAAAATATATTGCGTATTTAATATATTTCGTTTGATCGAGAATCATAGATTTGATTATAAAGGTCGTGTATACTCGTGAACGGTCGAGTGCACGCAATAACGTCAATGTCCCTTCGAGAGATTTCCTATACAATCTCGAAACGCGATGGAATTTTTTAATCACGATGAACTATGCATTTCAATAAAAATTATTATTATTATTATTATTATTATATATGCTTATCATTATCGTGATTGATACACGTGTATTATTGTTATAGGTACACAATCGAAGTACGGTTAAAATTTCGAGACACATACCCTTTGGCTCTTGGGCTTCGGTCCCTTCGGACTTGGGTATTGATCGCTAAAAATGATATTTTGATATCCATACTATTATTAGTATTTGCACTTAGCTGATCTGCTATTAAAAGACGTATAAGACGCAGAGTTGCCATAATCTTGTAACTTTTTTTTTTAAATAAAACAAAAACAAATAACGTTTTTCGTTAGGGGAAAATAAGAAGGAATTTTTTTCTTTGATCAAAGAATCATTAGATCACTTATTTCTCTCTCCCTCTTCTCATTAGACTTATATATTATTTACTTTACTTTACTTATTTTATTATTTACTTTTATTTACTTATATAGGTATTTATATATTATTATTAAACTTATATAATATATATATATATATATATATATATATATATATATTAGAAACTAATATTCGCACACGCGTCCTACATATTCGCATTGAGATTACATTCCCCATTGAGACGTTCGTCCTGCAACCTAACCTACAGCCACCGAACACAACAATATTACATTGTGTACCGATATTATAATCGACCAATAATATTTGTAGTTTTCTTCTTCTTGATCGACGGACCCATACAATATAATATTTTATTGTTTATACGCATTATTATACAATGTATATAAAGCGTCGTTTTCTAATTTACTATTTAATTCGATCGATGGTGTTCGCGGCACAGCGCGCACAGTCACGCGTTTCAGTTATCTGCAGGCTCGACAAAAAACGGATTTTTATTTTTTTATACGATAATGTCGTATAATTAATATATTATTATATATCGGAGAATTGTCCTTATTGTACCGAATTTGACCTCGAAATTAATTTGTAACCTCTATGTGAACAATGATTCATCAGATACGTTAGGAAGATTTGTGCAGGTCATAATGACCAGCAAAGAGAAGTAGACAAGCGATACGATTCAATTGAGTCACATGATGTAGACCGAAAGCTTCCCGAGTGATTAGACCTGTAAATATACAAACATAATCTTACATGTAAAATTACACCTAAAATGAACGATGGTGACTGAAGGTAAAATGATCTCAGCCGGTACCAATTCAGCTATTCATATCGAATTTTTTTTTTATCAATTTATACACGTAGATAATATATATATATATATATATATATAATTTTACTTATATTTCGAAAGGCGCATTAAAAAAAAAAAAAATTGTAGCAACCACTGTTTCGGTATTTAACAGAAGACAGCTGCTTTAGTATTTTTTTACAATTTATTTCCAAACGATTAATGATATACCAACTAAACGACTTATCCTTTTTTTTAATAGTGTTTACGAAACGTTTTCGTTATTACAATAATTGACTGAATTTTTCCCGAAGAGGACATTGGGACCTTTTTTATATCCAAAAAGTAGTGTGCAATTTTTTTTCTCGATCTGATATAAACATAGATTTTTTTTGTTAAAATAATAATCAGAGTAAATGGAATACCCGCGCGTATTAACAGCTATTTACACGTAAAAGAAATTCGCTAAACGTTATTGTAAATGACTGCACGGCGCGGAAAGAGCGTAGTTAAATTCATGAAAAATATTTAATGAAAGTTTAACAAAACGTAATGAAAAATCCGAGATGCTATTACGATGTGTCACTTGCAATAGCGCAAAAGTCTGTAAAAATGAAACGTTGAAAAAAAAAGAAATTCAATTAGCGTTGTTATTATACAATATATAAAATTCAAACGAGTAATTTTGTCAGGACGAGACATTAATGTACTCACACATATCCGTTCGCTATTTATATTTATAAGAACGAACGGTCAATCTCGTGAACTGGAAACGCGTTTCCTCTCCAAAAAAAAAGAAAAAAAGTGTATTGTAGTGAACGATATAAATAATTATTTATTTTGTTCCGGCTCATTAGCCTAATTGCTCGGAAGCGTACGTATAAGTGCACATTCGTGCTCGTTTATATATTATCATCTAATCCTTCCGGTGACCTAAATATACAAAAGTTGCGGCCGTTCTTACGAACAAATGAATTTATAATAAAATGTACTATAATATAATATTATAAAGAAAAAACTTTATTGTCATATAAACGCACACACGACAATATAATTCCGAATTTCGCTTCTTTTTTTTTTTTTTTTTTACATTTCCACCACGCGCATAAACGACATTGTATCTAATCGCGTTTTCGTGCGAATATAACCATAGAAATCGTCCTATATATGCGTTATATCGGGCGAGACGTTCGTGAGTTTGTATTTAATTTATGTGTTTTTACAGAGTAGAGTTTATATAAAAATATTGCGTTTACGCAAAACGAATAGAATATAGTTTTTATTGTCGCAGATATAATGTTATACGTGAAAGTTTCTCTCTCTCTCTCTCTCTCTCTCTCCAACTCGCGTTATAAAATTATATTTTAATAGCGGTAGATGCACTGGTGAAGGAGATACGAATCGATATGTATTTCGATAATAAAACTGCTCCGAGGATTTTGAACAAAACTTGCAGATGAATACACGGTTTTGAACGATACAAAAATCAGGACTCCACAAAAAAATTCCTCATTCAAACGTTGAAGATGAAACAGGACCATATATGTATATCGCATACGTACCGTAGAAGCATTAATTGAATTTTTTTTTTAGTTTTTAATTTTTCTACGACATTTATATATTGATTTTTTCGATTTGTGATATTGGACAAAATTTTATTTATTCGTAATTCTAAATCGTTTTTTTTTCAAAATTTCGTAACTTTAAATCGTTTAATTTTAATTTCAGTTATTGCGAAGTTAAATTAAAAACGGTCCCTAACGGTTTTTAATGAATAAACTGTTTTCGAGGAAAAGTTAAAGGTTAGCGATTCGGACGATTTACAGGCGTGCGGGTATCGAGATTGAGAAAAATCGCATAATACACACAGTAGAGAGTTTTCGGGAAGATTTTTAATCAGAAGATGTCGACGAGGTCTTTAATTGTAGGCGGATTCTCATCGTTTGTTAATAAATCCATTAATTTGTCATTTTCCGAAAGAAAAAACGAAAACTTGTAACAAAAATGTCATTAAATTTTTAATCACGATTCAAAGACGTAGTCTTAAATCATGTAATCCGATGGTTACAATTTCTATGTACATATATATAAATACCAGAATATAACGATAATAAAATATACCGAAGTTTTTCATCATTCCTTTTATATAACAACTCATACATTTTATTTTCGGTCACTTATTTCATCCGTATAGATAGAAAAAAAAATTCTGTCCAAAACTTCACGAGGAGTCGCTCTTCCCGAATAGTTGAATATAGTTGCGGATTATTATAATTCGTAAACACCCAGACGAACGATTTAAACACAAAAACCCATGTAATGATTTCATCGTTTATATATATATATATTTCCACATTGCGTACGAGCGCAGCGTAAAATACCAAAATGTCGAGCTCGCAAAATACGATTCCGAGTTTTTTCTCGTCCGTACGAAACAACCGCGCGCGTTGTTATATACGTCACGAAGATCCGTACGATATTAAAATAAAAATCGCGGTGAAAGTCAAAATTGTATACTGTACACAGGATAATAATAATAATAATAATTTAAAGATTAATTTGGATAATAGAGGTCTCCGTTTGACAATACGATATTACCACCGTTTTCCATAATGTGAAACGCGCGTGTGTTTTTTCGGCCTTCGACGCCGCAGCGATAAAAAATAAATAAATAATATTTTGTTATTATAATATCATATAAAAACTCAATATTTGTTTTTGAGACAAACGCAAATCTATTGCGTCGGCGGCGTCCTGTAATACACACGATCTAACACGGCAGATCGAATACGATAAAACTCCCCGCGCACTGTTGTACTCTGCAGACTTTCTAATAAACGACCGCTGCAGGAGACTCGAATATTATTTATCGCTCTTGTATATAAATGTTTATATATATATATATTATTCTTTTAACTGAAATGCGTTACATGCCGCATTTCAAACGGCATAGAAATGCCGTCCGAAAAACACCGTTGACGCGGAAGAGAACATTTTCTTTGTTTTCCGGTACACACATTCGCAACGGAATAATTTTTCGAATAATTATTATACGTAACGGTGGACGAATTTTGTACGTACACTTACTTACGCGTGTAAAAGTCATCGTTTTGTAGAAGCGCCGAATTTAGGGGAGGAAAACCAAGGGGGCGACAACCAAATAATATATAGAAATTAGCAGATTGATATTGAATAATTTAGTTATTTGAACATTCAGTAAACGGCGATGAACTGCGTAAATTGTTTTATTGTTTCGCGTTTTATTTTATATATTCTAGTAATAAATATTATATAAATTCTCGAAAGAAAAACATTATTAAACTTATTTAAAAAAATGATCCTCCACGCCTCTAAAATCCGGCCCTGCGCACGAGTGTACTACGTATATTTATGTATAATTAGTTTAATATTATAATATTCATTTTTCTGGGGTTCTAATTTTTTTTGTTTTTTATTTAACTTTATTTTATTAGGCATAAAGTTCCATAATACGAATATAATAATATAATATAATAATTTCGATAATAGTCCTATAATAGCGCGGTAATTTTTCTCGTATTATTTGCGTTCAATCGTGATGGAATATAAAATAAAGTTAAAACCGATAGGTTTTCGATTCTGCACTTATTCATATCTTATACAAATGAAATATTATAAATGCGAAAACCATATTTTCGTGAACAAATCCCTCCACGGATATTCCTCGAGGTGATCATTCGTCTCCAATATTAAATTGTCTCTAAACAAAATTCAATACGATTTCATTGGTTCTTTTTTTATGCTTTCAACGTTATGTTTCAAGTGTTCCGTGCACAGACAACTATAAATCCAGTTATTCAATATACAAACGTTAGAACAGCGATTGAAATTCTTTTTTTTTTTGTTTACATAAAATATTTAATATGATTGACTGTCCTGATATTGTTCAAAATTTATATTATAAATGTATTTTATAGAAAAAAAATTAACGCTACTACACGTTATAAATACTGAATTGACAATGGACTATTATTTAATGACTGCTGATAATACAGTAAGAGTAATTTTTATTACAAAATTTTCAACACATTTTATTAATCGTGTTTTAAGAAATATATAAATTGTAATTGTACTTAGATTGAATTATAAGAAAACAAAAATGTTCTCTATTTTAAAAACACACGTGTTTTTATCCAATTCCTATTACTATACACATGTATGTATATTTTCTCTATTACTTATATTCTTACTTTCATCAATATGCATAATCAAAAAAAAAAAAAAAAAATTTAATAACCTTAAATTGTCGATTGTGTATATTAAAAGAAAACAAAATACGATTGTAATTTCCGTTAACAATAAGAAATTATTGTTTAATATTTATTATTTGTTGCGTGTACACACTGCAAAACTGCGGTGATTCAAATGTTCGAATAGACTATATATAGAGTATAATAATATTTAATTTATTATATTTTATTTAAACGATACACGACGAAATTCACAAGACACGATGACGACAAGCAAGAACAACGTAAATGCGATAATAACATTTTTTTTTTCATATATTGTGTCTCGTCTTGCCTTTCTATCGCTGTACACTGGCCTGCGCGCGTATTATCATTAAAGAAAAAAATAAATAAAAATCTCACCGTAATTCTTATACACGCATACTTTCTTCTGCGTGTCTTTACACATAAAATACGCGGTATACTCAGAGTGTTAAGTACGGGTATAATTTAAATAAGATCTAGACATCAATAATATATATATATATACGTATACATATACGAATTGCAACAGTGTTCAAAGAAATTCGTTATTTTCACTAATCGTCGTGCTAGTCGGCGTGTAATACCGGTCCGCAAGAGATTTTTGACGAGTTTTAATTTCACGTCGTTTTTGGTTACGACGAAAACGACGTATAGTCAAAAGAAAAGAAAAAATAATGGTTTTTTTTTTTTTTTTGAAAAACCAAACAAAACGAATTAATAAGTAAATTTATAATAATATCCAATTTTTTTTACGATTTTTAATACTCCAAAGGTAATTTTAAGACGGTAAAACAAAATACATAAAAAAAAAATCTAAAACAAACCCGCTTTACCGAGTTTTAAAAGGTCCACTTGGAACTACGTATAGAATTATAGCAATCGTTGTTTTCCGTAGCTTTTAAATCCGAGACGTAATAAGCAATTATATAAAACTATTGAAAAAATGATGACTCGTCGAACGAGAATTTTTCGTTTTTCGTTCAGAAATTATCGTAATAATGATAAAGATTATGGCTAGGATTTGTTTCGCAATAAAAAATTTCTTAAAATGTCCATTTCGTTTACAAAAATGTGCAAAAAAAAAAAATTTTCAAAAACTAATTTGAGATAAATGATTACGGTATTTATACAGTTTATATATTCATACAGTTTTATTATAACAGTATTTATTAATCATTAACAATTATAAGGTATTCATTAATTATTATTTATTACATTAAAATGTATGACTCGTACTCACAAGTCGCTTTGAGTTTTCATATATATATATATATAAGTACGAATGAAGAACGGATTGAAGTAAAACTTCTTTCCACGTCTCACAACGTTACATAATAAATATGTAAATGACGCGTTGATGCTAATTTTGTTTTTAATATACGTCCGACCGAGATAAAAGCTTATTAGATAACCATTAATTGAATCATGACAAATTCGACGACGAAAGAAGACGTTTATTAAATAAATACCATTGGAAATTCGTAGATTTTCGCAAAAACTCTTAAACAGTCTCAATTATAATTGCATTATGGAAAAAAAATCCGTGTTGGATTAAAATGAGGGGAAAAAACATGCAAATGCGCAATGTAAATCCTAACCGTAATAGCGTCGTATTTAACTCCTCTCGTAGTTTCGAACTCGTCGACGACATTTTTCGCGTCGAGATGACCGCACATATTTTTTTAAATACATGGAATATTTCAATATTCGGAAATCGTAATCACTGATTTTCCCGCTGATCGATTTTCAACGCTCATTGCAGCAGATAATTGATTTCCAAAAATTCATAACGCGTTTTTACTTTTTTCTTTTTACTTTCCATAATTTTACGGATTCATCGGAATCTTGTAATAATAATAATAATATTAATAATTATAATAATACCATAATGTACACATTATACACATATTAAATTCATATTTTTTTTATTATATTACGTTTTATACACGATTACCGCGATGACTCGAACAAATTTCGACGCGTGTGTTTCTATTATTCATTTATTCCAAAAAAAAAAAAAAAAAGCCTTATCGATTATACCGATTTTATACGTGTGTTATTCGAACACACATATAATGAGTGTACCTAATGATTCTGTACGGATCGTAACGAGGAAGTTAATCGTTCGGAAAAGTATTACGAAAATCTTATTTGACCGTTGTATTAATAATAATAATAATATTTAATTTACAGTTTATGCGTCATAAAGACGATTTAAATACGTATAAGAGAAGCTCAAAAAAAATATCGAGGTATAATCGCCATGTGTATACGTAAGCGAACAAAATTACAAAGAAAAATTGTTCAATTTCAATTGAAAATTCAAAACAATTATAACGACAGAAATATTATTGATTATTTAAATGGCGTAGCCAATGAATTATCATTTGTCAATTAATATAAACGTATATTTAAAAAAAAAAACAATTTTTCTTTTTTTAATGAAAATAATGTATTTTGTAAAATGCAAAAATTACATAATCAAAATGTTTTTAGTTTTTGAAGAAACTATTGATTTTACAATGAATGGTGTGTGTCTTTTTCTGTCGGCAGATTCTCTACTAAAAAGAATGTTCGGATGATCTCGTCGTACGTTTTGCCATGTGAATTGTAACGTCCAAATAATTGTTATGTTATCTTAAAATAGACCCATTGTCTTTCTTTTAAGAAAAGACTAATTTTTTTTTGTTGCTTATTCTTCAATAATAGTTCACAACTTTGTCCCTTCCTCCTTTTTTTCAAAACTTGAAATGACTTTCATACCCGACTTCGACCACTATATGATTACTATTACATACTTCACGTTTATCAATTGAACAAATAGATTAAAAAAATATTAATAACGTATTGTGTCCTATATTTCCTTCTCATTCTTTTAAAATGTCCCTCAATAACTCTCCTCTTTGAACTTTTCATGACTTTTCTACTATCTGCGATATTAATCGTGTACTTCTCAATTGTCTCTATTTATCCTTTAAACGCGCACGTTTTCATTATTTTTACTCAATTCCCTCAAAATTCCTTTTCAACACATCACAACCTCTTCACAATCTCCTGTACAGTCATCCTCGCCACCTCTTCCTTTTCCACAACTCCGAGTTGCTTATACGAATTCTAATTATCTTTTATCACACATTTTTATTATTTTGTATTTAATATCTTTTAAAAATAATTGTCGAAACTAATTGTTTTTTTTTTTTATTTTTTGTCATTTTAAGTTCATATTACGGCGTTTAACAAACGATAACTGAACGCGAGCGAGCGACCGATGTTGTGCGCAAAATACGAAATCCGCCTCGGATGAAGGCGAAAGGAGAGTATATAGTATATACTATACTGGTATATACGGCGGAAAGAGAGAGCGTTTTTTCTTTCTTTATCCTTCTTTCCGTTTCATCTCCTGTATATTCCTTTTATTATTATTATTATTATTATTATTATTATTATTATTCTCCACGGCATACCTAATAATAATAATAATAATAATAGTTCTTTCCGAGCGGTTTTTTTCCCTCCCGCGCTGTCGCGGCACTATTCGCGCAGCGGCCGCCCGTCGCCATCACCGCCGGCAGTGTGTGCGCGCACGTGCATCATGTTACACGCGGTACTGTGTCTGTCGCTGGCAGCCGCGGCGGCGGTTGCGACGGTCCATCATCCGTCGGCGTCCGAAGGTAAGAGATCGTTTACGCGTGTTCTTTAACAATACGGTCCACGACTGTCGGTAGATAGGCTCGTAGAAAATATATTTCCGATACACGAGGTAAACATTAGGGAAAAAAGAAAATTTCCTTTTTAATCTACATTAAAGAAAGGAAAACGAACGAGCCGCGGGATCTCGTGATTGTCGCTATAAGTGATTTATTTTACTTGGACAGAGATTTTAGAGTGTGTTTTATGTATAGATTCGAAAGCAACCACGGGATAAATCCATCGTGTTTTCGGCAAAACGATTCTGAGCGGAGCGATATTTTGAGAGTAAATAACCAAAAAAAAACTATAACCCTTTTTATGAATTATACACGTCAAAACCTATAATTTCTATATTAAATAAAGTCCAAAATTAAAAGGAAAGTTTTTTGAAAACTCCAAAACAATAATAATATTCATATATTTCAAGTATTTCTATACCCATTTGTTTCGAAATTATGAAGAAACGCAACGATAATCGATTTCGACGATATCGCGTTTTTCCGTAATTTTTTACGCGCTTATGAGAAAGTCGAAAAACGATCTCTTCAGAGTACAGACTAAATGCAATATGCTATACTTGGACACTGTAACGATCGGAGCACTCCTTCTGGTAGAATAGTTTTGGGTATAGACATAAAAAAAAAACCACGTCACTGTAAAACCAATCCAAATCCGTTTATAAAACGTTGCATACTCTTTGTCAAGACGTATTTAACACAATTTCGATACAGTCCGATACAATTTCCGATCACTGTAATGAGCACGTAACTCCGAAAGTCGTCTATTTGTTACGCACCGAAAACATCAGAATAAGACATCTCGTAGCAGTATATCTTATAACGACGAGTTATGTGAGAAATATAATCTTTGCACTTACATGCACAACTTTTCTTCTTTTTTTTCCGTCATATTATCGAATAAACCTTTGTCATCCTTAACAGTGCTAATTATTATTTCTTGGAAAAACGATATATATTGCGCCACGAATTTGCTCAGTGTATAATATGTACTCTATATTATATAATTTTTTTCGAATGGGATAACAAATTAATGCGTAGACCAGGGCGACGAAATTCTAAATACACCACTGGACTGTACTACACAGAATGAGAGGCAAACGTTGGATCATCGTCTCTATGACAACTGTGTACTTGTGACATTACCGTCGGTCGCACCCCGTTTTTAAAACCCGGCAAACATTCGTTCACAAATAATAAATAAATCGTAATTCCGGCATTGCTTATCGTTTTTTTTTTTTTTTTTTTGTGTATATGTCAAAAATCTGTAATTTTTCCAAAAGAAACAAATCTTTAAACAGTTGAAATACAATTTAAAAATTTCTTCTACAAATGAATAAAACCTACTTACGCAACATTAAAACCGATTCTAAAACTCGAGGCACCGCCTCACTGCAGTGGCGTAATTACGGATTTTTTTTTTTTTGTATTGTAGGAAATATGGTTAATATAACTGTAATAATCACTCCAGCATTAATATCAAAGTTATTGGTTTTCTTTAATAAAAATTTCTACTTTTTTTCGGTTTTTTTTTTTTTTTTTAATTAATTCATTCGGTATACTTCATGTACACGTTTTTACTACAAAACCTGAACACGGATTTAAACGTTTCTTTGACGACCTAACCAATAACCACACCATATACCCCGCGATTAGTAGTTAGGTACCGGTTAATAGTCAGAGGAATATTATATCATGATTAAAATTAACAAATTTTGTTTACACGAGAAAAAAAAATTATTGTTTTGTGGAATATTATAATAATCACTTATTACGTAGTATTTCGTAAATTAGATAATGTGTTATATATATATAAAAAAAAATCCCGTGGAAAAGGGATTCATCCCCCCCTCTAAAAGCCGTCACTGATACTATAATTCCTTATATATATATATATATATATATATATATATATATATATAGGTACTGTCGCGATTCGTTCCGAGTTTTCTGCAAATAATCTGATCCGAGGCGGAAAATTTAGAATTTCAAAAAAAAAAAAACCGTATCCGGCCGAAATATTTGCAGACATAAATAACGTTCGTGCACGTTGGTAAGGAATCGGGCGGATGATCACGAAGATCGCGCGCGCGCGTGTGTGTGTATGTATAAATCGACGACGGGCTACGAAACAAACGGCTGATCGTGCGCGAAATGATCACTGACAGCGTACAATACCTTTACTTTATGTACATTATATTATACACAGTCGTATGATACATTTCATACATATAATTATACGATTTATAAACATTTGGTATATATATATAAATCTAAAATCGCGCGCGTTTTATTACTTTTTTTTTTACCGTATTTACTTTCACCGGTCGTGCGTTCGCGTCGGAAATTTTTTTTTTTTGTTTTCATTATCCGTTTTATGTACACACATATACGACGTGCACAAGCGAATAATTTCCCCTTTTAATAAATATACGAAATCGTTCGGACTCCGTTGAGAACACCGGCCGGTACGACGTGATTTCGTGTCCGTAACACACGTACACTCGGTTTCGTCGTAGTGAGCTGGAATACGGTTCCATTTCTTTTCTCTCGTAAATTAATCCGCAAAACGCGGCTGACGGTTAAATTCGACGCAGTACACTGCGGAGAATAGTACTTACATATACTTGTATATAAAAATAAATATATTTTACCGTGTCGTCGAGTGGTGAAAAATATGCAAATTTTCGTATACGTTTTGTCCGAAGAATGTGGCTTGAATAACGGCCCGATCAGTTATCGGCAACCCAGGTCGGCGGCAGACGGACGTGACGGATCCAAGTACAGACTGGTCAACGGCAAGGAGACACAAAAAGGCGCTTGGCCTTGGCAAGTGAGTACTACTGAGCGGTTGTACACTTTGTATAATAATAATAATAATTTCTTTTTTTTGCGGGGAATGTTAAACGTGATAAAATCCCTTTTATTTATCAATTCAACAGGACTACACAGCTAACATAATAATATTATATTACGAGTTCGCGCCCTTAACATATCGCGTCCGTTGTATATTTATGAATAAATAATAATATAGTATTAAGAGGATCGGAAACGAGAATTTTTTCCTTTGTCATGTTGCACACACACGAATCGTAGCAAAATACACGTTGAAAAGTGTGAACACTTTCAACATACTGATTGACCTAGTGAAATAGATTCTGAAAATAGATTTGAATTCGTCGTGAATTTTTTACTATAAAATGATTTTACCACTTTTTTTTTTTAATTTGTTCCAGTATTTTATTTTAAGGACTTATGAAAAAAAAAATGACAAATACTAATTGTTACGATTTCACATTTATGAGTAATTATTATTTAAATAGAATACTACATTTGATAACAATTCCAAGTAATACGCAAACATTTTATCTTTATAAATTTAATAGAATATTTATTAGTTCATATACATATTTTTTTATTTATTAAATAGATTAAATGGCATTTATTAATTATATACGCCATTGATTTTGTATAACCGGTTCATTACATTTTAAGCATAAGAATAAAAAAAAACAGTGTTTTAAATAATATGTTAATTACATTGAGTTTACGAAATAAATTAATTAATATGTATTTCAAAGACAATTCAAAACTAATAAATTGGTAATGGGCGATTACATAATAACAGTGCAAATAATATTCCTTAATATTATAAAGATGAGCTATCGCATTGAAAACAACTTTTCAATAACACATAAATGTTTTAAAATGCTTGAACAATAAATATGATAAAATTTGAAAAATTATAATTACTTAATGGTATAAAATGAATGTAAGATATGACTAAAAGCACAGTTTGGCATGGCCATCTTGTTTTTATTAAACTCGTGTATGTTTTTGTGCAGGTATCATTGCAGTTACTTCATCCAGCATTTGGTTTTGTTGGTCACTGGTGCGCAGGTGTCCTGATACGACCCACTTGGGTATTGACGGCTGCTCATTGCATCACAAAGTAAGCAATTGTTTGTTATTAACAAACGCGTTCTTATTTTCTTTTACATATGATGTTTCGATTTTCAGTGAAAAGTTCAGCTTGCCATTGGCTGCTCTTTGGACTGCTGTACTTGGCGACTGGAACAGGGAAATTGAAGAGCAGACCGAAGAACGTATACCCATCGACGATGTTGTTATCCATGACATGTTTCA
Organism: Chaetogeoica ovagalla; assembly: GCA_032441825.1. NCBI lineage: Eukaryota > Metazoa > Arthropoda > Insecta > Hemiptera > Aphididae > Chaetogeoica > Chaetogeoica ovagalla. Next base: position 11,373,641 of record CM063734.1, on the reverse strand, counting down.
CAACTACCAGAACGACATAGGTTAGTAGTAAACAATTTAAGAAAGAATGGATTGTCATATTCTCTAATTATTTTGGATTTTGCAGCTTTAATGAAACTGTCTAGGCCAACAAATATTACCAATACAAGTGTACGGTGTTTGTGTTTACCGCCATCAACAAATGACATGCCAATTCCCAAAGTGTGCGTGACGACCGGTTGGGGTAAAGTCAAGCCAAATGGCCCGTTATCCGGTAAGCTGCGACAGATTAAAGTGCCAGTGCATGACACGTCTGTTTGCAAAGACAAGTATGGACCAGCAGTGCCTATTACCGATGGCCATTTGTGTGCCGGCAGAATGGACAGTAAAGGAGGTGGACCATGTGTGGTACGTTGTTATTATCGATGAATGGCGATTTTAATTAAAATTATGTAATAATTAAACGTTTTACAGGGTGATTCTGGAGGGCCTTTGCAATGCTCAAGTCCAGACGGTCGATGGTTTTTAGCTGGTGTCACATCGTTTGGCTCGGGATGTGCCAAACCAGGATATCCAGACGTGTACACAAAACTGTCATTTCACTTGCCGTGGATTCTTAAACAAATAAAAATGTACACCGACCAAATATCAACTACTGATTTCATTCGACGCAAATAACAATAATAATTTATACTAAACAACAAAACATAGAACATGTATGTAATGTAAAAAAAAAGAAAAAAATATGTAACATTCAAAAGACTAGTTACAGGTAACATGATAACGTCAGTCATGATTTTTAACCCGTGGTCCATACGAATGGTTCCAACCTTTCGTCTGCAGGTAGTTTGTTATTCAGAAATTGTACAGAGTCTAACGTTTTGTTTAAGAACAGATGACAAGCGTTTAGTTGTTTGTTCATGTCATGGATGCACTTGAATTGCTCGTTAATTTTGGCATACTGTTTGTATGACGCCACATACAAGTTCAACACTCGTGCAGTCTCATCGTCAACCTGTAAACAAATCGAATTAATATATGCAACGATTTTATAATAACAAAACAATGTTATTGTAAAGGGAAATAAAATATACCTCAGAAATTTGTTTGTTAATCAACATTTGATCTGCAGCTACTGCTTTGGCACAACGGCTCATGTATGCCTGATACAGTTGACAAAGTCTATAAAACGCGTCGGAATCGATCCGTTCCAACGCTTCTCGATCTCTAGCTGCTGGCAGGGATACCGTGCCTCGCATTATTGGTAAAAATGACGGTACTTGCTGAAAATTTCAAAATTCACACAGACGATAAAAATAAATGTTTTTAAACATTTCAATACATAGCATTTGTTTTCTCCCGAAATTATCCAATATGTATTTCTTAACTATATAAGGCACGCCCTAGTCATTTGCCATTTATAGAAATAATCAACATATAATATTATTATACTAAACGTTTAAATTGTACAATATACGTCATTCTAAAGTAGTTGTAGAAAATTAAAAAAATTATTTTTAACTGTACATTTTGTAAATGTTAAGAACCTTTTATTCGTCTTGAACGTTCTATAACGTGTTACCGATTTGAATTTACATTTAATAAATTACGTTTTGACAACAACGAAATTTTTAAATTATTATTATATATATATGAAAACAAAAATTTACCCTTGAATATTTATTCTAAATTAATATTTATCCAATACATTAAATTAAGTCGATTATTGCTATTAAATGGATCATTAACCATGTTGTCTGTTATTCATGAAATGTTGAATATCGTCCTCTTAACCTTGCCCCATTTTCCTACTATAAATTCAGTGAGCGAATGGAACTATAATAACATTGTTGGGGAACTCGCCTTCAATCGAAATAGATCTTCGTCCATGTCGGGGTTTTCTTGTACGGCCGCCCTGACTACCACAATGTTGTGCTTGGGAGTGGTTTTCGAAGGCTTCTTGGCTGCGGACCGTTGCGATTCTACTTGCATCGATCGGCCTCTGGTCATAATGTTGGGTTTCTTGGGCGAATCTAAAAAAAAAAGTAACAATGAACATTGTATGTGTCGACACAACAAAACACATCCGTATTGTCGATATCATACCTCCGATCGGCCTGTTGACAGTATAAGAAACATACGGTAAGTCGATGTCACTACACACACTGTGACCGGGTGACGTGTTGGTACTGGCTGCTCTGCTGTGCTGACCATCCTGCGACGGGTTACGCGGCCAAGAGCTCTCCGGCACCGATTTGCCTCGTTTCAGTTTCACGGTTTTCGAATTCATCTCGGAGGCGTTGGACTGCGAGCTCTGTTCTGATCCCATAATCGCGGCGGGGCACGGTTTTCGAGTGTGTGCGAGAGCGAAAACTAAATTACCGATGAGACATGACGAGAATATTCTTGAATAAAAAAAAACCACTCGAATTATTTTAATTATCGGTTCATACTATTATACATGACGTCGAGTTTACAATTACCGAATATTTTACTAATAATAAACCATAGACAAAATATTAGAGAAAAAATGTATGTATATTGTTATCTCTGATTGAAAATGTGTGATAACGTGTTTGGTGATAAGATGATAACTTTCCATGGATTAAATGACGATGATCGACGCGTCCCCGGGCCCGGGAGATTTTTTCGAATTGAAATCAAAACGGTGAGAGGGGAAAGGTTTTACAGATAAAGGGATAAAATGAGAATGGACAAGATTTTTCTCTCCGCGGTAGGTATTGATGTACACATTTGCAGTACTCGAATTGGGAAAAAATTAGTAACAATTATACGTAATAAATATGTGTGCGAGTAATAAAAAAATAATTTTTGCACTTCGAAAGACTAAAAATATACAAATTAAACAAAATTATACAAAATATACATTTTTATAAATAATAATTAATTTCGATGTATTTTGTCCAAAAATTATAACATAATCCCTAATTATTTCCACGTCTTCACTTCCATTGTCATTTTACATCCAATAGTAATCATTTCATAGGACGTGTAGGTCGAAAACACGTTTTGAATAAACGTTTTAAATAACTATACACGCCAAGAAAATACAGAAAATTTTTTTTATATTGACTAGTTCTGCCCCCTTATTAATGACAGTCAAAATGTACTTAAGCCTTATAAGAATTAAATCAACTGTTCATTTAAGTCAACAATAATTTAACGGCTCTTAAGCATTACATGTATGATAGCAATGACTAGAGAGCAAGTATTGGATTTTGAACTGTGTGACAACAGCAGACATAATTTTTTTTTATTTATATATATTGATTAAAAATTATATTATATCGTTCTGTGACGCCTATTGCAGGTATTGCCATTTAGTATACATTAAGAAAACGTGGATGACAAAAAAAAATATCTAGGTTTTAATTATGTTTCGGAGATGAATTCGAGGTTCTATAAATACAAGACGGAACTACATTTCGGCATATTTTAAGTAGTTTTTACGTGATACACGTCATCACAGACACAAAATATTATTTATATATAATATAAAAATATAACCATTTATAGTTTTTGTAGAATACGTAATGTAATAATACGGAGTAATATAAATTTTATTATCAACATAAACGATTGTTTTTATATTGTATATATATATAGGAATATTATTATAATATGTCTTATATTTCAATAATGTACAAATTTTTAAATGAACTCTACAATATATAACGCTCTGCTAATGACCTATATATATATATATATATATATATATATATATATATACCTAATCAAATCTCATCACTATGTATCGGTTCATGTTCTCGAGGGTAATGTAAAAATTATGCATATATTTATATATATACACATTTAAGTTCATAAAATATCAATTAATACTTAATATGTTATAATAATATATAGTATTCAAATAATAATAATAATAATAAAAAAGAACAAACAATTAATAATATATCTAGTTTACACATCCGTGAACGAGATACAAACTATATTTAAATGCTTGTATATATATTATAACGATCCTTTCTAAATATATATATATAATTATATAATATATTATATATAATTAAATATATATATATATATATAATTTAATGCGTTTAATAAATTTAGATATGATTAAGAAAAAATATATATAATACGTTGTTATCGTACAGTAAAATAAATATCGCAATGATCGCGCGTTATCTCATACATATATTATTATAATAATTATTACTATATAGCCTACTTTTTATTGTTTATAATTGAAAATTAAAAAAAAAACATATTTCGACTCCTACGCGCGTATACATATATATTTACGTAGCTGCACAAGTTAATATTATATTATGTGATCGTTTTTTTAACTTGTTAAAATCGAATTTAAAGTTATAAAATTAATAAATAAATATTCTAATATATTATATTAAGTTGAACTAACAAATCCCACGTGCTGTTAAATTGGGGATTTTTTTCTCTATGAAAAATTGCTCATTATATATCATAGATATATTCTTCAAACAAATAATATGGGAAATTTAAAATCGTTATTAACAATCCGTTAAGTAAATATTGTAATATTAACTTTTAACTATTGTTATTAACTCGTTAATGTCCAGCCTTGCATATATATATCATATAGCCAGTAAATTTACAATATTATAATATTTAAATGTGTGTGCTATATATATATTTATAGTTCGATTTAAATGTATTTCGATCAATAAAAAGCATTTGCGTATAATGGAAAAAATTTTTCTTTAGTATATTTATAATTCGCGTAAATACTATATATTATATAATTTCTTGTTTTCAATTTTTTTTTAATTTTTTGTTTTTTAAAATAATAAACACATTATTTTCTTAAATATATATATAATAACGATGGTTGATAATAAATTTTGAGCGGGCCATTATTATATATATATATATATATATATTATAATGGCCTTATTATTTATTTTTACACATTATAAATCATATATTTATAAGTAATATATTAGTATATTATTCTCCTATTACGCGTCAGCTCCTTTATTTTTTATTGAAACTCTATTTTACCGTAAAATTGTGAAAAACGTCGTTTGAAATGCAAACGCAATTCGTCTTTCCGTGGAGCCCGTCCGATGATATTATTATACAAATGTCACATAATATATTATATGTATAGGTGGTATATTATATTATAATAAAAGACAGAAAGAATAAGAGTATATAATAGAAAAAAAGAAGAACAAATGAAAGAAAGAGAGAGAGAAAGAGAGAGAGAGAGATTGAGATAAATACAAAATAGATATAAATTGAAGATAAAACTATGTGTATTTTGTTTTTATTTTATATAGTTTTCTTTTGAAAAATAGAAATTAGAAAACGTTACAGTCACATAAAAATACATGTATAGTAAAGAAATCATAAAGAAAAAAAAAGAATAAGAAAAAAGAAAAAATATATATATGTATATAAATAATACAATACGTGAGATACACAAGAATAAGATATGTGGTACACATGATAAAATATTATTATAATAATATTATTATTGTTAAAAAGTAAATGATTACAATTTTGTTTATATATATATATATGATTTCTAAAGTAAATTAATTTTAATATCGATATATGTATGTAAAAAAACACACATACGTATATTCGTGTCATTATTATAAGTATATATATGTGTGTATATATATCATATATAAGACAATTAAGAATAGTAACACTAGTGATTGCTTATACACCCCGTAATGATTGTCGAGAGTATTTTTTTATACTTGTTTTTTTCCGAAAAAAAAATTTGTTTTTTTATATATTAGGTTATTATTATAATAACGTGTAAATAATATTAAAATATTAATATAATGTAAATATTTGATCGATTGATCGCCCGATTACCATATTAATACTTTCGTGCGTTTATATAATATATATTATATAAATAAAAATAATTCAATTTTGGCACTAGGTTGGAAAACATTTAATTTCCAATATTGTGTGTGTGCGATGCGTCATAGTCGTGTGCCCCATATATTATGTGTGACAAGGTCTACAGAGATCAATACATTATAATACTACGGAAAATAAAAACTTTTAATCGATTCCTATACTCGTAATATAGTATATATATATTAATTGAATTTTTTATAATCGATAATTAATATATTATTGTCGTATCATCGATATGTATCTATAAAGTGTTTTCGGCTTGAAACGGGAACATATTTAAATAAAAATATCTCCAGCATCCAATTATTAAAATTTCTTTTGAAATAGAACACGGTGGTCGTCATCATTGCAGACTTATTTTTTATCGCAAAACAAAAAAATTGTTAAAATTTGAACGATGGCGTCTACAAAAAAGTGCTCTGCAGACTTATTTTTTTATTATGTTTGGAAATTTGACGTATATCAACGAAATAAAGATAAATTGACGACTGCAAGCAATAATATTATGAATGGAAATTGGACGTATCACATTATATAAATACGTATATTTTTTTTAAAATTATTTTCGATTGCGTTATGAAAATTATCGCGTTTTCCACGAGTTTACAAAACGTTTCATAGTGTCTTTTGCAAAGTAAATTTTCACTGATTTGTTCCCGTCGTAGTTCAAACACATTCAAATGTATTGTCTATATAGTATATTATATTGACTGCAGTCTCGATTTTCATGAGTTCATTTCGAACAAAAAAAAGAAAGAAATTTTTTTTATTTTACTCGCCGTACATTATTATATTTTTATATCCGCCTGCAGTCAACGGATGTAATCTACAAAAATCCGACGTGTGAGTGTGTGAAAGAGATTTAGATTTGAATAACCGATAATAATAATAATAATAATAATAATAATCGGATAAATCAAATTTTTCTTTACATTTCGAAATGGTATGTGTGTAGGTGCAAATAATGAAATTTTCTCACTCACACGTGATACGCTCGACATTTTTTTTCACCATTTAAACGAATTATTTTCTAACATCAGAATAGATATCGCAAGTATGTAGTATATAGTAGACGTTGTTTCTATTTCCATACACTGAAAGGCAATTAAAACGAAGTTAAATAATAGTTAATGTAAACGCGTTTAGATTTTTAACTCAACTATTTATATATATATATATATATAATCAATTCATTTGTTTTAATAACTTTATTAATAATTCATTTAAATTAACACGTTCAATGCTATACAAAAATATATATGACTCGTTTTAACTGTTCATAATAATAATAATAATTAGGTTACCTAATACTTTATATATATATATATATATATATATATATATAAACCTCGATAATATTGTTAAAATAGAAAACAAATTCTTTTTTTTTTTGAACTGAGTTAATTTTTTTTTCGACTTTGACTGCTCTTTTTATTGAACTCAATCAATTAAATTGCGTATTTTTTTCGCGGTTAAATTTTTAATTGAAAACGCGTTATATATGTTTCAATGCGACTTATACGCGATTTGCGTATTGAAACAGACAGAAATATAATTAAAATAATAATAACGATAATGTAAAAACAATAAAACGAATATGAAGGGGAAAAAAACGTAAAACAAAAACACGATTGTATATATTTATTATATACGGTGGAATAGTTTTCGCGTGACGAACAAATAAAAAACCAATAATAATGATAAAAAAAAATGTCGTCACTAAAAAATAAGGAAAACGACAGACGACGATAAACGCACAAAGTTCACAACCGGCAACGGCGTCGTTGTCGTCTTTTTAGATATTTCCCCCCCCCCCCCAATCGCGAAACTTTCAATATTATTTTATTTCATACGGCGTATATGCTCTATACACATACAAAAAGGGTGGAAATATTCGTGTTCGTTTTTTTTTCTTTTTACTATTATTTATTATTACTATTATTATGGTTGTAATTTGTATAGTCGTTGCCGTCAAACGGAGTGTAAAAATTTATTGCGTGGCACACACGAAAACATGCCAGAGAAAAAAAGTGTGTATTACTGTTGTGTACTGTAGTAACGCGTAGTATACACCAGCAGACAATAAATATAGAGTTGATACGAATACATATAATAGGTATATTATTCCGCCGGTTTTTTAAACTGCTCCAGAGATTTATTGATTAGAAAATAAAATAAAAATAAAAACGATTTTCAAATAAATATTACGTGATTTATATGTTTCCGTCGTTTTGCTGCTGCTGTTGTTGTTCACATTGTAGTATTATTTTTAAAAAAAAAATCTTAAAACGCGAACGGTAAAGAGACGAACGTTTGTTTTCCTTTTATTTTTTTATAGCTCGACTTCGTTGGCATGCCGCGGCAGGAGGAGAATTTCGCGATATTTGGAAAAAACAAAAATTAATATCGACATCAGCGGTCATTTGTCGTTCTTAAAACGTCTGACGATGAAAGTTTAACAAAAAAAAAAAAACGAATATAAATATCGACGTAAAGCCGAATTTTTTCCAAATAGAATAAAATCCGCGTTCGTTATCGTTCCCAAACGAAAATTAAATTTAACAGAAAATCTTTTTTACGGTGCCCACTTTTGGATTTAATACAGACCTAATAGAGTATTAATTCTATAAATATAGTTTTTTTTTAAATTGCAATAAAAATTATCATCGAAAATAATATTATATTTTAAAATACAAACGATATCGGGGTTAAGAGGCGATAATACGCACACATCGTTTGTGCACACGTATACGCAAGTACACACACACACACTCGAGGGGGAGTTTCACAACCAGTTTGAGTAAAAAAAAAAAAAAAAAACACCTCGTCTATAGAAATTAATAATATGTACCACGATGAGAACGAGACGAAAAACGCGTTTCACAAGTATAAATTTAGAAACAAAAAAATTAAAATAAAGACGAATGTCAAGTGTTCATAAGACGCATGCGTGTTACAGATGTAGACGTATAGAAAGAAAAATAGAAAGTATAATGTGAAAGATACACGAAGAAATTTATATAGACCAAAGTGTGAAGAGAAACGATTCAGTGCGCTTCGATTAGTGCTACCTATTCGGTTATACATTTGAAAATTTGCCTAAACGTATATTATGACACCGAAACAATAAAAGAAATCATATCTAGAATACGACCGCTTATATGTTAGTATAAATACGTAGATAAACGTAAAAATTAAAAATAATATACATCTAAACAATTTACAGAAAAAATAAATAAATAAAAATCGATCAATTATCATTTTTTTCTCCTTAAAACATTACTTTCAAACTACTAACATGAATTATATATATATATATATATATATATATATATATATATATATATATATATATATATATATGATATACAATATATTATGTGTGTAATGGTGAGGAGATTTGGAATGTATTATAATATGTAAATAGAACAATAAATGGGGATTAATAATAATAGTTTTTCTTTATAAATATATATATATATATATATATATATATATATATATATATATATATACTTAATAAAATACATCTAAGTGTGTGCGTGCGGCCGAACGAGGGCCTGTAACAAACGATTGTCCTAGTTTATTATAATAATATGTATAGCATTAATTGGCTATGATTGTTGCGAGAATTACACACTAATCACAATAATAATTATAATGTATAAATAAAATATAATATTAAAATATTATTGCAGGTCACGCTTAGTCAGCAGCGTACGAATTGACATGGGTAGGACGAAAACGGCTGTCGTCGATTAGATAACAAATTCGATAACGAGTCGAGGACATCATCAAGGTAAGTCTAAGTTAACAACAACAATAATAATAATAATAATGATGGTGATGATGACGATAATAATAATAATAATAATAATAATGTTATAGTAATAATAATAATATTGTAAGATTACAAATTTTTTTTTTTTGTGAAAAACGAAAGTTCAAGAATAAACACGCACAATAAACTCCAGAAGAATTCACGATACTGTGTACATGATCATACTCTAATCGATCATGCGATTTTTACGCGCATATATATTATTATTCATACGAATATTGTCGAAGTCCGTGCGTGTCCGTTAGTTTTTTTTTTTCAAGAACAGTTGCAGACGTTATGCCTAATGGCGTAATCGTCATTTAGAATTTTGATTGTCACATTGGCATTCATTCTTATAATATAATTCTATCATACATGCTAATGGCCTACACATTACTTACAAATAATCTTACCATACATGTTATACTTAATTAATAACAATAACTACACTGTTGACAAAAAAAATTTACCCAAACTCTACAAATACTAATACATATATATATATATATATATATATATATATATATATATATATATATATATATATACAATATATATATATATATATTGATACATAATACTCTGACAAAAACTTAATTATAATTAAAAAATAATAAAAATAAACTTAACGATTAAGATTTAGAAGGTATTGGCTATAATACAGAATTGATTGTGATCGTTGGGTTCAGATATGTCCGCTTCTTTTCGGTGTGATAAATAAAATAAAATAAATTAATCAAAGAAACAAACGAAATAAGGAAAATAATAATAAAACAATAAGGAAAACAAAATCAGTAAAGTATAAAATAACGGATATTTCAATTCTCGATATCGGATTAAGAGTTAAAGTGGATATAATTAATTGCACTGTAGGTATATCACAAAAAAAAAAAATGAAAGCTACAAAACTATACAAACATAATGTCTGAAACGGCATTATATTTTTATTTTTTTTTAAATTCCGATACAAGCAGGATATCCGTGATTTTTACAATACTTGAAAAATAAAAAAATAAAATAAAAAATAAACAGTTTATTAATCTTAACAAATCATAATTTTCTTGTGTATAAAAAATAAAACTGTTTTTTTTTAAATTAAAATAAACATAATCATATAGTAGAATAAAAAAGAAATAGTATAAATTATAAATAATAATAATAAAAAAAAATACTAATATGTTTTAATATTATACATACAAATTAGTGTGATTTCTCATTACACATTTTCCTCACATCCTTTGGTGACAATTTCCTACTACTAAAATAATGTTTTTTTTTCTCCTTCTTGTATTCAATAAATATTTTTACGACCTAAATAGTTGGTCTTTCTAAATGTTACATGGTACAATAAATATAAAGTAAATAATACACAAATATTAAAACATTCAGAGGAATGATGGAAAAAAACATCAACATGTAAATACTATGCAAAAAAATAATACGCCAGGAAAAAAAGTAAATTGAAACATTTAAAAGTTATTCTTGTAAAAATCAAAAAAAAAAATCAATAATGTTTGAAAAAAAAATAATAAAATAATACTGTTTACGAATAAATTAAAAATATGAAACAATATTATAATTAAAATACTTGCAAAACACAATCGTGTTCATTAAGATCATAGATTGTTGCGCAATTTAGCAACACTGTCCAGTAATTCTAAAGCATAGAGGAAGAAGCCTAGTTGGGTGTCAGTGTATCCGGCTGAATGTTAGATTTTGAAAATGACACACGTAAGTGATTTTGTTCACTGAGTCGATAATTGTGCATCTTCTACAGAACATAAAAAAAACACATACACTTAAACATTATTCAAATAATTTACTGGTGGAGAAAAAGGAATTATATAGTAGATTAAAAAAAAAATCTAGCTAAACATAAAATGTGTAGTTATGCTTACGATAAGCGCAGCAACGGCTTCCTCCAGGGATTCCATTTGGATAAGTGCCATCTTGCGGTCTTTGCTGAAACACCAAGTTACAAACAAATAATATACAATACAATGGACATACGAAAAAGCGCGTAGTCTACAGACAATATTGAGAGTATAATATATATATATACTAACGGGAAAAATTTGAAGTCTTTGACGGAGAAACCATTGGTTTCGAATGCAGTCTTCAAGAAATCTTCTGATAGTGTCGTCCTAAAAAACACAAAACAACAATTGATCCATATTTATTGTATACAAATACGATCCGGGTGATGGTGTGTGTAAAAGAAAAAAAAGGAAATAAAGGCGGCTTACGGTATATTTGACAAATGGAGTGTGGACGACGGAGGATAGATGTTCTGGTAGTTTTTGGAACCTGGCTTTTTGAATCTATGTAGGGGCGATGAGGTGTAATCTTTGGTCAGCCCAGAATCGGGCTGTCCTTCTTTGGGCAGCTGAACAGTCTGGTATTTGGACTGCATCACTCGGATATACTTGCCGTACAAACGTACTTTGTCTAAATGAAGCATTGCTGGTGGTAAAGAGGTAAAAAAAAAAACACGTTAATGATAATTATTCTCATAAGAAAAACAACGTTTATACTTACCCAAATGTGCTTGATGTGGTTCGGCCATTTGTACCAGAGCACCGTCTTTTTTGTTGTACAGGATCTTCACGCGTAACACGTCTCCATACACACCTAGATATTGTTTTATAAAAATTATATAAAAAAAAAGTCGAATTAAAAATACGTAAGTCGTTTGATATAGAAAAAAAAATGTATTGTTAAAGGGAAAACATGCATTGTCCGTTATCAAAAGAAGAAAATAATAATATGTAAACTAAAAAAAAAAAAAATAATAAAAATAAAAAACTGAATACATAAGTATAAATTTTGAATGACTTATAGATTAAAAAATAAAAATAGTAAAGCAGCTGGAAGTAATGATATTGAAATATATATATATATTATACAAACAAGTCGTATACGAACAAACGATAAAATACGCTTCCAACTGCCTTGAAGGTTTTTTTTTTAACTAAATAAGGTACGAAAAAAAATACGTATATATATATATATATGTGTATATATATATAATATAAATATTTAAAAACGAAAATAAATATAATAGTAAAAGTTAAGTATATATATGCACCTACCAAACAAAGTGAAAATAGCGTCTGGCGTGACCATCTACGAAGCGATAAGTTTTTTTTTTAAATTTTGTATATTTTTTTTTGGTCGTAGAAATAGAGTTATAAAAGGTGTGTCCGTGTGGCGGCAGAGTTAGACAGAGACAGATTTGTTTTTTTTTTTTTTTTTGAGTAGCAGCAGTAGTAGTAGTAGCATCACCGTTAGGGAAAGCCAAAAACAAAAAAAAATCAGAAAAAACAGAATTCCATGAGTATTATGTCATCACAGTTGAACAACAAATGATTATAAAATATTTTTAAAAAAAAGTAGAAAAAAAATTTGTTTTTTAGCGTTTAATGGAGGGATGGGGTGAAGGGCATGATGTCGGAAACGGGGGAGTTATAGGAATTCGAGATTTTCGCAGTAAATAAAGTCGTCTGGGAATTTAAATAACAACGAAAAAATCGGACGGTATACACACAGTATATAAAAAATAAAATTACGTTAGGGAAAAGTAGAATTAAAATTTTTTTTTCTACTGTTCTCGTCGTTTCATACGAATACGGGATTTTTATAGTTAAAAAGAAAAAAAAATGTCCACGAAAATCGCGGTCGCGACGACTCTCTGGGGCGAAAAAAACAACGTGAAAACGAATGAAAAAAAAAAATAATAAAAAAATCATTTTTATATAATACGATAATATCACTCGTAGATGAAGAAATCGGTCACCTCTTCGTTTAGATTGCTAACTAACAAGACGCATGTCTGTCCGGTCATCTGACCGGGAAGTCTCAGCGTGCCGGCCGCCAACGAACCGCCGGGCAGAGTGAATCCGAGCGGCATACTCGACACGGGCGTGTTTCCGAACGACGTGGCCAACGGCGATGCGAGCCCGTGGACCGTATTGAACGACGGTGTCAACATACCTGGACTACCTGTGGACGGAAAGAGAGAGAGAGAGGGATTGAGGAAGAGCAAGAAAAAAAAAATTAAACGTTTATTATACGGCATTGAGATTTTATAATATGCGAAATGAATTCAATAGTAAATAGTGGCGGCAATCGACAGTTGCGGTAGAGACGCCGTCAACAGAGGAGTACACACCTTACCGCCAACCGTAAATATATTGGTAATGGTCTTCAATTTGTTATCTACGGCTAAAACATTTTTATTTCTCCCCAGTCTTTAACCGAGAACACTGGGGGAGGGGTTTATGTAAACACAATGCGCGCCCCCCTCAAATAATATTATATTTCGTTTTCATAACAAAATAATACGGGAAAAAATTTATGCAATTTAATATGATATTAATATTTTCGTTAATTTTATTAAAATGCACCCGGAGTCCCACAAAAACCTCTCGCCGGCGCTAAATTTAGAAGTGCGCAGCAACATGTACCGCAAAAGTATCTTCCCCCTCACCACACACACACACACACATGATAGGTGCACACTCGGCGATTGTTATTTAAGAAATATATTGTTTGTACATTATGGCAACCACATCTATCGCTCCCCATCCGTATAAATATAAATTTAATCGCCAATTAATATCTCTCTATACGATGATTAGAGTAAAAAAAAAAAAATGTTATTATTATTTATAACATCGTCTAGTCTTCGAGGGGAAAATCCGCAACAAAAAGGAGATTTAATCCGTAAACACTCCCATTTACTTATTATTACATTTAAGAACTTATAACGATATATTATTTGATCGTTAAAATCACTCTCGGTCGGTTTAAAATTGTGTTACGCCGAACGAACACCGGGAGCGATGCTATACGACCCCCTCCACCCACCAGGCGCGGTTAGTAAGTGGCCGCTCTGTCATTGGCTGTTACTGTCGGCGACGGCAGTCGACCTAACACGACGTATTCCGACGACAATCAGAATACCGGATCGGTACCACCCGTGTCGCCTGTACGAATACGAATCAATTTTCGTCCACCGATAGGCAATAATCTTAAACCGAAAGTATAGAAAATATCACGCGGAGAGTGTATTTTTGGTATTTAATTCGACATTATCATAAGCGCACCCGTTCCGTTTCATCGAACGCGACGACGATTTATCATCATCATCGCCGCGTTGTTTTTGAAATTTATTCAATAATAACACAAAAAAATTCTAAAAACTTTTTCCGTCCAATAAAAGTAATTCACTTAAGCGACAACAACATCCGCGACTCGTTACCTCTTTTTTATCGACGATCCCCACGTAACATTCCCGGTTGCTGCAAATACATACACTCACACTGCACACACGTTACCACCGGACCGGGGTGGACGTTATATACGACTGAAAACTCACTCGGGTCTTGGGGGAGGAAGTGTGGTACGTAAAAAAAAAAACCGATTCGGAACATGCCGGGGAAAAATGTTTTGCAACGGGCAAAGAAGAATATCACGGGGCGAATTCTAAAGCGCCGTATAACGGATTATAAATTCCGCGGAAACGCGCGTGCGTATAATAATAATAATAACAACAACAATAATGGAAAACATTCGAGTTATTCGCCAGTCCGAATATATATAAAATAATAATATATTACGTTAATTAATACACACACGGCGCAGGTATATAATAATAATAATAATAATATCGTCGCACAATGGTTATATTAAATCAACGGCAGTGCGATGGTGGTGGTGCGATGACCGCACAATTATTATTTTATATAAATGTTTAGGTTAATATTTTATCACCGACGAGCGCGGCCGGTGTTATATAAATAAATATAACAAATCGTTTTGCCTAAAATCGACGGTAATTATTTATACTATACAATATATTAATAATAATAACAATAATTAATAACAAATAATAAATTGATACGATCGGGGACAAATTCATGTGTGTGTGTGTGTGTGTGTATTTATAATATATACATACCTATATTAACGAAGTGACGGGAATTCTTCACGGGGGACGAGTCGATGTAATACTGATTGCCTACGTGTAGAAAAATACGCCAGAAAAAAAAAATGAAAAAACAAACGATTTTTATTTTGATTTTTTCTATATATATATATATATATATATAAAACAATAATAATACGGTTTCGGGAGGATAATAATAACGGGGACATCATCTCCACATTCCTCTTTACATATGTATAAATAAAATAAAATTACGCGGCGCGTTTATTTCCCTCTTTTTTTTTTGTTTTCGTTTTTCAAACAATCGTTCCCCCCCCCCCCCCGTTCGACGAGAGATCGAATTTTCACGACAATCTAAACAGCGCGATGCTGTCTCGCTGTGTAACAGTGACGCGTGGGAGACACAAAAAGCAATTGACCCGAGTGAGGGGAGAGGACGCACGGGGAGGAAAACGCGCGCGCCCGTCGTACCTGCGAGTCGGCTGTGGTCCGCCGCGTTGGTGGTCAGTTGCCTGCGGGCCTGCGGAAGACCGGCGGCTGCGGCGGCCGCGGCGGCGGCGGCGGCAGCGGCCGCGTTCGGCACGCCGGACAACAGCAGGCTGAGCTGGTGCGGCAGCAACTGATTGCCGGCCACGGAGTCCACGCCGAGCGCCGCCAACGTTTCCATTACGGTGTTGTCACCGTTGGGCAACGTCGGGTTCGTGTAATCGCGCGACTTGTCGTTGTTGTACTTGACGTTCAGACTGGACAGTTTCGAGTATTCGATGCGCAGCTTGCAACACGACGTGTAAATGTTTTGTCCGTCCAGCGACTATAGCAAACAGAACAAAAAAAAAAAAAAATCGTATCAAATTCGAGTGAGTATCGAAAAAAAACCCCCCCCCAGAACGTTTCGATTGGTGTGGACGACGACTTCAATTGGACACCGCCGGGCCCGCTACGTTGTAAATTATTCGAAATTACGCGTGGAAAAACGAGCTTATATAAATCACACACGGGCACTTTAAACGGATTTAATAATATTATGTTAAAGACGTAGTACGGAAATAACAACGTTCGTACTATACGCCGCGTATATACCGCAGCATCCACTGTGCTCCATTCGGTTTATGATTTATACCGCGGAACGCGTGAACGCGCTGTAGCGATGCTGAACCCTCGTCCCGCCCCGCCCATGAAGTCGGTATAGCTGCTCAGTCATTGGGGCCGTATCGGCGGAAGTCGATCTAACACGACGGTTTCCGACAATCAGAATACCGAACGCGCTAATCGATTTTAGTTTCAATCTTAAACCGAATAGAGCATAGAGAAAATATCAACAATTCCAGTGGCGGCGTCAGGATTTTCTTCTAGGTAGAAGAGGAGGGCCCATGCAAAAATGTAATTTTAGTTTTGTTCAAAAAAAAAAAAAAAAATCTAAAATAATATGACGTCATCTGAGAGTTGTATTTTTAGCGTTTAAGATTCAATTTAGAGTTAAAAAATTCGAATAAAGGAATATTTTGTAATAGGTAGGTGTTTGTAAACTCTAAATTCATCAACCCGAACGCTAAAATGTTAGTTTTACACACTGTGGTTTTGCTTATGGTTAGATTGACCGATTGACGTCAAATGCGGGTATATAGCGTTGTTTTTAGCTGCTCGTGGAAGCACGATCGAAATTAAGCTTAAGGTCGGACCGGTCGTTTTCAGGTAGGACCATGGTGTATGATGGCCCTACCTAGCCCCCGTCCTCGACGCCGCCACTGAACACAATTCTATCGCAAATGCCTATTATATGAAGGGCGTATTTTTTAACTCGAACGCCAGCCGAGATAACTATAAAAGAAATTTTAAATTTTTCTAAAAAAAAAAAAAAAAGAAATTGTAGTTAGTGTGTAAAGGGAAAGTAAAATACGAGTACACTAAACTAATACAATTTAAACTGTATATTTATATTACATAAATAAACGTAACAAATGAAACTCAAGACGACGCGATAAGGTACAGACTCGGTACTGTTGGACTCGGTCCGATTGTGGCGCTTTATATAGGCCGTAGAATATTCTCGGGGCGGCGACAGGCGGCGCGTACGAATATTCTAGAACGTTCCACCCGACACGCGACAATAGCTATCTGCCGCGCGGCGCGATCGCTCTAGAATATTCTCGGCACTCGCCACATCACCCCCCTGGGAAGTGTGTTGCTATGCTTGAAAAAAATTGGTAAACCGGACACGACGTCCTGATCGAGTTGTTACCGTAGGTCTGTTCGTGGAAGTCGCATCATCAATGGACGAGTTGGAAAATTCTTCCTCGGCTGGTATTTTTGAAAAACGTTGAGTTGAATTGGACGGGTTTGTGATGAAGTAAGCCGGTTTAAGGCGGTCAATAGACACCGTCGTCTTCTTGTCTTTAACCAAAATATCAAAAGTCTTGTCACTACGAGTAAGAACAAGATGAGGTCCAGTGTAAGGTGGTTGGAGAGAGATTCGAACCAAATCGGTGCGTAGCATGACATGAGTGCATGTTGCTAGATCTTGATGAACAAAAATGCGACTGTTTGAGTGACGTGATGCTGGAACGGGACGAAGTTTGGAAATGACGGTTCGGAGATTTACCACAAAGTCTGAAGGTTCAGGAGAGATTGGGTGTGGAGATAAAAACTCACTAGGGACTCGCAATGTCTCTCCGTACACTAGTTCTGCGACTGATGATTTGAGATCAGCTTTCCAGGCAGTGCGTAGACCAAGGAGCACTAATGGTAGAGCGTTTGACCAGGAAGAATCTTCATGGCACATAATGGCAGCTTTAAGAGAGCGATGCCAGCGTTCAACAAGACCGTTTGACTGTGGGTGATAACTAGTTGTTCTAGACAAGGAAATACCGAATAGTTTAGCTAGTGACTGGAAAAGTTGAGATTCAAATTGTCGTCCTCTGTCCGTAGTAATTTGAAATGGAACGCCAAAGCGCGCAATCCAGGAGAAAACGAGTGCTTTAGCAACAGTTTCAGCAGTTATGTCTTGCAAAGGTGTAGCTTCCGGCCATCTGGTGTACCGATCTATTGCGGTTAAACAGTATCTGAATCCATTCGAGTAGGGAAGAGGACCGATTAAGTCGAGGTGAACATGTGCGAAACGGACTGGTGGAACAGTAAAATTACCAAGTGGCGCAGAAATGTGTTTAGAGACCTTGCTTCGCTGACATTGAAGACAGGAACGAGACCAATTCCGACAGTCTTTGTTCATTAATGGCCAAACAAAACGTTGGGAAACTAATCGTCTTGAAGTATTTGCTCCAGGGTGACTGAGGCCGTGAATATTATCAAAGACTTGACGTCTGAAGTTAGGCGTCAAGTACGGGCGAGGATGATCACTGCTTGTATCACAATAAAGAGATTCATCGTATCCAGGAATAGGGACTTTAACAAGGCGGAGAGCTGAACCGTGATCTAGAAGGTTTCGGAGTTCCGGGTCAGTTTCTTGACTACGTGCCAGAGCTGAAAAGTTAATTGGAGTTGAAACTGATTCAATGCGTGACAGTGAGTCAGCGACTATGTTGTTCTTTCCAGAAACGTGCCTTACGTCCGTTGTAAACTGGGAAATAAAATCTAAATGGCGAAATTGACGCGGTGAACATTTGTCATTTTTCTGAGCAAAAGCAAACGTAAGAGGCTTATGATCCGTAAATATAGTAAAATGGCGGGCTTCAAGCATGGGTCGGAAATACTTGATAGCTTCATAGATGGCATAAAGTTCTCGGTCATAAGTACTCCATTTCTGTTGGGAAGGATTTAACTTCTTCGAAAAGAAGGCTAACGGCTCCCAAGATTGCTGAGATTGCTGTTGGAGAGACGCGCCAATTGCATACTGGCTAGCATCGACGAAAAGTGCTAAGGATGCTGAAGTATTTGGATGCGTCAGGAGTGTAGCATTGGAAAGTGCTGTCTTGCAATCGTCGAAAGCTGATATTAATTGCGGTGTCCACTGAACAGGAGTTGAGCCTTTCACCTTTTGGCCTGCTAAGATGGCATTAAGCGGTGATTGAATATCAGCGGCATGTGGCACGTGTCGTCGGTAGAAATTGAGCATTCCTAAAAACTGACGAAGTTGTCGGACTGTAGAAGGCTGAGGAAAGGTCTGAATAGCTTTGACTTTATCTGAAGTAGGACAACAGCCAGAAGAAGTGACTACGTATCCGAGAAAAATGACTTCGGACACACCTAGCACACATTTGTTCGGATTAATGACAATTCCGTAGTCAGAGAAACGCTGAAAAACTGTCCTCAGGTGTTCTTTGTGGTCGTTTTCATTACGAGAAAACACCAAGATGTCATCTAAGTAACCGAAACAAAATGGAAGATCGCGTAGAACATTGTCAATAAAGCGTTGCCAGGTTTGGGCTGCGTTTCGAAGGCCAAAAGTCATGAAGTTGAACTCAAATAAACCAAATGGGGTTGTGATAGCGGTCTTTGGAATATCATCAGGAGCGACTGGAATCTGGGTAAACGCTTTTGCACAGTCAATGACACTGAAAATGGTACAACCATAAAGAGCGTACGAAAAATCGAGAAGATGACGTACTGGGTACCGGTCAGGAATAGTTCGCGCGTTGAGTGCTCTATAGTCACCACAAGGGCGCCAACCATTGTCCTTTTTAGGCACAAGATGGAGAGGAGATGCCCAGGAACTCTCTGACCGACGTGCAATACCATCTCGAACCATCGCCTCAAACTCAGATCGGGCGATTTTTAGACGATCTGGGGCGAGTCGGCGAGCACGGCAGTGGACTGGTTGGCCAGGGGTGGTCCTGATATGATGCAGCGTAGCATGGCGAACATCTCGAATAACTCCCGGTGGACGAATGATGTCCGGGAATTTAGTAAGGACATCATGGTATCGTGAGTTACCACAAATGACCTTAACATGAGGAACGGAAGAATTGACAAAGGTACCTCGAGTAGTCAGTGTCGTGATGTTGTCGATGAGACGTTTGTGTCGAATGTCAACCAGGAGATTGTAGTAAGACAAGAAGTCTACTCCGATAATTGGGTGTGTAACATCGGCAACCACAAAACGCCATGAAAAATCTCTTCGGAGGCCTAGGTCGAGACGGAGCTGGGTCCAACCATAGGTGGGAATAATAGATCCGTTTGCAGCGTATAGCTCATAAGTAGTGCGTTGTCGAGGTCCTTGCAAAGAAGTGCGTGGGACAACACATAAATCGGAACCGGTATCTATTAAAAATTGAAGCTTACTTTTACGATCGGAGACTTGGAGGCGGCTGGGTAGTTGCGGACAGACGCTAGCCGCCATTAGGCGCTGCCCAGTGCGTTTTCCGAAACAAAGGAGCACGGGGATGTGCATCTTTTGGCATGTTCCTTGTATCGGCGGTGATACCAACAAACAGATTCGGTGGACGCATTTCGACGACGAGCACTGGGTGAACGGGTACGCGTGTTGGAACGCTTCATATTCAGAGACGAACGACCAGTTGCTGTAAGGGCTGCTATCTGCTGTGCGAGGTTATCAATACGAGCTGTGAGACTGGCCACCTCATTAGACGGTGAAGTAAGAGCCACGTGAGCCTGCGGTGTTACCTCGTTTACCGTATCGGCGAGTTTTGCTACGTCATCAAGAGGAGTGTTTCTTTGGGTAGCAATAACAGCTTGAATATGGGGAGGTAAACGATTTGACCACAAGGTACGCAAGAAATCCTGTGGAATTGAGGAACCACCAAGATTTGCGAGATGACGCAAAAATTGGGATGGCTTCCTGTCACCGATTTCTTCGTGTGTTAAAAGCTGGCGGACACGTTGCTCTTGTGAAGAAGTTAAGCGTTCGATTAATTCAGTTTTCAGTTTATCAAACTTACCGGTTTCCGGCGGATTGGAAACTATGTCTTTAACTTCTTTAATAACAGGACCGTCGAGTTGTGAAATAGCGTAATAATATTTGGTGGAGTCCTGAGTAATGTTAGCTAAAGCGAATTGAGCTTCGAGCTGTGCAAACCATACCGCGGGATCTTCAGGCCAAAATGGTGGAATTTTGATTCCGACGCGAGAGATGTGCGGAACGTCTTGAAGAAGTGCGTTTTCCATTGTCGAGGTCACCACTGTAGTTAGTGTGTAAAGGGAAAGTAAAATACGAGTACACTAAACTAATACAATTTAAACTGTATATTTATATTACATAAATAAACGTAACAAATGAAACTCAAGACGACGCGATAAGGTACAGACTCGGTACTGTTGGACTCGGTCCGATTGTGGCGCTTTATATAGGCCGTAGAATATTCTCGGGGCGGCGACAGGCGGCGCGTACGAATATTCTAGAACGTTCCACCCGACACGCGACAATAGCTATCTGCCGCGCGGCGCGATCGCTCTAGAATATTCTCGGCACTCGCCACAAAATCATTGCTACGGATTTGCCTGCACAGATAGATCTGTACAGTGCAAAACGCATACACACACACATATATATATATACTATATATAAATACAATAATCATACGCATGCGGTCCAGAACTTACGTTATTCAAATGCGACAGGTCAAACAAATGTCCGGTATGAAACAGATTTTGTCCGTCCAACGACTGTGCGCGTGTTTCAGACATGGTTTATAAAAAAATAAATAATAAGTACCGAGGCGACGTGTATTTTGTTTGCGGTTTTTTCTCCCCCAATATATCGTTTTACAATTTATTTTTTTAATGTAAAAAATAATATTGTACTCGTGTGTATGTGTGTGTGTGTGTAAATCAATAATAATAAAAATAATAATAATATTCGTACTTACCAATTTGGCGGATTGTGCGGTGACAACGTCCGGATACTGGATCAACACTTGGAACGAATCTGTAACAAACGAGCGGAGAAAATAAAATCGTTTTAGTATGTACTGCACACTATTGCGGTCGGTATAAATAATATGAAATATAATGGATTGTTGGGTAATTTAAAGTTCACGGGGACCCATAAAAAAGAGTTGAACTGTATTAAAAATAAGATAGGGAACCGCATAAGTGAATTACTCGAATAAAGATTTTATCAGAGTTTTGTTATTATTATATATGAATATGAAAGGAACGCGAAAAATACCATATTGCATTGAATAAAACGATTCCGAGCGGATAAACTGTTGCGATGTAAAGTTATTTATTATTATATTAAATGAAATCGCGTAATTTTCCAAGACTTAAAATTTTATATATATATATAAACAAAATCGTGACAAACAATTTTCAAGATTTTTTTTCTCTGAATATAATTATGTATGCGCTGACATTGTACAAAACTTTTTAAAAGCGTTAAAACCAAAAATCACTCTTTTTTTTCACGAACTAAGTTAAATTAAATACTCAAAAAAAATATAATTGCTATAAATATGTCAAAATTGAAAAGTAATTTTTTCCTTAAAACAATATAAAAATGACGCGTATTTGGTGAATATTTCAAATTTTTATATAACCGTATTAGTTTCGGAATTACGAAGAAATAGAACGATAACGGATGTAATTATTCGGTAGTTTTTCTTTTTGCCGGACGCTTGAAAAAAAATATTGAGAGAAAATCGAAAATATTTACCTCTCATTCTCTCTCTCTCTCTCTTTGAAGTATACCGTCGCTCCGTTCAAAATAATAATAATAATAATAATAATAATAAAACAATTTTACATTTAGACATTTTTCTTTTTGTAATATAATCGGTAATAAAATCGAAATTTTCGTGTCCGAAACACGAGATTCGTTATGACAAAGGGGGGAATTTTATAATATTCATTCGAGTTGTCACGACTCGTAGGATATGATTTTTTTTTCTTTTTACGCTTAAAGTGCTCGCAAAATCAACGGAAAAGCAACGACGAAGAGGACGCGATAATTGGGGGGGAAACACGGCATTCATTGTCGGAAATCGTGGCAAAGTTTTCTGGAGGAAAAAAAAATACTCTAAACGTTTGTTTCTTTCTCGCCCCGTTTACGTGTGCACTATGGAAAAAAACCCGGAGAATTTATAAACGTATAATAAACCGCGAAAAAGAAACCGGAGAATTTTTTTCATTTTTTTTTCTCGCGCCGAAAAGAAAACCACAAGAAAAGTCCGTACAACGCGCGACGTGCCCCGGCGGGTGGTGGTAACGCTGCTGCAACAACGTTAATTAATGTACGACGACAACACACTATACATACCACGGGTGGTGGGGAGAGGAGAGGCTGCGACGATGGCGAGAGAACAAAATGAAGATATGATTAATTGTTTTTTTTTTTTGCGGTTGGGACCGGGAGGCGCACACAAAACTTCTTGATACGACGAGACGCGACGAGAGACCGACCGCCGCCTTATATTATTTTCCGCCGGAGAAAAGGATTATTCTAAAAGGCGCGTTGTAACAGCATCACCGACCGTCATCAGCACACCGGTGCTATAAGTAGTGGAGACGATAGATCGCACGGCTATGGCATGCGGTGGAGGGGAGATAAGATAAATAATGTGTCGTCCGCGGTATTCGCGTACGAGGGAAACGACGACACAGAAAAAGACGTTCGTCGAGAGGCACGACGACACTCGTCTTCTCTTTCGCAGTGCGCTAAGAGAAAGAGAGAGAGAGAGCGAGAGTATTACTTTGCTATATTATATACATGTAAGTATAACATAAGGAGACGGATGGTGGCACACGAGGTTGCGAGCGACGATTTCGTGTTTGAAAAATCACACGATATTAAAAAAAAAAATAAAATACTCACTGTTTTTGGTGAACGTGACGATTTTCAACACTTTACCGTAACGCGAAAAGATCTGAAAAAAAAAAAAATAAAAAAAAATACATTAAAATCTGATTACTCGTATAACGTGTTGCGGATGCTTATGTATATTACGGACAATAGGTTTCTCAAATCAGTTATATACTGCAGGAGTAGAGTAGTAGGTTTCTCGAATTTTCACATTACCTACGTATATAGTAATCATTGGGGGGGGAGGGGAAGGATATAAGTATCGAATCTTCTCCCTCTTCTTTGGCCTCTTTTTATTAGCCGGATGGACCAAAAATCGTCTTATACTGTTAAAAAAAAGAAAACGGATCTCGGTTTTGGAGATTCAGACGAGCGTATTGTTATCATTAAATTAATTAAATGCGATGTGTACACTAGAATCTATAAAACGGATTGTCCATGCTGGGAATGTAGTTCATAAATAAAAATGTGTCCGCCGATACGTGTACTCGACAAAATGGTTGAGCGCAAGCTAATAATAAATAATAGGCATTATAATTTTTATATTTTATTTACTTAAATTTTCACGTTTTAACGAAATATTGATCTACACCAACCCCCGAAGATCCTAATTACGCCACTGGAAGTGCGTTTTTTTGGACAATTATTACAATTATTCAAAATAACGTTTAATTGAAAAAGTAAAAAAAAACAACTAAAAATCGTATTTAACAGCTCATTCCTATACTGTAAAAATCTTACTCCATGTCCGGCATGCTCCCCTGTTTAAGACACTGCACACAGAATAATAATAATAATAATGATAATGATAATGATAATGATGATGATAATAATAATAATAATAATAATAATAATAATAATAATGAAATAATTTATAAACCACGCCGCCGCCGTTTATACATCGTGTAAAATGTAAATTTTTTTCTTCTTCACCTACCTTAAGATTTTCTCCATACCGCCTTTTGTTATAGTAATTATTTCATTTTACAAGTCTCCCCGCTCCACGCGTTAGGGTTCGCTTTTAATCTTCTCTCCCGTCTCCTCCACACAAACACACATTGCAATTAGCGTGTATTTAAGATAAACGAACGACGACCATCCCAACCGCCATCAGCTATTGTGTATGTCGTTGCGGTACCCCCCAGTGATGCTGCGCGGCGTGGTAAAAACTTTACAAAAAAAAAAACCGTTTTACGAGCGAATTTCGCGTGTGCTATTTTACGCGTATACACACGCGCGCGCGTGCGCGGCGTTATATAAATTAATTTTGAATATTCTTTTTATAAAATACTCGAGTTTTTTTTTATACACTGCAATTATACGCTATTGCCGTCGTTATATTATAAAGTCAAGGGTTAAACGACAAACAAATTACGCGCAGGAAACGTTTTTAAAAAAAAACTTATATATATACTTTTTTATATATAAATTTAAATTTCCATCCGGGGATCTACCTTTATAACTAATATATATAATGACGGAGGCTGGTAGTGTTTGTTTTAAATTATATAACGTTTAGATGGAAGTTTTCTTATATATATATATATATATATATATATATATATTCACATACATATGAAGAAACTTTTCCGAGAGTCAAATCTCGAAAAGGTATTAGCAAAAAAGTATAACTCTGAGGCGTGTTGTTTGGAACATTATATATATACATACATATATATATATATATATATATATATATATATATATAATTTTTTAAAGTGACTATATTATATAGAGACACTCGCTTTATTCGGGGGTTTTTTTTATACATTATATTTTATTTATATTAGGAAAAAAAATTATTTTTTAACGCGAGCACGCACACACACACACACGTATTGCACTTTGCGCGTTTATACTACACGTGGTTTATGATAACATTTTTGATTTTCAATTTATCAATATATGAATATAAATTATGTTCGAGGTAAAAAAAATAAAAATCAAAAATACTAACAATAAAATAAAACGAAAACCGGGTGGTCTTGCGGCGGCGGGATATATACATACGAGTATAGTGTTTAAAAAAACAAAACACAATATTTTGCATATTTTTTCATAGCGTTCGAATATTCTGTACACACACAATACATAATACGTCGGATTGTACGAAAATTTGTTAAAATATATATATATATATATATATATATATATATCTCGAATCGAACGTTGCAGTAGTAAATAATATACACGACGTATATATTACATATATATATATATATAGGAAAAGAAAATAATTGTGTTCGAGAAAATAATCATATAATAATAATAATAATAATAATAATAATAATAATAATAATAATAATAATAATAAGAAAAACAACCGATATAATATATCGTTTCGATATACGTAGTTCACGACGTATTGTTCAAACATTTTGCCGAATAAAACAATAACACTCGCGCGTAAAAAACTGTTTATACGGGGGGAAAAAATTTGTTTAAAATCGAATTTTTACCTGTATTACAATATACGAGTATTACGTACGTTATACATCGAGAATACTCTTTTTATTATAAAACGGCGGCAATCGCCATTATTTTATTCATTAATAAGTCTCAATAATCTGTGATTTCACACCGGTTTACTGCAATTGTCTTCACTTTACCAGAGATTGATTTTTTTCCCCACCGTCTCTATATAACTAGTATTTTTATATTTTTTCTCCAGATTCATATCTTCTTCTGTTAACTCTACTCACGCTCTCCTCCTATACACGTTATCCATTTTAATTCCTATAATGTTTAACACATTTCGTGTACATTTTCCAAATTATGTTTCCAAACATAATTAAGTAAAAAAAAAATTATATGTCTCAATTTTTTCTTTTTTTTAGGGTGATCGACGTTTTAACGTTTCTGATGCCATTTGATACGGAGGATATGTGTGTGTGTGTGGAATATATACGCGAGGGGATGTTAATAGTTCTTTGAACCCGCGCTGTAGCACTTATATACCTATTCTCGTGTACTTATATAATATGCAAATTATACGTAGAGGCATACGGAAAATTTCGACGATTCTGTTTAATACAACATGAGGTCACCACTGTCGTTCCACATACACATAGAGAACTAGTTAGAGAATCTGCGTGGTAATTTGCATGACCGGGA
Organism: Chaetogeoica ovagalla; assembly: GCA_032441825.1. Classification (NCBI taxonomy): domain Eukaryota; kingdom Metazoa; phylum Arthropoda; class Insecta; order Hemiptera; family Aphididae; genus Chaetogeoica; species Chaetogeoica ovagalla. The sequence continues at coordinate 11,346,179 of CM063734.1, read as the reverse complement.
GGATGTGAGAGAAACGTTGCCGATCTGCAGAGAACACAACCTCTGTATACACAGACGACGTATATATTATTATTATTATTATTATTACACGCCGACCGACCGATGTTTAATATATACGCATAAAATATGAAGACATTCGTTCGAGATTACACACTCGTTGTTACGTATTTAGTGAATAAAATATCGTTTGTTAAATCGCAAACACACACACTATATACAGCTACTATAATAATCATAACCCGTTCGTTCTCGAATTAAATTTTATATATAGAATATGACATGCTAACGCAGAACCCGAAACTTACCATATATACGTGTATATACAAACACGCACACGTTACCGTATATATAGAGAGGGTTAGGTGACGACGTTAAAATTAGCAAGGTTAATTGGTATTTCGATCGTGATTTACATAATATTTTGATAAAAAGAAAGCAAAAAAAAAAAAAAAAAAGTAAGATTTTATTTTCGTTTCGTAACGACTCTCGTTGATTCGTAATAAAATAATAATTAAGAGAAACGCAATATGTTATATGTGATTATTATTTCTCTCGGTTACATTTGGTATTTGATTTCGAAATTTTCCACAAATTTACTGAAACGTCTAAAAAAAAAAAAAAAAAAAAAAATAATAAAATACTAAAGGATTTTATTAACGATAATTCGAAGCAATTTTTTTTTTAATATCCGGTGAGTCTGTTTTTTTATTTGTTACCGAATAAAAAAAACGTATACACCAAACTCCTCCAATCCGGTGTATTGAAATCAGGAATCATTTTCAAAAACGGTTCTCTATATAATATTATCTAAGGATTTTCACAAAATGTGACGAAAATTTACCGAATCGAATGCGAAAATCAAAAGCCGCACATAGCAGTCTAGGAAAACTATTTATTTATTTTTTAAAAATATTATCCATTAAATTCGTTGCGAATAAAACCTGTCATTTGGCAGTTTTCATAGAATGAAGGGGGGAGGGGAGAAATATATAATGTTTTTGTTTCTGATGGCTCGCGCGTTAAAACATTGGTGTGTGGAACGAAATTTTATAAAATTTGCGCGTCAAGACGAGCGCATCTGTAGGGTGACGACATCTGTGGGAAATCAATCACATTATATCCGCGTGTGTTTCAAGAAACGATGAGAAATATATTTTATAAATAATACGTAAACAAAAAACAAATAAAAATCGTTCGAAAATTAAAAAAAAAAATCATTTAGACACGTCTGAACAACAATTCACGCGAACGGTTAAATGAGTTCGATTTTTTTTTTTTTTTGTACGCGTTCTAAAGGGAGACGGCGGTAGGGAAATAAATCCGTTTATACGTTGTAATATTCATATAATACGTATGTGCACACAGCAATAACAACACGACAATCGATAACAATAACTATATTACGTATTTACATAATCGATATACCGATGGAAATTATGGGGGGGGGGGGACGCGAGCGATACGCGTAGTTTTTCCAATATATTATTTATTCTTCAAGAAATTCCTATATATAACGTTGTTATTTGTATACAATATACTCGTACAACATACATACATAATAATAATAATAATAATAATAATAATAATAACAATGGCAAAAAGAAAATGGACTATAACGAATATATATTTTATAGTTACGCGCGGTGGTAGGTGATATTTCTCCTTCTCCTTCACGACTTTATAAAATATATTTTACGTTATTATTATACACGTACAATCCTATCCGTTATTATATTTATATAAATTCCGTTGTGAGCGATACACTCCTGCAGCAGCATCTCCTCCTATTGTGTATACGCGGCCTATATATATTATACAGCGCGCTGCGACTAAACTATTTTATAACGCACTTTTTTCCCCCTTATATTTATATTCATACGAGCAATACAAATGTATAAAACACAATACGCGCGTATTTTATTATAGTAAATCGAAACGTTTATTGAAAAGTATGTAAATAGTATGACAACAAACGCGACGGGAAAATATACTAGTGTTATACGAACGCAGCATCGAGAATAAATAATATATGGGGGTAAACGATATCACGAATCTTATTAAACCCTCACATTTTGTCCGCATCAAAAATTTGTCCAGGTTTTTAAACAGGGATTTTTTTTTTTTTTTGATAAATATCGTACTTCGACTAATATTGGCAACGGGAACAAATAATAATAATAATAATAATAATAATAATAATAATAATAATAATAATAATAATAATAATATGCATTTATACAGTAAAAAAAAACCGACATAGCCGCGAAATACCAAAAAAAAAAAGAAATGTTTTACGGGAATCGTCGATCAAAGAGATATTATTGGTAGATTGTAAAATTTTTACCATTTTAATCACAGAGCTCTGAAATTGTATTAAATCGCGGAAGAGACGATTTATGGCAAAACGAATCGATGGAGAATTATTCGAAAAGGAATTTCCGACGATTATTGTAAAAGACCGAGAACGCGGTGAAGAACAATCGACAAAAACAACATAGAACACATTAAAAAAAAAGTCCGCGTGATATATAACTGTGGATGCTCATCGAACCGCGACTGTGCTCCGGAACTTCGGTTTCTCGAGACGTGAATAAAAAAAAGAAAATAAAAAACGGAAAAATTCGTTTTTTCATTCTCACGCGTTACGCGCAGCGGCGGCGTAATATATAAATGTATTATGTGTATCGATTTACAACAAAAACACAAGTACCGGGGGCGGTGCGCTACAACCGTTTGTACGCGCGCGTGTGTTGGGTAGTATTTGCGTGCCGGAGCGCACACTTCCTAGACAAAGTACGAGTTAGTGAGGTGTACAGAGTACAAGTGACACGCACAGGGACACGCGAAGCACAAGAGAGAGAAAGTGTGTGTACGAGCGGAGCTCTGCAATAGATTTTTCTCCGCCCGTTTAAGCCCCTCTTATTTATTGTTTTCTTTTGGTTTTATTTTTGCAAATCTAATTACACGTTTTACGACGGTCCCTGAATGCCGATCGTTTCCGTGCGCGGCAAAGTTTTAATCTGCCAACTTTCATTCATCAATTATAACTCCCTGAGAACGGTTACTCACCGCCGGTCCGTATCCGCCGCCAACCCTGTCCGGACTTCCGGATACCGTTGCCAAGGCCCTTTGAGGTTAACGCGGTATCGTAAACTAATCCATTACGCCGCCACGGCACGAGGCTACTAATACCCGGACACGCCGCCGCCACTGTTGCAGTAGCAGCAACAGCAGCATCCGCACACTCGGGCGGTAAACGTGAGATTTCCCCGGCCCGCCCTGTCAAAAACCGCGCGATCTCCATCAGGAAGGTGGAGAGCGAGGGATCCGCGTTTCATTTATGGAAATGTATCAAACAGGGTACGTGAGAGATCCAACGAAAAAGGATACTGTACAGCGTATACAATAATATATATATATACGCGCGGTCCATCGTGGAATGTAACTCTCGTTGTAATGGATTCTTAAGAAGTCATATTGCTCTTGTATCCAGCTCGTACGTGCGTTATATTTCGGAGCCATATCTCACACGGCAGCGGCCCCGGGCCACCTCGCATCGATAATATTTATTATCGACGTTCTCTTGCCTTGCCATTATACACACACACACACGAATAACTCGTTTCAGAGTAGTGTCTTAATCGACAGAATTACACGATTGGTAAATTATAAAGCGTTTAAAGAGGTATGAAATGATGCCGTGTAATAAAAGACAAAAAGAAAGATTGGAAAGAGATTGGGCAAAAAAAGGGAAAAAAAATTTGGCCGATTTCGTTAACCTACGAATCGGTTCGTTTTAAAAACGAGAAGGAACTTTAAAATCGAGCATTGATAAAAGAATTAGATAACGTGTTTTACACGTCGGCATTACGCATGTAAGAGGTTTACTTTTCAGGATCAATGATGCGGTTTAGTAGCTCCGATTACCACCAGAACGAGGTCTTGTGTTCGAAAATTGGCAAATGTAAAACAAAAAAAAATAATAATAATATCCTTTGCGGCGACCTTTTCACCGATATTTCCACTGCTTTATAATCGACGACGCTATCGAGAAGTCAAAATGTTTTTTTTTTTCAGAAAGTCTATTATTACGCGAAACATACGGTGTCACGGTCTTATACAATTCGTAAGTACATTTCGTACGCTGTTAGCTGGTGCCCGAAAAAGAAAAAAAATAACTACGCGGTTAGGGAGGAGAATGTTGTTAGCAAAAAATTAACGGATTAGAATAAATCGCGGAGCTCAGCGGTGCTGCGCAGGGATTTGGATTCACAGAGAAATTTCCGCCGTACACATATAATAATAATAATAATAATAATAATAATAATAATAATATTGTACGCAACAACAGTGGTAAATATACAACACGTGCAAAAGGCGTGTTTTCTTCTATCAGGTCGCAAATTTTCTCATTTCCGAACGGTACGAATAATTTATCAAGCGTGTACATTAAATACACGGACGAAAACAACGATTCGGGTTTACTCGCAGGAAATATATACTCTTTACGCACGTACAATTCCAGTATATATAATACACCGATAAAAACGTATGCGCACACGTCGTATTAAAATATGTTCGCGTTACATGGCCAGAGATCGGTTTCACTCGAACGGAAAAGTGATTTTCTACGAAGAGAGGAGTGTAGCACACACGTCCACCGAAAATCGTGTACATCATTATCTGTATATGTAAAATGTATGCGTTTTTCTGGAACCCGTGTTTTGTCGATGCGTACTTAATAACGAAGCCTCCATACCATTCTAAGAAACATTAAAAAAAAAAAACTTTTTTTTCGACATTGAAAACGTATTAATCGAGTACCGGAGCATCGAATAATATTCTCTATCTGTGTTGCTATTCGATATAATGAGTGGGATCAAATTTATATTTTCATCTTCACGTTTACTGTAAGGCACTGAAAACAACAGCACTAGGATTCTTTTAAACGGATTTCTCGAGATTTTAAATTGTCTTCTTATTTCAAAAACATTATTTTCTCTCTCGTTACATCTGTTTCATGATTCCGCACATAATCTGTGAATCATTCCAACTCGAAAGAGTCTAAAGAGCATTTATTTCACATCCTTAATGTCGAGCATCAACCACAAGATTACTACTACTCCCTGGTCTCCGGACACTTAAAACTTAGTAATTTATCCGATCCGAACAGTATAAATGCAGGCCATAGCGTACACACATTTTTTCAACGGACTTATTTTTCAAATGGTTTTATTGATACCACCTTGATTTGCAATTAGAAGTAAAATTTAGATTTCGCGGCAGAGCGTTATTTTAACTGCTCTCCAAACGCGTTCCTTCTCGCTACTTCCAATTAGGGGAACGATATCGGTATACGTCGGATACGACGCGCTTGGAATGAGAACAGGAAATTTTACTTTTAAATCAATTTTAAATTTAATTTTTCGTTGTTATTCGACGAAAAATATAAAATATAACGCCGTCATTGAAATACTGCGGTGATAGTATTGTGACGGTGAAAAGAAAAAAAGTATAGAAAATAATCGTTTGGAAACAAACCGCCTGGTTAAGAAGAGAAGTCACCTCCTATACGGACCTTTCAAAAAGTTTATTTTTTTTTTTTTACTAAGTAGATGACCTGCCGCCGCGAGATTTCGTTTGAAACAACGAATCTCGTTTAGAACAACAACGCATTAAACAAAACTTTCGATGGGGGAAAACTTCGGAGGGGGGAGAAAAAAACCTACGCGCATATACAAATATATATATAAAAATGTTTTCGTTTAATATACACAATTGAATTTCAGTGAAAACTAACGATAATATAATAATAATTATTTTTCTTTCGATATCGAGGGGAAATAATAAAAAAACAAGAAACAAAAAGTCGGGAATAGAATACGTGTAAAGCAGTGTTTTAACGTGATTTTTTAAGTGCGTCGTAAGTCGACATTGACACGGTTCGTTTTCTCGTCACCGTGACGACGATTTGAGATCGTTTTCTTATTAACGTTTGACAAAAAAAAAATTTTTTTTCTTTAAAAATGAACGAAAAAAAAAATTATAACGATGCGATCGTATTATATAATAAAGCTGTCACCGGGCGTATTAAATGTATATATATACGCGTGTATTACGAAAGCCAATATGCTGAAGGTACACTCTACACAGCTTCGTGGAGGCTTTGCATTTCTTCTCATCTACATATATGTGTACGCACATTGTGTGTAGGTATAACATATATATACACGCGTTCCAGCATCCACCAACGCTCTCTGTACCCACTACTCAGAAGACGAAGGGGGGGGGGATGGAAGCGTCTTTAATCTTTTATTGAAATATGAAGATTATTCCATGACACCGAGCTATATTATACACGCATGATTGGTTAACGGAGTAGTTTTTGTGCGACGAGGAGAGAGAGAGAGAAGCTGTGTGATCACGTCCCACAAGGGAACGACGAAGACGCGTCGTGTCGAGAGGAGCAACAGAAAGGCGGAGAGTTCGCGCGCGCTCGTATTGTTCAGACATTCCGTATACAAAACATAAGACATGATTTATGGAGCCAATTTGTAAAAAAAAAAAAAAGAAAAAAAGAACTCCCCGTTTAATTGGTTTTTTCGACACGCTACAAACGGATTATTAAAACTTTTTTACTTCCTCTCCTGTACCTTAACAAAAAGAAAAAAGAAAGAAGATTCGGGCGGTTATAAACATTTCATCCTCTCTCTCTCTCTCTCTCTCCTCCCTGGTATAAATAAAAAGTAACTTAATCATAAAATGACTTTGCGCTAAATATGTATTTATAAGCGTTTTACACTATATACCGTATGGCTCTTATAATTATATATATACTCGTATATATTCTGTTGTTATGTATACAATACTATTTGAATTTCACTAGGATAATTGTATAATTTCCGAAAGTTAAACCCCGTTCTCGCGTGGGCGGCCGGAGGAGACGTACGTCCAACGACGACGAGCTCGCTAAATTCCCGTAACTGCGAATGTTTTTCGTATACATAAAAAAAAAACTTTTCAATTTTCCGGACAAAAACAGTTTGTAAAAAAAAAAAAGAGTACAGAAAAAACGACGCATTACGCGCTCTCTCTCTCTCTGTAATACAATTATTCCGGAATTTAATAACGACGTCGGGTTTTTTTTAACAACATATAATTTTCTTTTCTTTATTTATATACTGCAAGACTCGAAATACGAAAATACGAAAAAAAAACGTTATTAATAACGTTTCACGCGACTCGCAAAATATGAGAGTAATTTGTTTTTTATTTGCATAGAATCACCACAAACCAACGCCGCGGTATCAAATTTGAACGTCGTAATGCGCGGTTGAATCAGCAAATACGGAGAAAAAAACCATTACTTCGTTTCGTTTTTTTTTTTTTTATTTAACGGATTACAATAATAATAATAATAATTCGCTCGATTAAAAAAGCAAAAACCCGCGAGAGCACGCCACTCGAAAATTGAACAACAATTATAATAATTTTCGAAATAGGTCACCATCGAGTGCGAGTATTTATAAAATACGTAAACACGGAATTCGGTTAAATCGTAGGTAAAACAGTCAAAAACAGCGACCGAGTATAAAAAAAAAAAAAAAAAAAAAAACGTTTTTATTTGAACGCGCGAGAGCCAACGAGTAATGTATAAAAAAATACACTTTTTGAGCTACGCAATGGAATTTAAAAATAATAATTCGCGGTCTCTTCGAAATATTTTTTTTTTTATACGCCGTATAAAAGTAAAACGATATATTACGGAAAATTATTTGAAATAGCGAGTGGAAAAAAAATATGAAATTAAAAAAAAAAATAGCGGAAAATGAAATAGTAGCGGAGCGAATGATTTTGCCATTTAGTGAGAGAAAAATCCTAGGAAGGTGTCCTCCCTCCAACCGGGGACTCCTCTATGTATAAAGCGTAAAAATTTAATTAAATAAATATTCACGACCACACCACACACACGTACGATATACACAAAATGGAGAATCTTTTTTTAAAAAAATTTTTTATATATATGCGCCCTAACGCGGCGCATCGGAAATTATTCGATTTTAATTTTTATTTCAAACGCGATTTGACGATTAAATATATTTACACCCGTTCGCTTTACCGTTTTCAAAAAAAGAAAAAACTCCATTCCACCACTGTCATTGTAGTATCGTCGAATACGCACAATATACGCGTGGCGGCGGTGAGCAGGAGAAGAGGAGACACGACGCGTGTCAACAAAATCATCTTAGAGAAGAAGATGTACGGGAAAGAGAAAAAAAAAGAATACATAACGAGACGGAAGAGTCGTCTTTTTCTCCTCGACAAATTCAGTAATCGTTTTTTCCCCTCTCCCTTTTTTCTTTTGCGCGAATAAATTGAAAAATAATACGAGCATTCGATTTTTTTTTTTTGTACGTATAAACGTCGAATGTCAATAATACGCACGGAAAACGACGAGCGATATTTATCCCCGCGCGGTAGGTTACGACAACAACAAAACACAACACGACGAAACGCCGAGTTGTAACTATTTTTTTTTTTTATTTTTTATTTTTGAAATTTCCACTCATTTGATATTCATTCGAATAGCGCGCGCGTGTCGCGGCCGCCGAATTCGTTAATTTGGTAATTTATAGCGCGCGTTGTAAACGAAGAGAGCAGAGCAAATAACACAACGCGGCAGCGGCGGAACGTATTTTATACGGTTTTTTTTTTTTTAGTTTTTTAACCGCGTTTTATGTAAACACAACAAGTGCGATTTAATATCGAACCAACGATTATATATTACCATACGCGTTACACCGCCACCGCCGCCGACTACGAAAAAGCTGATTTTTGTGTTTAGGGGAAAAAAAAAAATATTTATATATTATATTATACTCCGGGCGTTTCGGTTTCTGAAACGACTGTGGAAAATTTAAAAGCGCCGTTCTCGTGACGTATTTGCGAGAAAAACGCAACGGATATATCGTCGATCGTTATATTTGCTTGTGCGTTTATAATATACGTGGTTAGGTCCGAAAAACGGTATTAGAAAAGAAAATCGTGAAAAAATACGTCCGAATAGTTTTTCGCACACTAATATCAAAAAAAAAAAAACTATTTGAGAATTAAAAAATTTCGTATCGATTAAACACGCCGCAATTGTATTTCTTTTTTTTTAAACAATTTTTTCGCTCATTTTTTTTATTGTTATTATTTTTTAACTCTATTTTCATCGCGTTAATATTCACTCTACGACGCGTAATGTCGTTGGTCCATTATTATTTTGTCTTATATCCCCCCCCCGTTATAGCGTTTTTTTTTTATATATGACGCGCGCATATATATCATAATTCTCTTCGGATTCTGTGCTGACACCTTATCATTTAACAATATTTATAGTTTGTTTTCGACTAGTAAAGAACAAAAAAAAAAAAAAACAGGAAATTCTACTGCCCGTTCGTAATATCATTTTCCGAAATCAAATTTCGTCGAGGCAGTTCGTCAGAGAAATCCACGTTTTTCCACTGTCCGCTCTCAATGGTTTATCGACGAAATTTTCCGTATTTTGAAAACGGTAAAGGAAAATAAAAAATAAAAAACCAACGCGATTCTATCAAAATTATACGCGGTTAATTTGTTATAATAAAATACAAAATGATCGAAGTGCGGTGTAGTAATAATAATCGTTTTATCTCGAACGCGATTGCTTTCAAAATTTATTTAGAGCAATAAGAAAAAAAAATCACTGGAACGTTTTCTTCCCTCAGCCATTCCTCCTCATCCGGCGTCTACTTCTATTTCTTCTTCTTTCGCATACATCCGGTTTTATTCATTTCGATTTCCCGCCCCTCCCCCAACCATCGCCGTTTCGTTTTCACTCTATTGACGATTATTATTATTATTATTATTATTATTATTATTATTATTATTATTATTATTATTATTATTATTATTATTATTATTATTATTATTGTAAATTCCAAATATAATATCGAAAATAATAACGAGACGCCGCCGCGTGGTATATAGTAAACGCGGCAGGAGAGTTGTTGCGATGGTGGTGGTGGCGGCGGCGGCGTCACGAGACGGAGGGAGGTAGGGAGGGTTAATGACGATGTGTTTTAAAATATTAAATACGAGTTTTCTCGCTGCGGCGGTACGACGGGTGCAAAATCATTGGGCGGCGGTGCCGGTGCCGTGCAGGAAAGGGAGGGGGGTGTTGCGGGCGAACGCGAGTGAAATCTTGACACTAAATGAATATTAATAACGCCTTGTGGGAAACGCGAGCATTGCACGAGAGGCGGCGGCGGATTAATGGTCGTTTTCCATATACACAACGGTCCGCTTATACACACACACATATATATATATATATAAATGGTATGGCGCTGGTATATACCCACCGACCACCGCACCCGACCGTTTTATACCAGACACGGTATAGTAGTGTACGCGCCGTACATAAATGTGTGTGTGTGTGTGTGCAGGCGCGCGTGCGGAGGAGTCTCTTTTGTCGCGGCTACGGAGGGCCGCGGCGCACACCGTCCTAGCGCCGCGGCGTTTTCAAAACACGCCGTCGTCGCCGAATCCGGTTTTAATTAATATTCGTTTTATACGGCCCCGCGGATTTTTGCGTTCAAAAAAACCCCCCCCCCCCCGCGGCGCTCACCCTGTCCCGTTACGTACACCGCTGTACGCTCAACGGGAGAGAACCGTATACGCCGTATATTATGAAAACTTAATTTTTACAAATAAAATTTATTATTTATTATAGACACACACGTCGCGAAAATAACAACGATGGAACTAAAATCTATTTAAAAATAGCGCACACAACAATTGTGCACGTTTGGTATTTTCATCCTCTTATAATAAATAATAACAATAATAATAATAATAATAATTATTATTATTATTATTATACACCTTGACAGGGGATTTTTTTTTTGTTATTTTCTACTTTATAGGAATAATATCGCGCGTAGTTTATTTCGTTTTTTATTTTCAGTAACTACTACTATTACACTACTCTATTCGTGTTGTATACGCGGAAATCGGTACGAAAAAAGAAACGTTAATCGAATTAAATTTATTTATTTTAACAACGATCGAGAGAGAGAGAGAGAGATTACGGGCGTTTTAACCCTGCCCGCCGCCGCCACGGACGTTTTCTCGGTAAACGCGCGCGAGCAAATAATATTAATATAAACGACGACGTGCACCACCAACCAACCCCAACCACACCACCGAGGTCGTTTCCTGTACCCCATTTTCCCAATTTCCTGTGCTCCCAGAGTGTACGTTTACCCATCACACACCTCCTAGACACACATGCGTCCGGTGCCCGGTGGGAGATCCGTGTTGTGTAGCGTTTGCCGGACCGGACCCCCCGTCCGCATAGTGCGCACACACGTCCGTCTCATCCGTTGCCCCTCTTCCCCCCCCCACCAAACTACGGAGCAGCAGAATGATCTGTCAATGTTCGATAATAATAACCCGTGGCGAGTGCGATGTGCGCACACGTCACGGACGCGGCGTTTCAACATTTCCATAAACACAGTTTTCCCTTCCCCTCCATCGCAATAACATCACGTCCGACTTCAATCAAATAGCTTCGAATACGAGCGTACGATCACGCGCGTTTAGTAGGGGTTAAGAGAGAAGAAGAGGAGGGTGATAAACAACACACACACACACACACACACAATAGAGAGAAATTTTTTTTTACACTAAATTCAGTATAAAACTCATATCATCAGTGTACAGTGATCCGAGAAAATAAATTAGATATAAATTATAATTATGACGATAATTTTCACTTTATCAAAAAATATGAAAAAAAAAAACAAATAAACAAAAAAAAATGTTCAATTGAGCAATTTAAGTGCGTAACGGGGTGAATTCTAACTCCATTTTATTCAATAAATTCTAAAGAAAAACGTTGATTTATAATAATATACAAAACCGGGCAAATATGGGCAACTGGAAATTATAAAATCCTATTTAAAGGACATTTAAATATTACGATACAATACTGCGTTACTCCACGCAACTTTTTTAAAAACTACAATGCGGTTTAAAAAATTTTAAAAAGAAACCACGTGATATCAATGCAAATTCATATTCCATATCTAATAAGCTTTCCAACGATACCAAAATCGCCGATATTAAGGTTATTAATACATGCTCTTCGAACAATCGCTGTGAAGAAATGAATATAGTTTTATGAGTTTTACAATAAAACACTATAAAAGCCATAATTTCATAACCATTTTAAGCATTAAGTTATCTCTTATCTAAGTGACTCTATCAAATTGATAACCATTAGATATCGCGTTTAAACTGATATAAAATAAAATTCTATTTTTAAAAATAACTAATTTCAATTTTAATTTTCAGTATATTTTCCAGCTTTTGTTTTCTGGACCACTATGCAGTGGCGCGTATTCAGTAATACATAATAGTCTTTTAAGCATTGGCGAGACCAATGGTTGTCTAACCGATAAATATAATTTTCTCTTTTACACTATAGTTAAAAACCTTTTGTGAACGTTAAAATTTAGAAAAAAAAAAAGAAAATACGATTTTCATAATCGACGTTTCGAAATGCTCAACAAATACTCGAAAAAACTGCGATCGCGTATGTATACACTTTCGGTCGGTAAATAGGAAAGTTTTTGAAACGCTTCACCTCAGCCATTCGTCATATACGTAATCTACTCCTCGGTAATAACATTTTTCAGTATATCTCAGTTATACCTACGGTTTTTAATGGGGCTTTTTTTTTACACAAAAACGTGCGATTTTGGAGATCTATAGAAAATGAATAGAAAAAAAACAAGCTAAACTCATTTTATTTTCTCGCAGTAGATTCTAATAGCGTACCGATAATTATCGGTCGGTTATACACGTGTGGTGCGAGTATATCTGAATACTTTTTACAACAGAAGTAATTTCTTTCGATTTTACCCCGCATAGGCGGATAATGGAAGTAGAAGAAAGAAACCCCTTTTCAAAATACGTTATACCAGAAATCAGCGGGAGAAGGCAAAAAAAAAATAAGAGAAAAACGGTAGAAATTTACGACGGTACATACGAGTTTTTTTTCTCCTAAGCAAAATCGATTTTGATTATTTGAGACGGAGAGCAAAAAAAAACATGATTATATCCTCCCACGTTCAGGACTTGGAATTTTCATCGGTTATTTATATTTTTTAATACACGATATGTATATATATACCGAGCAAAATATTTGTATTTAATCAACGATATAATCTCATTGCCCGTCCCCTGCTTTGTGTTAGTAATATGTATATATATAATATATAAACTACAGGAAATAATATTAAAAAAAAAGTGTATATAAAAAAAAAACCGTCAGACGAGGTATGCGAATATAATAATACAACGGCACGTATATAATATTACAGGAAATCAATAAACGGAGAAGGTATAATTTCGTGATTACGCGAGATTTTCGTCCAACATCAGACCGACACGTGAAGATTTTCATTTTTAACCGCGGAGGGATAAGAAAAACAAAGTTTAGCTTTTACGCTATCGATTTTTGGTTACTACCACACAACACCGCATTCAAATTGTATACAGTGTTATTGCTGTAAAAAATGTTTCGCTTATTTCTCTTTTTAATTTAAAAATAATTATACTTTTTTTAAAATCAATTTTATAAGAGTTTAAACGTCGAATAAATGTTTAAAAGAATTTCCGAGGGACTTTTTATGAGGCGGGCGGCAGCTTAGCCTTCAAAGTTCTTCCCCTCTAGTTACGCTTATACCGGACAGTAGTACACGTTGTTTTGTACAAATTTCAATAAAAAATTTTTTCTTGTAATTAAACGAGTAAAAACGAGAGAAAAACGTATTTTCTAGTATGTATTCCCGTCAAAGACATTTGAATTTCATGTACGTTTAGAAGAACGCCAACAGGAGAGTTTTACAGGCGAGATGAATTATTACTTCTATCAGGCAGTACACCGCTGGAAATTACTATTGAGAATCTAGTTCGGACTATTATTACGGATATTCAGAGAAAGAAAAAAAAAACAAATTTAATACCACCAAAACGGTTACCAACGAACATACTATTTTCATGTTTATCACACAGCTTATTAAAAATTAACACGAGTACGAGCAGTGTGTAAAATAATATTTTGAAAAATATTATTAAATTAAATTACGATTATTTAAATTTATTTTATCGTTTTAACTTCGTAATTATATATATATATAAATACCATTACGAATATTTATACAAATTATACATTTTGTTAGTAACCTCTCCCCTTTCTTCTCATCAACTATTATACATTTCTAAATACGCTCCCGTTGGTTTTGTACCCAGAATTCGCACACACACGGACGAATCATTAAATATGTTGGTTTTTTTTTTACTGTATATATTACACGAAAAATAAATGACTCGGAAACAGATTGATTATATAATATAAAGTGTAAAAAAGGAAAAAAAATGTATATTAAAAAGCGTTTCGTCGAGATTTACGACGGTGCGGCGGCGTTTTGCGGTGAAACACAAATAATAATACATTGTCGTATATTTTATATATACGTTATAAAATGTTTCTTCTAATGGAAGTCATCTGTACCGAGGGGTCGGTATACGCGCGTTTTAAGTGTATATTAATAATAATAATAATAATAATAATAATAATAATAATAATAATAATAATCGGCGCGCATCAATGTGTTCAGTCATGCGTTTGTTTTCCCATTGATAAATCTCTCTCCTCTCATCTCTCTTCTGCTCATCCGTCGCGCTTTACACAGTTTTCCAAAACGGCATTGTTGTGTAGACGCTGGGTTAGGGTTAGGTGTGTTTTTACAATCGTTCGGGCAAAAAGTTAACGAAATCCGTTCGTTAGTCAATTGAAAATTCGTTCGCGGTTCAAAAAAAAAAAAACTTCCGTCGTTTGGCGGTCATCGCGGTAAAAAAAAAAACAATGTACCATCATCCCAGTATCGTCGTCGTCTGTCTGTATACACATCGACGGTGTTGCAATAGTGTTTTAACAAATACAAATCTGTCTGTCGGGGGGTGGGGGAGAAGGAGTAGACCCCGGGTGTAGCGGGATAAATAGATTTTATTAGGATTCTGAGCGGAGCGAGAGATCTGTTTAGTTTTACAAAGTTGGGGGTTTCTTTTTATGTATGTACCCAGAACAGGAGTGCTCTTTACGTGTAGAGCACTATTTTTCCGGTTACAAATTGCATCTTAGTTGGTACTTTACAGGGATCATTTTTTCAATTTTCTCAATACTTTTTTTCAAACATCAGAAAAAAAACTACACGAAAACGGTAAAAAAAAAGGCGATTTCATCAAAATCGATTATCGTTATTACTTCGTAACTTTCAAACGAATGGGTCATAGAAACTTGAAATCCATGTAACGTCAGACCGTATTGACGACGCAGATATCTTAACGAATCCCTTAATTAATTTTTGGCTATATACAGAAATTGTAGATTTTCAAATATTGTAAAAGAGATCGTTTTTTGGTTTTAAGGTTTAAAGATTTTAAACAATGTTTGTTATTTCGACTATATTCAAAATAATTCTGAAAATTGTAGCGTCACGATTTATTTTAAAAACAATTATGAAATTCTCGACAAATCGTATTACACCGACGACGTTCTCCGCTCAAAATCGTTTTATCATTCCTTTCAAATGTATAGTGATAACTGTACACGCTTTTATGAAATATCTATCCAAATAATTCATTTATGAGACATTTACAATATTCCGCGGCTCGTTGCTATTAATAATTTGAATAGACAAATCGTTCGATAAAACGGTTCGGAACGTCGCTGTGTAATATCTCTAATCCTTAAATTATCATTTTTTTTTTTAATGGAATAAAAATATCGAAAACTTTTACGAATAGCTCGAAATCGGAAAAAAAACTCCCCGTTCTCCTTCTTATGGTGGTAATGAAACACGTAAATATTCGCGGTGAAAACTGAAGTCTAATAAAAAATAAATAATAATAACAGCCTAAACGAAATAAAATGATTCGTTTTTTTTTTTTTTAGACCGCGTTTTGAGAAAAAATTATTGAGAAAAATCGAAAAACCATCTCTTGCAAAACGGAGTGATCACGAACGTTAATAATAATCGAGGCACTACTTCTAAAAGAGTCATATACAGGGGGAAGGGGTAGGGGAATATGAATTAATTAAAAAAAAAATGTATAAACATCACTGTAAAATCAATAGCTTATTCCTCGCTTCGCTCAGAATCCAAAAAAATGTATGTATATATATATATAAAATCGGAAATTTCGCTCCGCGTTTATTTATAATTAATAATATTAACGAAACCAATTTCACCGGAGTAGAACGATAAGGACGTGTTTTTTTTTTTTTTAATTTTCCCGCTGGTACAACGCCAGTGTTGTTCTCTTAGACATTTTATATCTTCTCGCAGCAGCAATTAATTTAACTTTTCAAGTTTATTCCGTACTTTTTTTACGGCTGTAACACAGAACACGATGATAATGGTGGTAAAAAAAAACTGTTCGATTTTTCTCTATACGTATTACATTTTATACTACTACTGTGTAGTCGGGTAAATATTTGTTTTTTAAATTTTCGCCGAACATAATCAATATAAACGTATATATATATATATGTATATACACATAAGTAACGAATAAGTAATTTACGAATTTTCGGAATAAATATTAAACGAGGGAGGGAGAAGAGTTAGACTAAAGAGAGAGAGAGAGATACATAATACAGTTTTCAATATTCTCCTCTCGCACAGCGTGTGGTATACGTGCATAAATATACAGGAGAAACACAGGTGTTTGTTGTTGTGCAGTGCAGGAAAAAGAGAGTGAGAGAGACAGAGAGGAGAGGTAAACAACAAATCTCCTCCCCATTTTCTCGTTTCACCTGCAGCCAGCCAGCAGCATCATCACGAGCAAATCGGACGGCGGCGGCACTAAATTATTAAATTATCAGATTTATCGATTGCCATCACCACCACCACCCGACCGCCATCCGCCATCATAATAAGAGATTCTGCGTCCATGTACTATTCATGAGGAGTTTTACGCATTCCGCCGGATCAGTTGATTGGATGTGCACTTCCCTCTCCGCATATATTCCCTTTGTACATAAATATATACTACGCGCCGTCTACGGGTGAGAGGGGTACTGTTTTTAAATTATTTAACGATAGAAAACACAATGTGCATTAAGTGAGGGAGCGAGAAATACGATTGAGTTTCGTGTTATATTCTCTCTTTCTTCAACTCGGTCACAACGGGGCGCCTAAATAATATGATGATTTGCGCAAAGCGAATAGACGACGGGAATAAACAAAGAGTTTTCCGGATGACGACGACGGCGGTGGGGCGGCGGAGGAGAAGGAAAAAAATATATACAAAACAGAAGAGTTTTCATATAACAACGAGACAGACACGAAACGAAAAAAAAAATCTTAATTTAAATAACTTAATCATCACACGTCGTATTACGCATTACCCCGAAGGGAACGGCGGCGTTATGGTATTTAAGTTTTAAGTACATCAATCTAAATTAATGGAACGATTACACACACACAGGCGAGACGAATTTTTTATGAGAATCGCTGTCAATTCCCAAAAGAATTGTTTGTTGACGCATCGCTTTATTTATTAACTGAGAATTGACATCTGTTCTCTGACAGACACATCGGAACTAACTATTATTATATGAGATTTTTTTCTCGAAATTTTATCTTAAAAAAAATCTTAGTCTTTCCTCCGTTACGATCATCATTTTCCTCGCATTACTACTACTCGTTCGTTTGTGCAGTTTTGTGTTTTACCGCAAATGTTCTAATAATGAAATACTTTCGTTATTATTAAAATGAAAAAAAAACCACCGTCCGTTTCGTCGAACTTGACGAGAAAAATATATCGAACAAAATTCGAATTCCATAAAAGGTGGCATTTTTTTTTTACGGGCAACGAAGTCGCAGGGGACAGCAGCTAGTTCGTATATAAAAATGACATACGGCCTTTTGTTTTTTTTTTTCGGTATAAATTTATACACGAGACATTCAAAGACGCGAGTGCGACAATATTATGTACACGTCGTATTATGTATATATATATTATACACACACGCGAAATGACAGTACCCGAGAAAGGAAAGAAAAAAATAAAACGTCCGGTCCCTAGAAAACCGGGTACGATGCGATCAATCCCTTTTCTCGGCCGTTTAAGGCCGAAAAAAAGAAAACTGACGGAATAAATCCGCGCGAGACACGCGTCTCTCTTGCAAATATCCCGCGCGCGAAAGGAAATAAATAAAACGTTCAACAAGTTTGTCGTACAACGTCGAAACGTTGATCCGCAGGCGACTCTGGTGCGCATAAATTGAAAAACCACCTTCTTCTCGTGTCGTTCCCCGCATATATTATATATATATATATATATATATATATTCATAGTTTTATGCAAAACACTTTATGTATATATTTTGTATTATTTTGAAGATGAGACTGTAAAGAACGCGACGTTATCGTCACATTTATACCGGAATGGAGGAGGATGGGGAGGCAAGGAAAATAAGCCGTTATTTCGTAAATTTATGCACCGAACAACCATCCGAGTAAATATTATAATATTTCGGGCGAATTGTATTATTTAAAAAAAAAGTTTTTAAAAACGCGGCTAGTTTGGATTTTTCTTTTTTTTTTTTTAAATATCACGAAAACCGGTGGTCGGCAAAGAAGAATTTGTCGAACGCTCCTCGCCGGCCGGTGAACTACCACCAACGACCACCGGCAACCAATCGAATTATAAAACCAATATAAACAAATCAATCCCACACGCACTGCAGAAGGTAATTTTTAATTAAGTTTTACGCCGTTTTCGTCGCTATACAACCGTTATAAAGTCTCCGAGAACAAATATACGCGCGCACCAGTGGAAAATTGAAATTCACGAATAAAATAATATTATTGTCTATGGAGGAGAATCATATATGTGTGGAAAGGCGAAACAACGCAATAAAATGAATGTTTAACGCGTCTCTCACTCTCCGCGCGCGCGCACACACCTAACCGATATGATGCGCACAAATAAATAATAATAACAAAAGGGGAGGAAAGTGAAATTCGCTCGCACACGGATAGAGAGTTTAACGGAAAAGTTTTCCCGAATTCTAAAGTTATCTTTAGTGTTTATTTACAGGTCAACGCGGTATGACGACGACGACGACGACGCGCGAAACGTGCGTGGAAAAGTTTCTCGCTTTTTTTTTTTTTGCCTCTCGTCATTTTCTCGCCTCCTTCCCCTACGAATTCACTATGAGCGCATTCGGTGTAAGTTTTACACGCCCAACACACTTAAATATTTAATCGTATAAACAGACGCACAATGATGCACACCAACACGTGGCGCTTGTAATGTTTTTTTTTCTACTACTGAGGAACTTTTGGTGTTTTTTCTCTATTACTCGGGCCAAGGGGTAGTGGGATCGCGTGAAACTCGTGCACGAAGTTTTGACGGAATTATCGTTTTGGTCACCACCACCGCCCACTTACGAAGTAAATAATATCTCGTGTGTGGAGAATTAGCTGTTTTTTTTCTCCTATAGCGCTCTCGTACATCGTTTTCGAATTATAATTTATAAACGAATCGGGTGGAGCGATATTGGAAAAAAAACCCTCCAAGAAAGAAGGGGATATAAATAAAAAACGGAGGGTGGGAATAATAAAAAAAAGCAAGCACGTAGGATTTCGACACCATCTATTTACGGCCGCGTGCGAGATTTATATATATATATAGTTATACGAAGGAACGGTGTAGGAGAGAGGTTAGAAGTATACGAGGAGTCTGCTGCACGGTGTATTTCTATATAGGAGGACGGTGAAGGAGGGATTATTGAATTTACGCCGTTGATTTACATATATACGAAGGGAGGGTGATAATCATCGTCGTGCGGTGAAGAAATTCCGAAAAAAGTTTTAAGAATTAAAATACTCCTTTTTTTTTTTTTTTTCAAAAAGGACTTATTATTATCGTTATATAAATATAATATACGGAATATCGTGACGACAACGACGATTGGAGAGTGTGTGCGTGTGTGTGTGTGTGTGTGTGTGTGTGTGTAACCGAATCCGTCGAGCCGGTTAATAGCGGTTCAAGGGATAAATGGGGATGGTGATAGGGAAGTGTACCCGTTGTCCTTCTTCTTGACGGGCGGAAACTACCCCGTATAACTTAATCCTATTTGCGCGTGTGTGCCCCCCCCCCGGCCCAAATTATATATATATATAAGAAGAGGTGTATGTATAATATCGTCGGAGGCAACACGCGGTTGTTTTTCGAGAAAACACACTGCGCGCGGCGCGGCGCGGCCTTTCGTTGGTTGTTGTGTGTTTCGTCGTCGCTAAATTTATTAACTCATTCACCGCCGCCACTCTCGTGTTTCTCTCGCCTTATAACGTGTACATATTGTGTGTCCTATACACACACACACACACACACACCACAATACATAAGAGGGATAATCTCTAAAAACCTTCCACCACCTCGTAACGTACACACACACAATCGCGAATCCTTACTTTCTATACCACACTCCTCCTTTCCGTATTTCTCGTTCCCCCTTCTCCCCATTTATACTCTTTCGCTACTAGCGGTATTCGACTTGCTGCTAATTTGATATACGATTTTAATACCTATATATATATAGGCGTATAATATTATGTACACAATAGACAGCGGATTATATTTTCCTCTACTCATCTCTCTCCCTCTCTCTCTCTCTCTTTCTCTCTCTCTCTCTCTCTCTCTCTCTCACTCACTATACGAGCGTATAATATTATATAGACTAATAATATTTCCCACTGCGGCCACATCACACATACGAGGCATAGTGTTGTTGTTGTCGTATCTATCCCCCCCTCCGGGTGTATCCGTCGAGAATTCTTGAGAATTTTTTTTTTTTTTTCATAATCGTAAAGTAATGTATGGGGGAAAAACTAATTGACCAGACAACGACTGTTTTCAACAAAAATACGAGACCTTCCTTGCCCTCCTCATCGCATCGCTGTTTTTTTTTCGAAAAGAATTTAAAAAATCGCACGAATTACGTACGAATCAATCTGTGGTTTTTTTTTTAAAAAAAAACGAAATACGTTTTTTTTTCTCTTCCTCATTGTTTGCGACGAAATTAATAGCGCCGCGGATACAACGACGGCATATATTATCAGCACAATAGTTACTTGAATTTGTGTTTGAGGAAAAAAAAAAAGTACGCGCAGGTGCGCAGAGCAATGATCGTCAATAAATTTCGAATTAATTATTTTCCTGTCGTACGTCAAAAGTGTACGCGTTTTTCGATAATTAAAACGGTAAAATGAGAAATGAGAGAGAGAGAGAGAGAGAGAGAGGAGGTGGAAACGATTAAACACTATTTATATATACACGCGCGCGCTTTAATCGTGGCGCGAGCGGCGGCCGTTATTTTTATACGGTGAAAACTAGCGAAAATCGTAAACGCGCTCGCGTATCGATTGGAAACGAATATATTATATTACGGAAATGAAACGTTTTCTCCATCCGTGTGTATCGCACTGTTTTGCCATCGCAGTCCGCGTGCAATAGGACGGAAATAATTACAATAATAATTTTAATGACGAGCGGCAATTTCGACGTTACGCGCGGAAAGACGAGGTATGCGTGTTGTACCTACTCCTACCTTCCTAACTGCCAGCAGCCGCCGTCGCCGTGTACATCGTGTATACATAAATTATTATGAACGACGGATTTTATAAATTTAACCCGTCCCGTCGATCGCGCACGTAAAAATATTCATATAAAAAAAAATCTGGCCGAGCAATTTTTCGAACAGATTTCTTTTACCCAACCTGTTTCGCGTGTAACATTTGAACATTTTATGCGTTTTTACACACTTTAACACTCGGTTAAATATAGGAATAAATTTGAATGCCGGAGCGACGGTATACCGGGGGGGGGGGGCATTGTCGAACAAATACGAGGCAACCAAAACACTGCGGTGTGACCATGTGTAAGAAAAGAAAAATTGTACAAATAGTTTTCCATCTTGTTTATAGTATCTATTAAATTATGCTAAGAAGAAACGTTCCGGATTCAATAACAATGTCCTTTGATAATGTGGCCCTTGCCATACCCATTGCAATAATATATATTAAAAAAATTAATAATAAATGATAAAAATCAATAAAATTTCCAATTGGGTAGACTGAAATATTTTACTTTCCCAAATACGGTCACACTGCATTTGGCTATTTTTAACTAATTTCCTCCGGGAATCCCAACAAAAAGAAAATCTTACGTTATTGAAAATCGATCGATTATCCGTAGACTACTTAATAGAATAATTATAAATGCCGTAGAACAAGCATTAATTAACGTTAAAGAAAAAAAATGGCACTTGTACAAAGCGGCGATAATACTAACAATATTTAATATTATATAACGTCCCCGACTGTCCCGTCTACAGCATTTCGGACGTATACAAAACGAGAATAAACCGCGCGCGATAGTCTAAAAATTCGCAGAGCAAACAACATTAATTATAGGCGAAGAAGACGGAAAAACGCGTTATTTTGAAAGAAATTTCTTTTTTATTATTATTCTTTTATTCACTCCACCATTTAACTATGGTATTTAACTTTGCGTTTAGCCGTAAAGCCAATTAAAATCTACATAATTCCATCGTCGCGACGTTACTTTGCCGTGTTGAAGACGCGCAGTGATGATATAAACACAGACAGAGAGAGAGAGAGAGAGACCTGTAAGAGAAATTTCACGAATTATACTACCATTTCGCCGCCGGAAGTGCTCTCTGCACACAGGGATTGCGACTAATATAGGTATACCACTATACGCGCGAATGGATAAAATAATTATTATAATAATAATAATAATAATAATAATAATAATAATAATAATAATAATAATAATAATAATAATAATGATAATAATAATAATAATAATAATAATGTATTCATTTGTTTATGAACGACATTCAGCGGAGAAATCGCCGGACGGAACACACGCCAGAAGAAGACACGAAAAAGTTTTTAAGCAATTAGAAAATTTATTTTGTCTTTTGTACGATTCTTTGGGAAGAAAAAAAAATTTTTTTTTTTTTTTTGAATAAATTAATTCTCGGAGAATAAAACTTTCTCTCTCTCTCTTTTTAATCTATTTGGTTAATAACAATTCAAATCGTTACGCTTTTTATTTTTTAAAGAAAAAATCAAACGAGTATTTATATACGAGTATATATACACATATATTTCGGGAGAATAGCGAATCTCAGGTAAACAAAACCGTATAACTCCCTAGAATCGTGATGATTGTAGTGCAGGTGATCTTCAAAGGATATAATAAATAAATAAATATATATATATATATGATCGTCGAAAGAGATCAAAAGTTTATATTAAAAAAAATTTTTTTTATATTTCAATTCGAATTTCTTATAAAAAAAATTTATTTAAAGATCATCGTGTTTTAATTGGTTTATATAATATATACGTAAACCTACGTTTAGAAAGAAAAAAAAACGAAGTTGTCTCGGTCGAACGATAAAAATGGAATTTCGTACGTGCGACTATTTATTTTTCGTTCAGTTTTATACCGATGACGAAGAGAAGCGAGGAAATTTACATTTTAATACGCTAAACGCGTATATTTTAATGAAGTTTTTAAATTATTATTTTTTTTTTTTACTATCAACGTGATGACTACTTAAAAAAATTTATACATACCCCACCCGTCGTTTGTCCAATATAACAACAAGCTGACTGACACGAACAAAACACACGCATATATGCGGCGTTTAATTTTAATATATATTTTATATACGATGTAATAATAAATATAATACTACCATACAACACACATATTTGTCACCGGCGCCCGTCAAAAACGTTTCGTAATTTTATTTTGGCAAAAGATTCACATACAAGTAATCTCTCGTATTCGAGTTTATGTCGAGTAGAAAAAAAAATGAAAAATAACGCAGTCATGTTGGTATTGCGGGAAACGAACGAGCTGATATTATTCTTGCGTTTTTCACTATAAACACCGCATTTACACTTCTCCTCCTTTTAAAATTTCGTCATCCGACTATCTTCCAATTCACCGTAAACTTTTACATAAAGTCTGGAATTCAAATGGTTCTCCTTCCGTCCTATAATTATGTCTTTCAGCACAGAACAATTTGCCCTTTCATCTCGTTACATTTACGGTTTCTATTTCCAAACGGTTTATCAATTCAATTTCTCGTCTTCGTATCGGGCGAAATCCGCTTCCATCTTTCTTTAACCTCATCCCCACTGTGTCCCCTAAACCAGGAAGAGACGTTTCAAGTGACTTCGATCACATTCTATTTAACCGTCTTTTTTCTCTCCTCTATGACAGAACACGCCGTCATTTTTCTCGTTTATCCCCTCTCTAGGTTACTATTAAACCCTTCTCCAGACCCATATCTCCATCTCAACTCCCGTTTTCCTATCGTTATTTTACCTAACAATTAATTTCATCCGTAACTCTGGCACATCCTAACTTAGTTTATCGTCCGTATTATACACATAATATAAAATTCATTTGTTCATTTTTTTAAAAAAATTTTTACTTACCGCCTTGCTTTGTAATGTTTATGTACAAAAGCAAATGAATTAAAAGAAAAAAACAAACGCTGTACGACGACAAACAAATTCTAGTTACATAAGCAGTATAAAGAGTAATATAATTATTACGTTAATATACTACGTTTTACTGTCCGCAACAACCGCGACGACGACAATGACGTTACGAAAATATTTACTTTAATTTATATTTTTTAATTGGATATACGGAACACGACTTTTTAACAAACCCGTTGTTATATATATATATAGACCAACTTTTGACTTGAAGGAATATATGTATTTCGGTGGCCGCATATATATATATATATATATTTTTTTTTTAAAAAAAGCAAACTTTACACGCAAATTGTTTGGGAAACGACAGACGATTTTTTTTACGAAATAATAATAAAAAAAGAAAAAACGATATTTTTTTTTACGAATAATAAAAAAAAAAAAACTGACGCTCGTGTTCTTTTAGAAAGGAAAAAAAAATATACGCTGTCGCGCTGACCCTTTTTATTATTGACGATGAGGAGACTCAACCCTCGATTATTTTTCTCATACAGGGTGTGTATACAGGGCTTGTCCAGGTGTGTGAGAGCCAGTGTGCGGGGACAGGCCAAGGGTGAGAAAACGATGATTAAGTGGAGGGGAGGAGGTTTAACGCGAGAACGTAATTAAATTTACGCAACGGGGAAGGGGGGCCGGGGCTATTACTACACAGCAGACCAGTAGTCGTCGTCGTCCATGGGGCGCGCGCTGATTCCGTTTTTATTTTATTCGCCGGCCGCCCGAAACTGTAGTAAAACACAACACGTGTACGCATTTATGTTCGCACGCGTACCCCAAAAGTCGGACGCCAAGCGACAGAGTTACTACTACTATTACTACTCTGAACGGGATAAACAACAACAACAACAACGATAAAGTTATAATTACCAGCAGCGATTGGCTCACGGTTAATAATTTGTTAACCTGTACCGGTCTTTCGAGCGGTAACGTCGTCTTCTATGTGCTACGCCGCTTCCTTTAAGACGCGATATATCCTCCCTCTTCGTACGAAAATCGGTGTTTTATGGACGCGCGACAGTGGAAAAAAAAACAACGGAGCTCGTCCGAGGAGTTTATGGTGGTTGGTGACTACTTCTGAGTTGTTAACGGCGTATTTGAAAATCGATGCACCAACGTGACGAGGAGGAATGCGCGACGAATGAATCGTCGAAAAAAAAAGCTAGTACTGTGGCTCTATATCCTTGAACACCGCGACTATTATTGGTCTAAGTGATAGGATACCACACTTTCGGTTCGGACTGGTTACAACGACGGCTGTAATACCTCATACATACCTCTATCGTCACATAAAGCAGGGGGGTTTACGTACAAACTCATCCACAAAGACTTTATCGCTATCACCGTGATTAATAAATTAAGTATGGCAGCAATCGTGTCATACGCATCCTATGACATCATTCGTGCGCTAGACATCTCTATGTAATATGCTCTATGGCGCGACTGGAATAAAAAAAGCGAAGAAAATATTTTTATACGACTGATTTTCATCACGCTGTAGAGTATGATAAATATATATATATATATTTGGCGCACGGTTGACGTCATATTTCATGGAATAAATTTTTTTTTTGTTCTTCTTTCATGGCTGCGTGATTTTCACCGATACGAGTGAAGATGCTACCACACCTAATTATTTAATCATAATACGCGTAATACAAAAAAAAAATTAAGCCTCGGGGTGTTGCTCGGATGTCGTTCAAGTGAATTTACTCGGACAGAGATTTCAGAATTTTGTTGTTTTTACTCAATATATAAACTTGAAAGCAATATAAGCGATAAATTATCATTAACGATGAAAACAATTATGAGCGGTAGTATTTTTTTTTTCAGACGCTTTTGAGAAAATCGAAAAACAACCTCTTTATAAAGAAATAGACGATCACAGATAGATTTGTTACCTAAGTATCTATAAAGAAAGCACACAATTTGCGCCAGGGAAATTTATATTCGTATACTTCTCGCGTGCAGTGATTAATACTTATCTAATTTAAATTTATATAATTTAAAACATTTATAAAAAAAAAAAAAAGAAATTATTTTCGAGTATACACGCGCTGCGGAAGCGAAGCGAATGTACAATAGAGTAAGTAATGACTGTACGCGGTTCGGGCGTGGTGCATTACTGTTTCGCACGTATAAGTATAATAATAATAATACGACCGCGGGGGATTTCGGTGTTACGCGTGTATGTGATTGAATGTGAAAATGAGCACAGCGCGACACGAAACAGAATCGGCGCAGTAAAGAACAAAAAAACAACAGTTAGAGTATTCCCAGTGCACTTTGCATAAACGCCGAGTATAATATAACGAAGAAACTGTTTTGTAACGCGTTTGACACTTTTGTCGTTTCTTTCTTCCCACTTCTTCCAAAAACGTCTCCACACACACATTTTTTCGTAATATATATATATAAACGAAAACAATGCGACGTTTTCGAAAAGCGATAATATATAATAAAACTATCGTGTTGCCCACAACGATGTTTATCGTTAAAAGTTTTTCCATAATATAATATTTAAACGTCGAGAGGTTAATTGAAAACGAGAGAAAGACCACGCACTACTCTACTACTTTTACTACTACTACTACTACTACTACTACTACTACTACTACTACTACTACTACTACTATTACTCCTGTTATTCTGGATATTTTGCTACGATTTAATAACAACAACGAAACGGACACACACTCACCTCGTACAGTACGTCGAGACTGATCGGGAAAACCATGTGTTCGACGATCACTCGGAGCACGGTGTTCGGGCCACCTTGCACGTCACTCTGACCGGCCAGTGCTTGAGCCGCTTGCAGGGCCGCTTGTGCCGACGCGTTCTGGAAAACAAATCAAAATCAAATATGATTAATGTGTGTGTGTGTGTGTGTGAAAGAGAGACAGAAAGCGACGAGAAAGATTGCTTGCGAAAACAAAGAAGTAGCGTAGTAACAGTACCGGCAGCAGACTCCGCAGGGTAGGAGCAGCCGCCGGAGAATATTATTAATATATATATATATATTTTATGCCATCCATTAATAATCGAAAGCCCGGAGAATCGTAGTACACGTGCACACAGCATCCGTGTCAAACTGCGTGGGGGGGGGGAGGGGGAAAGCGCGACCGATACAAACGATGCTGATGACGACGAAGACGCGGAATCGGACAGGCGACGGAGATAAAATATTTTTTTCGCTCGACGGCAACAAAAAAAAAAAAATATATATATATGTATAAATTTTTTAAACGTGAGATCGAGTCCCTGCGCAGCACAGGGTTACAATTTTCATTTTTTTTTTTATTTTTTATTTTCACCATTCCTCACTTGTACAAGATACATATGTAATATAATAACAGTTAGTAGTGTGTGCGGTGTGTTTGCCTTTTTTTTTTTGTTGTCGGACACGTGAACACGTCACACACTGGCAGCAATGGAGAGGGGGAGTGTGTGTGTGTGTGATAATAATCGTCGTCGCCAGCACCGGACCATCGAACGACGAGACAACAATGGGTACGACGACGGGAAAAAAAGAGATCGGGTAATTCAAAGAAGGGCTTGGAGAGTAGAGGAAAAGAACTAACGCGGACGTTTATAAATGGCACTTGTAAACGTCTGGTTTTATTCGAAACCCTCTTCTCACACACCCTCACTCAACACCGCATGTAGCGGGGCGGCCGACGAACACTACTACTGCCACCACCATTAGTCAGCTCTCCCCGCGCGTCTCCCATCCTCTGGACATGAGGGATTTGTGAAAGCAAACCCGGGCCGGCCACACGACGCGCGCGGTTCGCGGACCGTCCCTTGCTGTTGCTGCTGCTATTCGGTCGGTCCCCGCGTGTGTAATTACTCAACTCGTCCCCGGGCCCGTGTACGTCACTATTATAATCCGTGAAACGACGTTCTCGTCGAATCCCTTTTCCAAAGCACTCGCGCGGTATTATCGCTGCGCACACGCGGCGACGGGCAACAACAATTCGCAGCATCGCAGTTACTCTTCGCTTCATCTGTTCTCCACGGCGTCACACAGCTGCAGGTGCGACCCATTATACGTTCCGTTATTCCCCCACCCTCGGGAACCCCTTCTCATACTAAAATGCCCCCACCGCTTTTTTTTATAAAAGGTATATAAAGAAATCGATTTTTAATTGACGGAATCAGAACAACACCGGTTCATAATTCGGTTTCAATCATAATATGAATTCAACTTTCTTTCCTTAATAATTGCTGATTTTTTTTCTTATGATAGACAAAGTGAGACGTGTAAAATTCGTCAAATACGCTCGTTAATAATATTCGTATTGCAACAAAACAAAAAAAAAAAATATATAAATTCGACAAGGAAAAAAACTCAAAATGAAATGAAGGCAATTTATAAACGGATTGGACGGAAACAACAAGTATTATATCAATAAATACAAGAAATTATAGCAGCACATCGAGGGGATTGGAAGCGAGTGTTCTTTTTCGTACGGGCACACGCGAAACAACATAGTAAAAAAAAAAATAAACTTTTCCTACTTCCAACGCGTACCGATCGATCAAGCGATAACGATAAAAGGATACTGAAAACAGATTCATTATGTGGTACCATACATCGATTTTCCTCGCTTTCTACAAAATGTTTTTACTAAAAATTTTCGATTGTGGGAAAATCGATGTTGTCGGATGTGTAGACCTCGCGGAAAATTTAATTTTCTCGTTCGCACCACTCGGTCAAATATGTACGCTGAACGAACGACGTCAGTGGGATGCAGTGTTGTGTATTTCTGTTGTACAGCAGTGGCGACTGGAAATATAACAAAGCGGCGGCGTTTTGTTGCCCCTACGCAGTTATCCGAAATATTAATTTGGCCGGAGCCAAAACGGCGTTATTATTGTTTTTGAAAGATTTAAAAGCATTACGCATATACAGGTATATATATGTATGTATATATACACGGACGCACACAACCCTTTTGTTTTACCTCCGGCCACCATTTTTCATCCGGGCCCGTTGCAGATATCGGAAGTTTCAAAACTTTGCAGTGGTGTACATGTATACACGACTATATCACACGACGGCGGAGGCCCCCGCGCGTAACGTGTTTATCGATTGTCTGTAAACTTCTCTGACAGGTGTTTCTCCTTCTCCTGCCGAACCGCCGGAATCTCTCCAGCCGTCCGGATTCTCGTTTCCGTCCCTTTCTCTGCACGGCACACACGTTTTCGTCCCCCTTCGCGTTTTCGCGGCCAGTTTAACTCTAACTGCGTAAAACGACGATGCGGCAGCCATCAGCAATCGTCCAGGAGAGAAGATATACACACACGAGTAACAAAAAAAGATCAATCGCCTCCGGAGTTGTCACCGGCGTTTCTCGTGTCAATCCATCAACCGAACCAGAGAGAGAGAGAGAGAGAGAACAAAGACAGATGATTTATCTCTCTCTTTTTCTCTCCAATAGACGCTTTTTTTTTCTCCTAATATACGCTCTCGAAATCTTTATCCCTTTAGTCTCGTATTTTCTCTCCCTTTCGCCGGGCGGCGGCGGCGGCGGCGTTGTTGATCAAACGATCGACCGCGCGGAACACAGCAACAACGTCGTCGTCGTCGTATTTATCGTTGTTGTTACACGCGCGGTCACGAAGACGTGTATCCATTACACAAGAAAATGGAGGAAAAAAAACCGAAACAATGTCGCGTTGTTATACGCGGCAGAGTAGACGCGTAGCAACAGCAGCAGCAGCAGAAACATATAAAGCACATTAAGCTTTTCCTCCCTTTAAGAACGGTGTACACTATTAAATAAACGTTTATCCGCCGCCGATGCGTCCGACCGCGTTATTGCCATCGGCCGTTATACGACGTGAGCGCGCGCGCAAAGGATTTATCGCGGTTTTATGATGTAAAGTGTACAACACCACCGCCGCCACCTGCTGCACAAGCGGTGCAAATATTTTACGGCTGTGTCCATAAACGTGTAGCGCGGGTTATTGAATTTCCAATTGGAATTTGTATGGCGAAAATCGTGTACGGTTTCCGGAATAATTTACGACCGCGGTTATGGTTTATTTCCGGGGGTGTAGGACGTTTTTATTTTTGGCAATCGCCGTTGCCCGGCCGAACGTTCTCGCCGAAGAAAATATCATGTACACGGCGTCGTCGTTTTATACGTTTATCGCGGCAACACTGCTTTGAGACACGGTTGTCGACGGACACCCGAATCCGGTTTACAACTCCGAAACTGAGCTTCCTCTTATCCCAATATTGTCCAATCATAATATCCTTCCCCTCCCCCACTCACCGTTAAAATGTAATATTGTAATTATTCGTAAATGTTTTGGTCAAAATAAATAAATAAATAAAAAAAAAAAAAACTATTTACAAATGCAAATGAAGGTATTCAGTATTACGGGAACCCGTAGTTTACGGTGAACGAACCCATTTGAAACAATAACTCAGTTTTCTATAACTCGGCTTAGATTCGAGAGCTTAACGCTCAAAGTTTTCCCCGTCATCATATTTCGAGAGAGAAAGAGTACCGTTCTCGTCTTTGATTTGTGCTATTTCCACACAACTTAAAACCGATGGAAATTAATTCGCAGTCTTTCGTCAATATAAAATGGGGCACACGTCGGTGTCGTTGTGGCGTTCACGACATTTTTCACTTCTATCGATTTCTTTTTTTTCTCTTTTAGGGTCACGCACAAAACGACACTGTTTATACACCTTCCCTTTTGAGAAGAGATCTTGATGAATTGAAGAAAAGTCGCTTTACATAAACCATAGATTCGATTTTACGGTCGACGTGTTTCCAATAGGTTTATGAGGCATTGTAGTGATGGACGCTTAGTCAGTCACGTTGAACGTTTGTCAACATTGTGACAGAAACAATAGTCAACTCGTATAAATCCCAACTTGTAATTACACAAAATTTTACAATATAATTATTATTTTTTTTAATGAATCATTCTGGAATACCTTGAATATCGTATTAATACGTATGGAGTGTGTTAACGCGGAAGGAGGACTTTACAGATCAATAATTTGCTTGTATTTAATTTAAATACATACGCTCGCAATATAACAATTCGATTTTGAACCTCTGGATGATATAATAATATTGATAATTTTCGATTAGACTCATTGGACTAATATTGGTAATGTTATATATATATATATATATATTATATATATATAAAATTAATTATAATACCTCAATGTAATATTTGTATCAATCGCACAGTAAAACATATCTCTATGTAAGTTATCAATCATAAATTATCGAAGGGAGCAATTATAGATAAAACGTTCGATTTGAAAAAATTTTTTCCTTAATTTTCCGTGCGTGATTTTTGAACACCTTTAAGCTTTGAAATTTTCATTTCGAAAATATTTCCCCCTTTTAATATACATATACACAGATGTCACCGAAATTACTTTGGTTTAATAATGACACACAGAAGAATCAAATGATTTTCAAATTTATTTTTTTTCTTTTATTACTGAAATATTTTGCGATTCTATTTTGGAAAAAAAAAATAATCAAAGAATTTTATTTGTTCGGCTTTTAGCTGAACTCAAGACACAACACTATTCAGGAATAAAAATCAATCGATACTATTAACAATAACACATTTGTGCGAAGAAGAATTTTCCACAGACTGTGTTAATACTAAAACAATTATATATATATACGGAATCGTACATTTGCGGATTCAACTTTTAAACCTCAAACCTAACACATCCGATTCGATATACGAGAAATCCATCATACCGACAATTTCAAATTGGATAACGTAAATTACACGTATTTATTTTTCTTATTGATTCAATTTTTTTTTTTATGGGGTTCATCACAAGCATTTTTCTCCATTTTTATAAATGGTGTTGAAAAAACCTACTTTGGTAAAAACGCTTGTTCAAAACAATAATAACGCAGAACACGGTATGATTCACGCGTCATTCGCCTATGTACTCAACAAACGAGGTGACAATAGTGCGCGGAAAACATATTTAGTTTTTCAAATTTAAAATTGACGAAAAAAATGTGTACTTCCTAGTAATATGCATAACGTCAAAATTCGCGTATTTATAAATCTCATAAAAAAAAAAAAACAGTGGTTTATTTTTTTTTGGTATACGGCCGTCTTATACCGGAGTCTGTGATTAGTGCACGCACTAGAAATCGGCACTCAATAAACAATATTATAATTCTACACGAAGAAAAAATCTCCGACACGTGCGCGTAAAAGAAGGATGCAATAAAGCCGGTGTAGAGGGAGACGGCATCGTCGAAAGGAGCGGGCGCCGTTTGCGCGGCACTCGAAAAACGACGACGTTTCGTTTGTATAAGAACACCGTTTCGCGAAATGCTTAAAACAGCGCGGGGGGACCTTTGTCGACGACGACTTTTAACGTCGTTTGAAATTTCTCCGTCTCTTGTAAAAACACGCAAAAGTCGTCTCGTAGGCGGTTTTTGATAGTTAAGCTTGCGAAAAACGTAATTACCGTGTAAATTCGCGACCCAATTACCGCAGTCATCGTTACACGTATAACATTAGTGTAGTTGGTCGTCGCCGGCTCAGAGGTAACGCGGAAAATTTGTTTAATGTTACAACTCGGGAACGGAATGCGATGTTAAAAAATTAATTTCTTTTAAGTATATTTAGATTTACTTTATTTATTTTTCAAAATCATCTCTCCATTACGTTAGACAGATTTTTCTGAACGGTAAACAAAACGCTTTCTCGTCTCTTCGCCGAAGGAATTCGTCGTCGGCCGTCTTCCGTTCTCGAACGAACACCAACCATCCATTCCATTGCATCCGATATATGCTTCATCGTCAGTGATGGAACGACGAATGCCATCTTTGAAGTCCGTCTTGAAAACAAATGGAAATCACAACAGGAGGAGCCCTCGAGTACGAGGCAATGGGTTCAAAACTGGTTTGAATTTCCGTCTCACTGCAATGGACTCGGCGGCACGCGACGTGTGTGGTCGAGTCATGATTTGCGCGTTGCACAACGTTATCGACTACGAGGATTTTCGAACACGACATAAAGCAAGTTTTCTTTGATGATTTTAAAACGTTTTTATGTATTGCATGGAACTTCGTCGTTTCGGATCACCAGATTTCTCCACGGTTCGCCCCCGGTATCACAGGTCACAGAGAAATTGCTGCGACGAGCATCGTCTATCTTCCTTTGATCCTTAAGGTAATTTTCGAAATCGTATCATTATCATTCGCACGAGGTCCTAGTCGAGATAATTTCATCACCTGCTTGTAAACACGACGGTGAAACGTCAGTAGGATTCACTTGTTCGGCTATTAATAAAAAAAAAAAAAACAAATCCAATTACTGTTCCGCACGTTGTTTCGAACGCGACTCGATAGTGAGAAGTGCAGGACAACACTCGTATGATGTATTATTACAGTAACGAGAGCAACATTTTCGAATTAATATTTTCGAGATTCGACGCGAGGAAACGCGGCGTATATAAATATCGATTATAAACGTTAATAGAAATCGTGGAATTAGTATATGTATATATTTTTTTTCCTTGACGTTTGTCTAGGGGTGGAACACAAATAACGTGTGAGAATCCGGTATATACTCCTCCTGTGTGACACTGAAATCGCGCGGGGACACGCGTATAAATTATTGTTATTAAACGCGAGAGCCCCGCCGAATAAGTTGAATATATTCAACGCTTGTTGTAAACTAATAAACGTTATAATTCGTTGTCGCAATTTTTTTCCTCCAAACGAGATTTTTATTATTACTAGAACATAATATATGATATATAGCCGACTGCAGACACGGTCGTGATCATT
Organism: Chaetogeoica ovagalla; assembly: GCA_032441825.1. Classification (NCBI taxonomy): domain Eukaryota; kingdom Metazoa; phylum Arthropoda; class Insecta; order Hemiptera; family Aphididae; genus Chaetogeoica; species Chaetogeoica ovagalla. The sequence goes on along the minus strand of CM063734.1, from coordinate 11,311,642 downwards.
TTACAACCGTGTTACGCGTAGTAACTGTATTATACACGCAGGCAGAACGATGACGACGACGACGACGACAACAGCAACAAACGAGAAATTAAATACGACACGGGGTAGTAGTAAAGTTATACACACGTTAGGGAGGGGAAATGAATGTGAATTTATATACGTGTGTGTATAAAAGTCAGAGGGGTAAAAAACGGTTTTAATTTGTAATAAGCTCGTTAAAAGTTTTTCGCTACAAAACCAGCTCTTGTGTTGCTGCTGCTGCTGCTTCTGGCTGCACAGTTTAGGATCTCTTTAACGATCTCTCGTGTGTACATATATATATACACAATAAAAAGTAGCCCCGTTTCCTCTCTTGTATATACACAATACGGCCGAAAGATTTTTGCTCATCGACCATAATATATATATATATATAACTTTATATTAATTTATTACGCGTTTTAACGGATAAAAATGATATATTTTACGCGTAAAATAAGTGTAATTTATTTAAATTTTACTTTATAAAAAACAGTCAAAATTTTCATTTAAAAAAATTATATATTTTTTAAATACGTTTCTAACGCGGACGTCTGAACACAGGTATTCAAAAAATAATATCGATTTATTTCCTTGTGTAAAAAGAAAGTGATGACGATAATTGTACACAGTTTTCGGCAACAAAGTTATGCACGTGCACCACCATCTCACTCACCGTTGTCTATCTCTGCAGATATATATATATATTTATAATAAATAAAGTTCGCTAGTTGTTCGTTTCCCTCCCTCCGACTTGACCCGTTTCGGATTGTTCATTTAAGAAAACATTTTCCTACGATAAACTTAAACGTGTAAAAAAAAAAAACAGGGAATATTTAAAAAAAATTAATTTACATATAAAAAAAACGATCGTTTAAAAACCCCGTTACATATTCATGAAACGAATGTATGAAAAAAAAAAAAAAATTCGCGCAATATTCGACAGCCATTAGATATTCCAACTAATTATTATTCACTAAATATTGCAAAATTATAATCGAAGACTATTCCGAGTAAGTGTTATGTATGTATGTATATATATACCTATAATAAATACAGAGAGAGAGAGTTGGGATTCGATGCGTTAAATTCGAGTTCCGTATTTATATATATATATATATATATATATATATATATATATATATATATATATATACACGGCGTACAAAATATAAAATTTAAATAATATTTCGAATGCTTGAGAAATTGTACGAAATTACATTTCGTCGTTGTTCACAACGAGTTAATGAATTCTAATTGTGTTTTGACATTATTCTCGTATATACGCGCGCACAACAAATGTTGAATAAAACGATTTTGCATGAAATTATACATTCTGTTTACGAAAACGTACTTATGTTATATAATATTATAACGATGAAGATAAAACATTAAGAAAAGAAATCACGCTCTTATATCATTAAAAGTATTCGAAATACGCGGAAACAAAAATGTTCATTTTGAAACAAATTTAAAAACGTAAATAGAATTTATTTAATAATAAAATCGAATTCGTCTGAATAAAAAAAAGTCGATAAAAGAAAATCAATTGAAAAACGAGCCGATTTTCGTTGTATATAACAGGCTCGGGTGAATTACTTAGTGGATAAAGATTTTAGAGTTATGTATTATTACTATAATAATTTTTAAAGTAATTGATTGAACGATTCTTGAGCGGAACTTTGTCGAAAAATTTGTAATGGTTTTAAAAAAAATTGCGATTTAGCGGTTTTTAATAAGTTTTTTGAATATAGTCGAAATAATATAAACGTCTAACATTTTATTACATTTTTTTAACTTTTAAAACCAAAAATTACCCTTTTTTATGAATTGAATACCTAAAAATCTACGATTGCTATAAATAGTTCAAAATTATAAGAAACTTTTTGAGAAATTTACGTTGTTAATACAGTCCAATGTTGCGCATATTTGATGGAAATTTCGTGTTTCTATGATCCCATTAGTTTCATTGTTACGAAAAAATAACGATGATAATCGATATTGACAAAATTGCGTTTTAACCGTATTTATGTAATTTTCCGGTAGTTTAAATCTGTCGCTTAAAAAAAAAGAGTATTAAGAAAATCGATAAATGACCTCTCCAAAGTTCCGACAAGACGTAATTTTCAACCGGAAAATAGTGCTATACGTAAAGTTCGGAGCGTTATTTCTGATAGAATTTTCGAGTGTAGACATAAAAAAGATACACACACACACGTCATATATTATCGTGTATTTTACAATCAGTACACACAATTCTCACTTCAATCAGAATCTAATATTTTTCATATATTACCACCACCCGGAGAGAGTTAAAGCAGTGTGGAAGACTTGGATGAATTCTCGTTAATAAAAAAGCGCGTTTGCTGTCGAGCATTTGAAAAGGCCAACGACGAGTCGATAATTATATGTCAAAAATAAATAATCGAAAATGCGAATGTATCACAAGTTATTATTAACTTGATTTAGTTTTTTTTTTTTGCTCCATATTATATTTTTGAAAAATACCATATAAAATATATGCGTAATTGTTGAAATACGTTCCGGGTACGCGAAATCAAATTTTCTTACACACTACCACGTAATATCATTCAAAATCGCGTTTTTTTTTTTTTAAACCAATTAAAACAATAAATATACCAATGTAATTAATTCGAAATCGAATATTTACTTATTTAAATCAATATGCGTATGTGTGGGTGTGTCGTTTGATTAATCGATTCATTATAATTACACTATTACTATGATTGTCAGGCACAAGAGGAGGAGGTGGCGGCGAGATATTTGTGGCAATACGTCAATATAATAAATATTGACGAGTACACACACACACAAATTGCGTATATTTATAAAATATTGACAGTGATTGGAAATACACGTTCTTATTAAATGTAATCTTTAAATCTCTACATTTTTATTAAAGAAAAAAAAACATATATTTTATTTTATATACGCTAAAGTACTTTTTTTTTTTACTATTGTGAAACGATCTAAAAATACGAAAGTAAATTTCTTCGTAAACAAATATTTTTTTATTATTATTATTATTAATAATACTACTTTAGTGTTTACTTGTAAAAAGAAAAAAAAGGAGATAGAAAAATTAATTGAAATGGCAAAAACAAATAAAATACTAAAAGATTAAATAGTATGCAATATAATAATAAACTCTCTGTAGAACTTAAATTTAAAACGGTCTCGTAAACGAATTTCGTTTTGAAAACATTACCTCTCCCTGTTTATTAAATACACGGCGTGTACGTATATACGCATTTCGCCGCGCGCAACAAGCGGCGACTGCAGACACGTCGTTTTTATTTAAAAATTAAAAATCGCGCAGCAATTCCGAAAACTTTATATAACGAGGAAAAGTTTTTTTTTTTTAAACTACTTTAAAAGACTTACGGCATTGCTGTGTGTCTGGTCGGTTTTCAGCTCCTTGTGATTACTGAACTGTATGAACACGGCGCGGCCTCTCAGCTGAGCCGTACACGTCGTGAAGTATGTAACCATGGCTGTAGCCGATGTTTCGTCCGCCATTTCCAAAAATGCCTGTGAAACAAACAACAATAAAAGTGTTAAAAAAAAAAAAGAGGTACATAATTCTCAGCACACTATAATATACATTTTATATTTAAACACGAGAATTAAATAAAACAATACGAGCATCCAACGGACGTGTTAAAAAACGCAGTTAAACAAAACTTATTTTTACGGCCCAAAAAGTCTCCGAATGATATCGTTGCTAAATAAACATTCTCGTATTATAACAGTATCCGGGACGAGATCAATGCACAGTTTTCGCTCAGAGCGCACGTCGACTGTATCAGCCAGTTTGAGACATAACACTCTGGGTGTTCGTGGAAAGGGGAAAGTAGTAGATCTCGCGTATCCGAGGATAATAATGTGCAGAGTAGTCGCGCAGTCCGCAGTCAGTCGAGCCAGAGAGCGCGAGTCGAGAACTGAAAAGCCCTCAAACGGTAACTGTTTTTGGCAAGTGTTTTGAGACGGCATTTAATTACGAAACCATAATGCAGGTTGCAACAGCAACTGCTTCATAGGCTTCAAAAGCCCGATGAAAAATTAAAACGACCGGGACCGGGAGCAAAAACTCTTTTGGATTTGTCACAACGCGTCTAAAAAGACACGTTTTGAATTCCTGTGTCACGGCGCGTGATCATGAGATATGATTTTCGGGCATGCGTTAAACATACCGCGGTGTACGACGGCACAACCATTGTCACGATGGACCGGCACATGAGCGAGATAAAAGAAATAAAATATTATTATACAACAGCGGCGGAATGGATATTCACGAGGGACATCTATTGTTGTTCGCGTGATCGAACGTATATTTACAGGTACAATTAATTCAAATTCGAAATCGATTTCTTTTATTTGTTGTAAATCTAAACGTAAAATAATATACAAGCATTTGAAATCGAATGATTTCACGATTTTTTTAATAACGAATCTCGTGAAGTCTTTTTTGGAACGCACCGAGTCATCAGAACACACACACAGAACACTTGGTTTATCGACGATGGTGGTATCATCAAAGAATACAATTTTATGTTATAAAATTGTCCAGATTTTGCCGCGTTACGACAACACAGAGAGAGAGAGAGAGAGAGAGAGAGAGAGAGAGAGAGAGAGAGAGAGAGTTATTATATATTCTAATAACAATAATAACGTGTGAGTAGTAGCAGTCGTGTCCGGTGATAGTCAAACTGATTTTCCTCGGGACGGCCACTCGGTTTATAATACTTATTAGAAGAGCCGATCAATAATACGCGGTTGTGTATTAAATGAGACTCTCTCCTAGCCCCGCGCGACCGGCATGTGTCCGTTCGCGGCGTTAAAAGGGACTCCTCGCCGGGCGAAGAGATGCCGCCCCTGCTGCTGCTGCTGTTGTTGTTGTTGCTGCAACAGACGCGTCGTCCGACATCGTCTGATACATTTCGCAGGGAACGCGGACGGACGAGAAATTGCGGCGAGACAGCCGGTCTCGTTGTTTTATTCAATTACAACCGGCGGCGCGTAGACAGCGAGAGAGAGAGAGAGAGAGAGAGATAGACAGAGACAGAGACGACGACGACGACGGCCGGCGGCTGTTGCGGCTATCCGCAAACGCCAGATTTCCGCCGGGGTCCGAAGAACCCCGGCGTCGCGTATATTAGACACATAGTCACTTGGACAATCCGCCGGTTTTGGATTTATTTATTCGTCTAGTAAATTGCGGCGTTTGGTTTCTCATAACATCGAAAGCACAAATTTATAGGTTTTTCGAGTAAAACTATATATATTTGCGTATTAAGAAAAAAAAAATACCCACGTGACGGACCCCCATTTTTTTTTATTATTATTATTATTATTTCATCACGCGCGGATTTCAATGGAAACAATTTTTTTTTAAGTTTTGTTATTAAAAAAAAAAAAAAAAATGATTATGTGGAGTTGCGGAAATTCGATTTATACCACACAGCACCGCGGAGAATTTTAAAAGTGAAATATTTGTTTTTTTTTATATACTTTTTACAACACTCTAAGGACGTTTTTTTATACGCGTTTGGTGTTATATACCATCTCCTCCCCCCCCCCGTCCCCAACGCTCTAGAAATAAAAAGTTTTAAATATTTATTTTGTTAATATGGATTTCTAACGTTTTCGTTAAAACCGCGATAACTTCCAATAAGTGTTATATAACGAGATGAGTTTAGTTTTAACGCAAAATCGATTTGGTTACGGATTTCGTTCGGTGTGTGTGTTCGTGTACGGTATTATTTTATTGGTTGCGTATTATATCAAACATCTTTTTTTTACCTTAACGTTTTTATTCTCTCTTAAACACCAATTATTATTTCGTCGTGTTATATTCACGAGAATATAAAAAATTAAACCATCCGATCGTGTATGGTGATGGTGGACTACACGAATTTCATCAACGCGTTTTTATATTAAATTAGAGATTTTTAAATGGCGAACATTTTCTTGGTTTTTGGTGCGTTTTTTTATAATTATTTTTTTTTTTTTTTTTAGGGATATTAAAGTGAATAAATATGAATATAAAAAATAAATAATTATATTAAAATGCTAATTATAATTTACGCGAGACGAAAACGAACGGTCATTCTCGCACGCACGTTTAATTTTCAAGTCGAGAGAACCAATATAATATGCACGAGTAGTACACATAATATATATATAGAAAACCGTGGAAAACAATGGTGTTTTTTTATATTTTTGATAAAAATCGAATAGAACGAACAAAACACGTCGTTTATATATATGTTATACACACGCGTAGAATAATAGTTTTTTTTTTATTTTTTCAATTTTCTAACGTTTTCCGACGACGAATTTCGCAAAACTCTTTATTTTAAAGCACGTAACCACCTTCAACGCGTATATAAATTGTTTTTTTTTATTTCTATGATAAATAAAAAAAATATATCGCAAAAGTCCGTATAACAATTTTATATTCCGTTTTCAATTTAAAAACACGTGGTAATTAAAAAAAGTTTTCTTTACGAATTAAAAAATGAATAAATACATTTTTAAAATACGTTTAACGGGGGGAGGGGAATAACACTGTGCACGTCGCAGACGTCCGTCCGTCGCACATCGAATCGAAATACGCGCGCATTTCCAATGATATTTTCGCACGGACCGCGCTAAAAGCATCGCGTCGTTGTGCCGAAAAAAAAAACAAAAAAAAAAAAAATATATATATATATATAAAATTCACTACTCTCGTAAACTGATGACGCGGGCTTGGCCCGGTGATGATCGTAAAAGCTATGGACCGGAAGAGAAAAAAAATTGCTCTGCGATTTTCTCGCGTCTCTGTCGCCGTTCGACCAAAACATAAACAAATATTTTTCGTTTATTATTATTATTTTTCGTATTCACTTTTTTTATATCAGAGCATAATAAAAAAAAAGAAGACTACTACTACAGCGTCCATTCATCACTCCGGCTCATATACACAACAAACAACATTTTCTTCACTTCTCACGCCCGTACACTTCTTTTTCTTCTCCTCCTCACATCGTCTTCCCGAAAGTTATTATGGAAAAATATTTCTCCTCGGAGTGTACTGTTTCTGTAATATCGTCGGCATACACACACACACACACACACGACAAACAACAGGTCTCCGTTGTCGATTTCATATTTATTTATGACACATAAAAGACTGGCTTGCGGGTTTTCTCGCGTGCCGCAACATCACATATTTGGAATCGTTTTGTTATTATTCTTATTTGTTTTTTCAGATCATTTCACCACACAAGGCGAATTCGGCGCACAAAATCCGAGTCGATTTTAATACGCGGTTTTTTTTTTTTATTTTACTTTACTTTTTCTACACAAGGCCGCGTACACCATCGAAAGAAGGTGAATATTTTTTTTCTTTTCAAATTTTTTTTTTTTGATAAATAGTCGTCACCCGAGAAGACATCGTTCTCCGCGGTTTCTTCTATTCAGATTTTATGTGTGGTACATTCGACCTCTATTGTCGTCCGCGAAAGCACCGCGGCGGGGGAGCGTTTTCACAAAAGGTAACAAAACTTTCTTTTTTTTGGACAACTCTTCCCCGGTCGCCGCGTTTTACCCCACACAAACACACACACATACACACATCGTCACTATTACTATCTTTCGCACACGTCTTAGCAGCAGCAGCAGCAGCAGCCGGAAAAATTCGTCACAAAAGCCGGGTCGTTTATCATCTCTTCTTATATTATACAGGTGGTGTATACCAACACAAACTGCGCTCTCTCACTGTTCTCTTCTTCTCTCCAATACAACCGGCCCGACCCGAAGTCGAAAGTTTGTTCTATCGCACGCGTTCGACTATTGTTGGGGGTCGCCTCTATTGATATAAATATATATTTTTTTTCACTTTCTCTCTTAACCGTCACGCAAACGTATTAAAAAAAAAAAAAAAATAATCCCGTCGGTGAAAACTCGCAGGAAAAAATCGATTTATATTGTTCGTCCGCAGTTTTATTCCGGAGAATATTATTCATCGTACGGATAACGTTACACGCGGACGAATGCGGAGAAGAAGCAGCGTTGACGCGACGGGTGTAGCGAAACGTATCTGTATAGGTACGAGACGATCAGAACTCATAGAAAACATATTATAGTTGAATTTGGTGATTACCGTCGATTTTGTAAGAAAATATTTCTTCCAAATCCGCGCTATTCGGACTTATTATAAAGTCACACGAATTTATTATATATAGTTCGTTTCACACATTTGGTGTTTATTCGACAAAAATGTTTTTAAAAAAACCCGCGTGTTACAATTTTCTACCATTCCTTACGGAGATTGAAAAATTCTACACACGTTGTCATAATATTCATGAATTGTTGTTAATATCACGAACACAACTATTTTACACTCTCTGTACTCGGGAGATGGATGGGAAAAATATTGTTTTCTATCTCTTTGGATAATATCGAATAATTATTATTCGTTGTTGAGAAACGTCAATATCACGGAAACACTATAACTGACTTGATGCTGTGTGAGAAATATCAGAGAAAACTCCGATATTTTAACGCGCGATTAATAATAATTAAACCGTTCTTCGCGCATTGTTTTCAAAATCAAAAATCGGATTCATGGCGTTACTTTGTTTTCGTAGAATAACTCATTTCAGAGAGAGAAAAAAGTTATTTTTTTTTTTTTTTTTAAATTATATACAGCGAAACACAACAGCGCGTCTTACTAATTTATACGTTACAACTGCAATCATTATCTCGTGTACGCGTGCGATTCCTATAAAGATAATTCGGTAACAACCGAAAAACAAATTCGTCAACTGGAACCAGAGGATTTCTGGGTAATTTATTTCGCGTTATATTACGCCCGTTCCTAAACGATTAAAATATTTCTCGTTGACCGCTACGAAGAACTACAACATATTAAGATAGTATGCGTATTATTTTAATTTTTATAAAAACCGTTTTTCTCCACTCTTATTCAATTAAACTCAATTTTTTAGGTCGAATACCACATTGTGCACATTAACACAATCATTATGAATTCGAAAAACGGTTTTAGGATATAATTTTTTTTTTTTGCGAAAAGTTTTTTATATATTTATGTTCATATATACGTGTGTGCAGGATAAAATGTTATAAAATATCGTATTAAAATGCCAACGGTTGAACTATAAAGAGAAATTTTATATAAATATATAAGAAAACTCAATCTTTAAACGCGTACCTATATATAAACTATCCGAATTTTAGGATATAAAACGCTGTAAAACCAATACGTCGATCCGATCATAACATAAAAGTATATAAAAGTCGTAAAAAAAAAAAAAAAAAAAGAAACCACCCTAATATTCACTTTATTCCCATGGATCCATCCATCCGTGGAAATAGTAATAAAGTAGCAATTTTTTTCTTTTTTTACGAACAATATATAATATTGCGAATTACGTTTGAAAATATATCGACACGATTTTTCAATCAAAATGTGTCCGTCACCACATACGCATATATCCGTAGATGGGTAACACGTTATATTTTTTTTTTACTATCGTCTATACAATAAAATATTATTATAAAACGGTTTTTCTCAAACAGCAGTGTGGATCCACGAGAAATTCGACGACGACTTAAAAATCATAAATTTCATTCGTCACGAAATTATACGTACACAGCAGTGCGAGAAATAAGTTTTGTTGAGACTGGTCCATAGAAAAATCATCATTGAAAAAATTAATCTGACTAAATATTTTTTTTTATTTTCTCCTCTATTACATTTGTTACAATGGTTCAAATACGTGTTCGTTTTTTTGGAGAATTGCTCCTCTAATTGTTTTTATGTCGTAACTATTTTGATAGTCGAAATATCATGAAAAAAAAAAACACTTTCAATTTCGATTTCAATTTTCAGAATAGAGAGAAGTCGCACTGGAGCAAATCAGGCCGATGACTCAACACACAGACTTGATTTCGAGTCAAAAAAATTGACGAACCACGAGTGAAATGCTAGTGTGTATGTGCAAAAATGTCAATATCGTACACGTTCCTCAATACAGTGTCCCACGCGTAAATATTCGTCATCTTAAATCGAAAAAAAAGAAAATCATTTATTCTCTACACATCGGTATTACGATGAAATAATACGTCGCACCGAGTAAACGGAGGGCAGATTTCTTTTTAAATATTCAGTGTAATGGTCCTCCTCCTCCTCCTCCTATCATCGGTAACCGACATTTATATTTATATATATATAAAATATAAAAGTATACATTCAACTTTTAAACAACTATTTGAACTACATAGAACAGAAACTTTCCAAACTGTGGATCGCAAAAAAATTTCAAGTGAAGAAAACGTGAGCTGAAAAAGAATAATTATTTATCTATTTTAAACTCTCTTGAAGACAATTCAATAACAATCGCGTAAATATTTAATGCGGATTTCTATTCGAAAATACTTTTTGCTAAACGCTTTTCTTCCCATACAATTCTTCGTGTCATATTCTTGCGCAGTTGGATTTTCGATCAATTTTTTGTTTTTTTTTTTGTTACGTTTGTTCACCAATAATAAATCATACTTTATACACAAATTATTATCTATTAAAATATATTTTTAAATATTTTAATCATCCGAAATTATTTTTTAATAAGTTTTTTTAAAGCGTTGAATTGCAGAGGCACCGGGAAATGTACATTCCGATCCACGTATAAAGGGATACGCCACTGATTCTTTTTCTAATGCCATTCCCCGTGAAGTATACGACTCCTAACACGAGTATTCCCAGCGGCCGATTCTTTTTCAAACATATACGGGACCGGGACGGGTTAGAGGAGGAAGAAGAAGAAGAAGAAGAAGAAAAAGAAGCGCGCACAGGTCGTGTCTGTAGAGTGACACCAAGAAAACGCACCACAAGGAAAGCCCGAGGGCTGGCTGGTGGCTCGAGACGCGCCGGCCGTATATTATTAATCCGCGCGCCGCCGTCCCGTCCGCTCGCCGGCGCGGTATGACAGATAAGCTTAATGGAACAGAAGAAGTTTTCTTCACAGCCGCCGCAAAGTTTTCACCAGCTTTTCCGAAGAAAAAAAAAGAAGAGTTTTATGGGATTTAAACAACGACAACACACAAAGTGCCCGGGCCATACGCGCACACACACCAAACAAAATATAAATAAAACAGTGTACACCGCCGCCGCCGCTCTGCACTATTGGTCGTGTCAAAAGTATGTATATACAAAAACACGCGACCGGTCTCGTCGTCTTTCGATACACACTCGTAAGAAAACGGTTGGAGAAGGGGGGGTCTAAAAGAATACTTCGGGGCAAGCGATTTCGGTATTCCTTCCTGTGTGCTGTGTTTTTTTTCTCTCTCTTCTTCTTTTTATACACAAAAATATTATTATTATTAGTGTCAGCGGGAGATTTTAGCCACGCGTAATACGTTGTTCTCGTGACGGTTAGGTCGTACGGAACGCGCAGCAATATGGAAAAAGATATACGCACGCACGACATGTACACACACATCCACACACACACACACACAGAGTAGAAAAAGAGAAAGTCCAAATTCAATTTGTTAACAAATCCGCGTTACACTCCTCTTCTCCTCCTCCGCGCCATTCTAGCGAATATATATATATACCAGCCACCGTCCCTGTATAGGCGGCGGCGGTCTCGTTTCCTCCTATACACGAGCCCAGACTTATCCCCCGAAAGAAAATTGATTCGGCCGTGTGATATCCCTTGTACGAAAGAAATCCCGCGCCGAGGTGAGTCTTCTATTTGTCTCTAGGACGCGCGTAATATTTAAAGAACGAAAAAGAGATGAGAAGATGAAAACAAATAAAATGTAACGCTACTACTGTGTATGTGTGTGTGTGTGTAGGTTACTCCTCTGACGCCTATTGCTTTTACGACGGCCGGGTTGCCAACATATAGATCCGCGTACAAATGAAAACCGCGTTATGTACGGACTGAAGATAAAGGAGGAGATTTAGGATTTTTTTTTTTTTTTTTTGTAAAACCGTATTTTGTTTTTTAGAAGTGTTACGTTTATTAAAAAAAAAACAATATATATTTGTGTAGAAAGTTGACGGGCGTCAATCACTGAAACTCAATAATAATAACACATGGCAACGCGTGTATCAATCGAAACATGATCCCAAGATAGATGGATGCATTCCGTAAGACACGTAAGTCATGGAGGATACGATGGAATAAATAATTTTCTCCATGACATTTATCGTGTTCTTATTATTTTTACTCCGAGATCACGGGGGACAAAAACAACGCGATCAGCGCATGGATGTTAGCACCAAAACCGATTATTTTTACACAACGGAATGGGGAACAAAACTGGGAAACTAGAAACGGAATGCGTACGGCGATTCACTATAGGGGTCTGTATTATTTTATTATATACGAGAATTATAAAGAATGCGTGCGTTCCACGGCATTGAGTTCATCAGTGGTATCAATCGGGGAAAAAAAGAACCGATTAAAAAAAATAATAATAATACAAGATGGACAATTACTCGATAACGATGAAAAAGGAGCTCGCGCTTGAATACGGTCCTGAGGGGGAATGAAAAAACTTTTACTCGGTCACTGGCAAACTTATCGAAACCACCGTCCGTTATTTGTCGTCTGCAATCGCTGCTATAGACGCGCACAGGTGATACAAAGTGGTGCTCTCAAAGTCCGAACAGACTGCTGTTCCTCGAACCGTGGTGACGAGAGAGAGAGGAGTTTTGTGATCACACGCGCGAGGTTCAATTATTTCAAAAACTTTTCTGCGTCGATACTCGCTGCGAGTACGGCCTCTTCTCGTCCATACACAAGTGGACACGGTCGAAACTTTTACCCGACAACGGGGATTGATGTGCAGATCGTGACGACCCGTTCATACACACACGCACACGCAGCATCACTGAAAGGACCGTAAAACGAGAGGGGGGGGGGGACTTTTTCCGAAAAGCGCAAAAAGTGTGCAGTGTCCCCGCGGATGATGATACGCACAACAAATGACCATTTTCGTATTCCGACGGCGAACCGACGAGCATATTATTTGAAATTATATGTCTACGAGAAGAAGAAACTCGGCACCGGTTACAGCATCTTTCCCTTATATATTTATATACTTTAAAGCAGGATATCCAGCTATATCCGAAAGAGAGGAGATATACGCCGCGATGGCGCACTATCACGCCGGTCTTTGCGCAGCATCTGTATACAATATACGTCGTAATAATATAAATAATTCGACGACAGCCGGTGGTGTAGTTGTAGTAGTAACCGAGCCGTCTTTGCAGGATTAAAAAAATTTTTTTTATAAATATTTAAAAAAAATCATAAATACTTCCCTGGGTGACGTTATATTTAAACGTGAAAATTTTATTCGAAAACCGGTAACGTGGAAAAAAATGCGTTTTGATATAAATAAACAATTATTTTAAAAGTTTTTTTCGTGACGCTATGTACTTTTTTCTTTTTTTTTAGTTGATTTCGAAGAACAATAAAACTATATTTTGTGTTTGGCAAAGGAAAATGGGTGACCAAATTACGTAAAAAAAAAATTACTTTTAACACGAAAAAAATTTTAAAATTCCATAGTTTAAAGAAGAAAAAAAATGACCAACCTAAATTAAACGTTATTTTATTATATACTAGCCAACCGTTAGGACATCGCACGGATCAATAATAAATTCTGCGGTTTACTTATAAAGAATTTAAAAGAAGATAATTACATATTAATAAAATGAAGAGAACTTCCACATTTTATTAATTGAAATACACGTGAATATAATGAAATTATAATTTTTTTTCTCTACATCACAATTGTGTATTACAACGAGCTGCAAGGTTAAGGCTGCAAGGTTGCTCCCGGTGTAAGGTTAAAATGAAATAAAATCTCGAATAATGTTGGAATTTTTCTGCGGATCATTATGGAACCGCTTTGCAGATCGCGACCGCTGATCTATACAACAGTTTGCATGTATAATAATATTATATAATAATATATACGAGTATATAATACCGTGGGCTTATAATACACACACGTGTACACCATAATTCGACATGAATTATTTAAACTAGTCGAAATTCGCGAAACTTTGCACGCGAGAATGAAAAGAACAAACAAATCGTATAATATTATTTACTTAACGCCGAGCACTTTATTTGCACGACGAAGTTTACATGCATAAGTGAAAAAATAAATATCATATGCGAAATAGTAAACAACAACAACAATAACAACAATCCTTGCACTGCCGGTGTGGAAAACTACTTACAAAACTTTCGGATGGCAGGTGTTAAACACGAGAAAAAGATAAAAAAAAAAAAAAGAAAAAATTCCAGAATTGTACAAGCTCTAGCGACAAAAATTCTTGACGCGATATAAATTTAATATATTATTATAAAAAAAAAAAAAAATGTTATACTGATTATTATAATCAATGGCCGTGCGAATAAATCGGAGTAAGAAGAACGGCTTCCACACCGATCTGCGTGTCCGTGATGATAGATGACGATTTTATGAAAAATATCAAATAGACGTGTGTGTGTGTTCGACGATACGTGTTACTCGGCTGTTCTAATAAAAAGAATAAAAAAAAAAAAACAAACGAACCCATACGGAATTATTTTTATACATTTTTTTTAGTTTTATCGAACGATAACGCACGTGTGAAAATCATCTCTCCATCGGCTGCACGACGATTAATTCTGCGAACCTCTAATGGATTTCTCTATATTGAAAGCCAGTGAACTATTTGTCCGTCGTCAAATCGTATAAAAACGCAATAGCGTCGGTGACGGTTTCTTTACATAAACACCGCCATAGGAGAAAGGGGGAAAAATGATTCCCGTCGGTTTTTTGGTTATTCCGAATTGTGTGGCATATTATAATTTCAATATTTTTTTGATCCGAAACTGAATGCATAAACCAATTGAATTTTGGCAATATAAACGACAAATTCTTCATGGGCGGAATTCTTATCGCCAACTCAAATTCTGAACGCGAATTTGTTATTTTCGTAATCAGAACAAGATCACGACGAGGCCTACTGGACGAGATTGCTCTTTGCCATACGGTCCCTATAGATTTCAAGGCAATACAAATACAACGACAAACATCGCAATGAAACCGAAAACAAAAATCATCACTCGTACGTGTACTAAACGCGATTTATTCCCACCGACGTAATAAACTCTTAGTATTATTGTTACAACAAAAAAAAAAAAAATAATTAAAAGATCGTATTTTTTGTGAGCGGGAGGATCTGCGCTGGGATCTCTCCTGGTCCGCGGTCCGAGAAATGTTAAGAACTCGTATGACCTTAAACGCGTCGGACAGTAAATCGCTGTGTAATAAAACAACAATCGGTGAAAGCAACAATGGGCGCGAAAGCAACAATCGGCAAAAGCAACAATCGACACACACACACAAACTGTTGCCGAAAAGCGATCGATGATATAAATAAAACCCGCGGGGTAGTCCCGCCGCACCGTATACCTGTTGATGCGGCGACGGAGTCTCCTCCCTCTACCGTCACCGATGGCACACGCGGTGGCGGCGGCGACGGTGTGTGCTGCTATTTGCGTGCGGCGTGGCGCGCGAAAGTGAGGGAAAAAAACGGGAACCGCCACGTGGGAGGAGAAAAAAACTTCTATACACGGGGATATGTTCGGAATTATAAATAATTCGGAAAATGAAAAAAAAAGAGAAGCAAACCGCCGATACAATTTAAATATTTAACGGGGGTGGGGGGCAAACACAACGTTATGGACGGCCGTAACGAAGAAAACGAGTAATTCTTTTCAAATATATTGTCATAGCCGCGGCGGGGACCGGACGGCGTGTCATTAAACAATTACACGGCACTTCGCAAAACTACGCCGCCCGCCGCCAACCCCAAATAGGGAGAGGGGGACGCGAAAAACAGTCAAACCGACGACGACGACGACGCGCGGGCGTGTTTGCCAAAAATCAAAGTCGAATTTTGACGGACAACAAACACGAGCCAACTCACCACCGCCCGTTCGAAGTCGTCGTCGGCACCTTCTCCGTCGTCGACCGTTTTGTGTGTACACCACGACGGCTCGTCGTCGGCCCTAATGTAATACCATCCCCAGTCTCCTAAGAGTTAGATTCCTTTAACTAACCTAAAAACTAAGTTTTCTCGTTTTATTCGCAATAATTTTCCCATCTGTTTTTCTCGTTCTTTGCGCCCTCGAAATATCCTGCGCCGCGGCTCTTCGGTATCCGAGGAGTGGTCCCCAAAGACAAAAACAAAACGCCAAACGATTACAACAAATCCGTCACATCTCGGGTTGAAACGATTTTCCCTGTAACGCCCTCCTCAGCCAACCAAAGTTCGAATTGTTTCTCCAAACACACATCGTTTTATACAATAATAATATTGTACTTTGCACGAGTGGCGGCGGTGTGGTAGTGACAACGATTACGACGGAATATGCCAATACACACACACACACACACAAAGCGCTTTCGAATGGTTGTTAAATATATCAAACGCGTATATAACGTTATTTCCGCGCGTTCAAAACACAACGACGTTTGGTGATTCGATTCTCGCATAAATGTTTTCATATTCAATTACTTCTCGTTGATATACTGACTACTACTGTTGCACTCGCGTAACTGACAATGACGACCTGGATGATGGTCCTGGAGGACCCCGTGGCCACGGGGGAAAAGGAGGGCGGTTTTCCTGTCGCTCGCACATTAATTACGTCAAACACAATTAGGGATGGTATCCCTCTCACACCGTCCCCATCATTCAACAACCGCCACCACCATTACCACGAGTTCCACTAGCGACCTCCTATACTATTCGATATACGTGTGAGTTTGCAGATGGTGGAGAGAAGGTCTAAAAGGTGAAACGTTCCGAGTATGTTATACGTGGTGCGGGACGGAGAGTGATGAGAATGACGCAGCGGTGGAGGGATTTAATCGAATTTCTTAAGTTCGCCCCGGAGGCATACACACACACACACGCGCGCGTAGGCACGCACATGATGATGGCGGCGGGCGACAGGATAGCGCGCAGCAAGCCACAATGACGCGCTCCGTCGGGTGTTGTGTTTTACGGGAAAATCTATTTCGCTGCACGTTAAACGAAACCCTGCAGGGCGACACTCGCATTTGAATGACGGAAATATACTCGTATATGTGTTTAACGTGAAAACCGATATTCAAATTAATGGCGTATCGAAAAGAAAAAAGAAAAAGGTAACGCGACCCACACGCAGGGTGTTGCGGATGAGACGCGTTCGAGTGAATTACATGGATAAAAAGATTGAACGGTTTTTATTATAAATCCGAAAACGATCGTCGAGTTCGATAAAACGACTCTGAGCGGAGCTTCGGTAAAACACATTTTGTCGGAAATGTTGAAATGTTAATAAAAAGAAATTTTCAGTGATTTTCATGATTTTTTTTTTTTTTTTTTTAAATTATAGTCGAAGTTCGTTGAAATACGCGAAATTATAATTAACACTAAAAATAATAATTATAGCGAACGCGCGTACGATTGATCGGTCGGTTAGTGTCAAACTAAACGCCCACATATATACCGACACAGAGCGTCAGTCGACCGCGATAAAACAGAAAACAAAAGTAGTCACCAGATAGCGCTACGACATAACATAGAGGGAGTGGCCACATAGAAAAACATGTATAAATAGCGGTTCGCAACCAGCGGACCGCTCAGTTGTGTCACAGGGGGCAAACGTGTTTGCCGGCCGTGAGCATACCCCGGTGAGTGCGCTGTGCAGTCCACTGGTTTCGACTGGTTTTTATAAGCAACTACTTTTTTTTTCCTTTTTCTACATTTTCATTTCGTCTTAACAAATTCTCAAACAATTCTTTTTGGTCATTACGAGTATTCTTTGATGTGGATATTTCATTGGCACAGGAAGTCGACTCCATTTTCGTCCCCCTTTGAATATGATGACGTATAATCACTACTGTTCTGAACTGAACATAGCACTCGAACGTTTTATCTGAACCGTTTAATTTCCGTCGATGCGATAACACATTTTTAACACGGTTTAATGTCGCAAACACCAACTCAGTACTATAAGATATTGTTTTTAATGATTGAGTCAAAATTTGAAACGAAACACTTAAAATTAAAACATAACGGTTTTCAATTAACAGCTCATAAACCGTGAATAAACTGTTAAACCATCACGATTATTTACAATATTTTGGAGAAAGGCATTTATTTTTAAAATATAGTTTAATGGTACAACATACGACTGAAATTTTATTAAATTTTCAGGACTAAAAACCAACAATTTTCTTTTTTATAACTTAATTTGATCTTAAAATCTATATGAATTATATATAATTAGGGCAAAATTGAAGAAAAGAAAACTTTTTATAATTTTTTTACGGTAGTGTACAAATAGAGCAATATATATTCTTCAGGGCAATTCTAAAACTCTGTAAAAAGCAATTTTTAATAAATACAATTTTAATAGAATTTTTTTTATAATTAAGAAGAAATATTTCGACGAAATCGCATTTTTTCTCATTTTTTATACAGTTTGTGGTTTTTTATGCTCTTTAGAGAAAAACGAAAAATGATTTCTCTGACGTACCGACTGGATAAATTTGCTTTTAGAAAATATATATCTATATATACTTCGGAACACTCTTTCCGGTAGAATTTTTAATTATAAATATAAAATAAAAAACACATCATTGGAAAACCGATACATTTTATCGCACCGCTCAGAATCTAAAAAATGAAAAGCGTTTTTTCATTATATATATGAAAAATTAAGTACAAAGACCAATTTACCGGTAAATAACAAATAAACTGCGGTCCATATAATAAAGATCGTAAACGGTTGTCTTTTCAATTTATACTCGTATAAAATCAAAATACCTGACGATATAAAATAAACTGTTATTAAAAAAATGACCCGAATCTAGCGGCATCACGGGAAATTCGGATATATCTCACATACTTTTTTTTTCATAAATATTTTGTCAATAACTATATACAAGAAGAAAAAATATGAATTCCACAGTATATCTCCATATTTTGAGTAATTTTAATAAAATGTAAATGAGCCGATAAACAACAACAAATATCCTACTAACCTGCAACCGTCCGTATATTTCTGAATTTTAATTTATATATTATTTAAGTCACATACAATTTTAATTCGGACGATTTAAATGTGCCACACATAGAAAAACTTATATGTACAAGAAACATCGCACGTTTTCAATCAATCTCGAGATTCAACCGACTCAACGCATTCTGAGCGAAGCGAGAATTCGTTATTGGTTTTGCGATGACGTCTGTACCCGAAAATTCTACCAGAAGGAGTGTTCCGATCCAAATACGGTCATAGTTTATTAGCAAATTGCGTCTATCCAGTACTCTGGAGAGATAATTTTTCATTCTTTTTAAAGCTCTAAAAAAAAAAAACTACGGAGAAAAATGACATAAAAACGCAATTTCGTCAAAATCGATTATCGTTATTTCTTCGTAATTTTGAGTAAACTCGTGTGCGGTCATAGAGTACAACATGAATGTTCATCAAGTGCATGTTCTTTATGTTATATTAAGGAAAAAAGAAATTTTTCAAAAAATTTCTTTCGATATCGATGAACTGTAGAAATTATAGATTTTTGGGGTATTAAAAAGGTGATTTTCGGTGTTTTAACGCTTAATTATGTAATAGAATTTTAAAAAAAAATCTTAAAAATCGTTTGTCGCGATTTGCAAATGTGTCAACAAAGCGTATTTTATTATTATTATTATTTTTTTTTTTTTTGTGGAAAATTACGTTTGTTTAAGAAACTAACGATCATGTAGAGTCTTGACGCTTTTTATTGAAAACACGCAGTAACAACATTGTCCTACACATGTTAACGAAAAGAATTTTTGAATATTCTTTTCTTTTTTTTTTACTCAGTTGTGGAGTTTATTGAAAAGAAATTGTTATAATATTTAAACAACGTTACTGCAACAGAGTGAGGGGCGAACAACAATCGTAAATGATTCATGATATAACCTATAAAACACGTTAAAATAATTGGCCAATTAAAAATTGCGTAGCGCACGCTATTAATGACACTTATTATTTATAAAGAACATTTCGTCGCGCGTCAACACAAACCGCGTCTCTGCAGCAACTGGCCCGCTCGCGTGTACACGTTACAACAGTAACGCGTATTTCACGTTATGTGTGTGTGTGTGTGTGCGTGCAGGAGGAAAACTAATCGGGGGAAAAAAAGGCCGGTAGTGGGAGAGAAAAAAAAATTAATAATAATGGGCTCCCTCCCTATTGCAGAAGAGGAGATGATTTCCTCTCCGTTTTTGCGTTGCCATACGGAAACGGTTGACCGCGATCCCTTCGCGCGCGCGTAAGACAGGATAGTGAGAGAGTGAGAGGAAAAGGAAAAGGACTCTGACAAATTTCCCAATCGTTCTAAACGATGACGGAACGTCGCCACACTCCACTTAGCGCGCACAAAAGGTTCTCTCTCTCACTCTCTCTCTTTCTCTCTCTCCCTCTTCTCGTCGCGGCGCCGGCGGAATTCGGCGCAAAGGAATTTTCCGGATCCCCGTGTGTCCCGGTCGCTTAGTAGTAGTAATACAATAGCCATACGTCGTCCCTGCCACGAACCATTGCAGGAACCACACCGTCGCGTTCGCCGTTATTGACAGTATTTTCGTTTAAAAGTTGTCCACCCGCAGAGAGAGAGAGAGAGAGAGAGAGAAAGAGAGAGAGAGAGAGAGAGAGAAAATTCACCATTGTCACCATAGGAGAATCGAAAATCTTTTCATATTTTTTTTTACCCGTCATCGTTAAACTTTTCACCCGTTCTTCTTCTTCTTACGTATATTCTCGCTCTAAACCGAAATGATGATGATGATAATAATAATAATACAGTTCTTATATTATATAATACCAGCCGACGGTATACAATATAAAAACCGCTTTAGAAAACGGTATTATTATTATTAAATTGGATTTTGCGCACCCGCCGCGTATGCCCTTTAAAACACCCGATGAGCCGAGGAACACGAGATTACAATTTACACAGAACTCATCTGATCTATAGCAGCGTCCGACTATTGTTATTCTGTAGCGCGAGTTTTGTCGTTTAGGATCTCGTTGATTTTTTTCCACGCGCGCGTATACTGTCGTTGAGAGATTTTTCACGCCAATATACGTTAATGCGTATTTATTAATTAATTGGACTAAAGAAGATTATTATTAGACATTTTCACTGTTTTACGACGTTTCGGTTCATTTCAGATTCCGAAAACGAAGCAAGAAAGCAATTATTGGTTTTACGATTTTATTTTTTTGTGTACACATTTTTTTCGCCAAAAATGATGATCTCGTCATGTTTGAAACGTTTTTCGTTTTAGTGGTCGCACTCCACCTACATGGACGAGCCTGAGCGACGTTAATATTTGACGTTGTGCGTTGCCTTCCGTGTCTCAACAATCATTGAATATATATATAAATGGACCGGAATAGTAGTAAAACGATTTCGCAAAACTTTACCGACGACGACACATCGCCCCGGAGTAACGAAGATTTTCCAAAGTTTTTTTTCCTTTACACCGTAAGCAATTTTCCACGCTGCCATTCAACGACAATGGCCTAACCACCATCGGATCTTGTACAAGAACACCGCGTTGAACTCGAGAAGGTATTGTGTTGTGGTTTGAAAATAGTTTTGCAGTTTTCGGTTTTGGTGGATATTTGTGTATATACTGTAAACGCACATAATGACGTACACAATAACCGAAATCACTTCCAGAAACTTAACAACACACATTTGCACACAGAGGCGTTTAGGGTTGTTGAGTGTTTAAAATAAGTGGTATACACACACACACACACACAGTCGTGTATCGAATACTATTTTTTTTACAATACAAATATTGTTTTTTATTAACGTGTGTACGCTTGAAATAAATTTTTATCCATTGAAATCAAACGTGTTTAAATTTCATTAAAGAAAAAAATGAACTGTTTAAATTTAAACGTATTGGAGTAAAGACCAGTGCGCAGGAATAATTTTGTACGGTAGAAATGTCGTGAACCAAAACAACGAAAATGTATTTTATTAATTTATTCCGATAAAATTCATTCGTATTTAATTTCGCCGTATTATAAGTTTTTTTTTACTGATAATATTAAAAATCAGGCGTAATTTAATAAAGATTTGAAAAAAATGGAGCCGCTACGTTTAATCGTAACAAACAATGAGCATTTAACTCAATACATATAATTTAAACGTTAAAACATATTTAACGATTTGATTAAGAAATTTAACAAATTTATTATTGAATATCGATATTGTCACACGAAAACGCAGATATGCAATTGTCTAATTAAACCACCGACTTCAATATGGGTTATATAACCAACGCGGTTGGAGTGCAATTGTAGTTAATGTAGTCATTGCTAAAGTATCACACCACAGCACATATTCAACGTGTTTATACACACACACACACACACACACACACACACACAACGAGTGTGTTAGAACGAATCAAATTATTTTTTATTATTTAAAATAATACAAAAATACATTTTTTGTTTTTTCTCTATTAAAATAAAACACGATGGTGATAAGTGTCGTATATTTCGTGCAAGGCCATCGTGACGAAAAAGATACACAGTATAAATAAATAATATCATTAAATTAATTGCTAGGAATTTAAACATTTACGCGCGCGTGGTAAAGAGTAAAAAATCGATTCTTATAGTCGCAAAAAAAAATAAAAAATAAATTGGATAACGACGATTTTCATAGATCTGACCTACATATATATATATATAAATAATAACGAACACAAAGTTTCTCGTCTATTTCTCTTATAGAAATATCGTACGGGAAATAAATTTTCTTCTTCTGGAAATTATTAAATATTCTATTTTTTTTCTCTAAAAATAAGTTTTATATATATATATATAGGTAATCCTTTAACGAGAACCCCAGCTGAGAAGACGGCAATCGTTAGCAAAGCTATATCATACCGCCACACCACCATCACTATTGCTGCTGCTGCAGCAGCAGCAGCAGCAGCCATCACTCTTATTCTTACCGGATAAAAATAATAATACGTGCCAGCACGCGGCAAATCGATATAACGTCCGCGTCGTAATGACGTTATATTTGGATTCATCCTTTTCCTTTATTTGCCGGCCATCCAATTCCATTCCGATTTATTGTGACAAAAGAAAGGAGGAGGGAAAAAATTGACGAGAACGGAAAGAGCTCGTCATTCATCCGATATACACGCGCCGCGCGCACGTTAATATATGGAAATAATAATATAAAAATCCCGTCGTCGTCGTCGTCGTCGTCCGTATTTCTTTATTCCCGGCGTTTTTCACGGAATTTAATAAATATATTTTGTTACCAACACGCATTACGTATAAAATACGCACGCACGTCAAAGAAGGAGAAGAAAAAAAAATTTTTTTTCCATCCCTTTTTTTGATCTTTTACCGACAACAATTCTCTTTCGAATAAATAATTTGATATTATAAATCGCCCGCCGACTGGGTGCGTAGAAACACGCACGTTTAATAATTATTTCTTATTATAATTGATTATACACGTAGAAACTATTATTAATATGCGCATAAAATAAATTTGACTTTAAACATAACGGTGGTGTCGCATCGTTTTGTAGACATCCGTTTTTGATGATCAAGAAAGCTCCACAAAAGTGCGTTTAATCCGTAGTTTATCTCAACGGGCGATTTCAAAACGTTAAATTTTAACGTAAACGAAAGCGACGAATGCAACTCTTTCGCGCCACAAACGAAAGATTCGTACAGTCGAATTAAAAAACTTTCACTCGATATTTCCGAATGATCTTTTCGTACGTGCGTCGGCGGCGCGCGACCTGCAGAATTTTTTCCCAACGAAATTTCGATAACATTTTTTTTCTTTTTTTTTTTTTTTTAACTAAACAGTTTTATTTAGAAATTTCTATAAAACCGTTCCGGACGCGTGATGTCAGTACCCGTTTTTATTCGATGAAACATCGATAATTTCAAAAAGGGAGCGTCTTATTCAGTTTCTTATACTCGTATGATATAACAGGAGAGAGATAGATAGATAGAGAGAAAGAGTGTGTTTCGATAACTCGAGTTATCATAATATTAATAATAATACTTTCGAATCCCGAATAATTTAATTGTTCAGCACGCGACGTGTACCAAGAGGCGAATCACCTCCGTCGTCCAAGACCACACGTTTTAAGAACTGTATACCGCAACGAGGAAAACTCACGCTATATCGTCTCTCCGCGAGATCACACTACGTGAACAGAGGAGGTGCAAGAACACAGACTCCGGGACCGTATCGTATAAACTTTGACGAAACCCGAGTAATTATGTATTATTGTTACCGCGCGAAACGAATTGAAGAAAACGGGCACGAGAGAGAGAGAGAGCCTATTAATTACGCGGCACAAGTACCCCGTGTATATAATGTGTAGTTGCGCGGTGGTTTCTTCGAGCTCTTCGTATACGCCGTTTTAAACGGTCGCGCGAGGCTCTGGATTTACTCGTAAAGTTTCTCTACGCGGAATATATAGATTACTCACATACGACGGGGGAAGATAATAATCGCAATTATTCGGTTCCTCCGTATATAATAAACACGCATATATTAGTTTAATAGTAACCGTTTGATACGAATCAACTCAAAAGGCCGCGCAAAGGACGAACGATCTCTCCTCGAAAATCCCAGTTGATAGAATAATAATAATAATTAATCAAACGTGAGCGCGCGCGAAATCTGAACCATGAAAGTTATATGTATAATGTACTATTATACGTTTCAATCTTTTGAGCAAAATCGTTAAATTTCGAATTAAAACGCTCGTGACGCGAAAGTTTAGGATATAAACGACGGCGGGGGGAAGGGACATTAATTAATATTTTATCCCCTTTTTATCATTTCTTATAATATCGTCGATTTATTATTACAACACTACCACCTATGGAAAATATATTGAAAAATAGCAACAAAAAAAAAAAGCAGAATTACTTGGATAATGATTTCAAAGAGCAATGTTATTACTATAACTATATGGAAAAAAAATGTGATAAATCATTGCGTTCGCCATAATCACCGTTCTGAGCGGATAGCTTCGGTGTAATATTATTCATTATTAATAATAATAATAATAATAATAATATATATAGTACAAAATTTACGATTTACTTTAACGTACGTCACCTTTTACGATAAATCTATAATAGGTAGGTAAAAAAAAAAAATGTTCAAAAATTGTTTTCGTTAATATAGTAGAAAGTTGCGTAATAAACGATGAATATTTCAAGTTCCCCAGCTCTTCTGTAGCCATTAGTTTGAAAATTACGCGAAGGAATAAACGATAATCGATTTAATCGAAATCGCCTTTTTTATCGTTTTCGTGTAGTTTTCGTATTTTTTTTTTTTTTAAGCGTTTTTGAAAAAATCGTAACACGACCTCTGTAATGTATCAAATAGATCCAGGCACTACACTCACATTCTGGTAGAGTTTTTGGGTACAGACATAAAAAAAAACCATATCATTCTGAATCCAACCAATACATTCCTCGCCACTCCGCTCAGATTATAAAAAAAATAATATAAATTTTCCCTAAGACGAAATTATTTCAAATATTACTACAGTGCATATATAACGACCGCACGATATGAATTATCAAAAAAAAAAAAAAATCGTTTATTTATTATCGGTTGTTTTTAATATTTTATTCGGTTCAGTTGACTGTGTCCGAGCGCAATAACCGTTTAATAACAACAAACATCGTCTTGCTGCTAATCCACAGTCGTTTTTCTATGACGTTTTTCTCCCGCAGCACGAGGACACGATATCCGATCAGGAACCAAAAGTCCGAATGATGACGACGATTGGTCTGATGAAATCGAAAACGGGGAAAAAATAAATTAAAACAAGCGAACGTTCGTTGTACCGAGGTTTTTCGATTTTTAATCGTCACGTATTAATATCGTCTCGACTGCTGCAAACGTTACGTAATGTTCTAAGACTTATCGTTTGCCGAGACAAGCTGAATTCGTCGTTTTCTTTTTTTGTCGCAATGATTTTTTGGAAAAAAAAACAAAAATTATCGACCGAAAATCATTGTTGTTGGCCATTATTACAAACCTATTAAGAAAACACAAAACAAAAATATGTGTATCACCATTTCATCGCAATATTATTTTTATTACGCGATTATTAATTTTGATAGAACGCAATGTTCACAAAAAAAACAACTCTTTATAACATTTTTTGAACGTTAAAAAATATGTCCTTTGTGTGTATTATACACGTCAATTACCGCTTTTATCCTGCAGTCTCCGACCCCGTGCACAGATCGTTTTAACAGGGTTGTGAAGTAAACGGAACGAAATTATAGTAACATATCGCGGGGAGGATTTCGAACGCGGCTCTATATTATGTGTAGAGGAGAGAGAGAGAACGAAGAAATTTTATTATTTCGATACGGATGAAAATAAAAAACAAAAAATGATGCGAAATCGCTGAAGAATTCTGTGACAGATTTTCCACGACGAATATCGAATAATTCGGCCGAGGCCGCGTAAAAATTTCCGGCGTAAACCGCGTTCAAACGGCCGGAACTCGAAATAAGAAGAAAATCGTCGCGTAATAGATTTTCTTTCCGTTTTTTTTTTTTTTTTTTTGTGTGTGTGTCGCGGATAAATCGCGTATAAAATTCTCGTGAATAAACCGCGTAAGGTGACGAGAAAAGAAAAAAAATATATAGCGAAACAACAAACACACGGGCGTCGTCATCGTCCCTTTTTTTTTTTTATACGAGCCGTGTATTACACACAGAGAAGGCGTTTTCTCGACAATTTTTTACCCCGTCCACGTTTTGTTCTCGCGCCAACCGACACGAACTACATACGTACTGCCATATCCCTTGCGCAGCAGCCGTGTATATATCCCGTATATTCTTGCACGCGCGCGCTCCAGGGAAAATCGTTCCTCAATACGTCACAACGTCGAGAGCACAAGCCGAGCAGGATTTACAACGACGGGCCCGGGGAGAAAGTTATATTATTCCGGTCGACTGACTCTTTCTCTATCTCTCTGACTGCCTTCTCCTCTCGCCTTTTCGTTGTGAAAAATAAAGAGAGTGAGAGAGACTGCGCACACGGTCGAGAAACAACGACGACGCCGCGATTTATTCCTTGTTTTGTTGTATTCTTTTCTATATTTTTTTTCTTTTCATAGAAATATGTATATTTCGCTACGATATACTCTTTTTAAGGTCGAAATGCAAAAGCAAGCACGGAAAAAAAATATTAATACAAATTCCAGAATAGTAAACGTCAGTGGTCCCCAACATTGTCATCAGTGTTGTTTTCTTTCCATTTACGTATGGATTTTTTTCTAAATTCGAAAAAACAAACATAAAAAACATAAACGATGTCGCGTCGTATTCGTGGACAACAAATGTGTATGAGAACAGTGTAATGTTTATAATCAATATCGATTGCTTTCGGCAACCACAGTCATTCCAAGAACACGTCACAATTAATCAAAGAAATGCAAGTAGTAGCTTAATAATAGTCACAACGAATTAAAAATTGTTTACCGCGAATAAGTTTTTAATATTTTTCTACGACGTGTTCACCGTGTATCGCTTATTGAATTTATCCATTCCCCTATAACTATTATTCAATATAGATATATTATAATATTACTATGTTTAAGAAGAAACTGTATTAAGTAGTGGTCCGAGCCTGTAGTTAATTTGGGAACCACTGGTCTACGCTAGTGGATATAAAAGTGCGAAAAATCTCGGTGATTTTCTTCCTATACAATCTCGTACATTTTGAACGTAGTGTGTCTATGAATTTCGCAGCAATTTATTGAAATATTTTACAACGACCGTGTTTTTTCGTGACGATATCACCCCGAAGTGTTTGTAAAAGCGAGAAAAAAGAAACGGGTTTTGTGTTATTTAATAAGTATAAGCGGTCTCGCGTGTGCTAATAACGATTATTAGTTATCCGAACGAAGAGAATGGGGCGTATATGAGACGTTTATAACACGTCCTTGCACGTTCCGCTCGTATTTGATTTGTCCTGACCAACTTTAGTGAGCATTGGCAAACGAATCGTTGTTCGTGATTAAGAATTATTATTTTTTTTTTTTTAGTTAAATCTCAAAAGGTCGATGCGAAAATCTGGAGACAACGTCAGTTCGAATTTCCCTGCGCAGCCCCGAGGAGAAAAGCGCGGTTCGACTGTCTTTTATAGTTTGTGTAACTCAAATTTTTATTTTCTTAAATGTGCGTGGTGGCGGACGGAATGAAAAAGCAGTCGGCATAAATAAACGAATATTATTCCTATACGTTTATATTTATATACTTTTTTTCTGTAATTTAATTGCCTTCTCTCGGACATTATTCCGATTTTAAGGAAAAACTATATTATATTATTTTAATTAAAACCGTAAAATTGTATTCATCTTTTTTTTTCTTTCATTCGGTTATACTACTATCAATTCGATTATAATAATTTGTTTTCCTTATGCGCGTAGTACAGAGGAAAATATCAAAAGAAAAAATGCGAAAAAACGAGTAATTCAATTGGAGAACAAACGTTTGTGGTTGGCGGTGGACCGCTTCAGCGGAAGTGTGCGTGCATCGTTGGCAGCAGCGTAGTATGGACGGGGGGGCAGACGTAGTATAAACGGTAAAAATTTCGTGATTTCCTACAATTTCGCATTTATCTTGTCACTTTTACCACCGCCTCACGCACATTTCTCACCAGCCAAAACCGAATACACACACACAAAACACGCGAGAACACGCGGAAAAAATTTAATTATTAATATTACTTAGAAGAAGAAGTGGAGATGTGGTGTTTACGTGCCATGACGCTATACGCAACCCAAAAGCATTGGAGTGCGATCAATTTGAAAGGGTATTATATACGTGCGTACACGCCAGTGTTATGGTGAATGTCAATATTGCGTCTAAAGTGCGCGCGCGCGCGTGCGAGTCGTTAATCTTTCATTAAATTGCAACAAATATACTTAAGCGCGAGAGGCACGCGCGCGTATACGTACCGAGAGATAGCTGGTCGGATAGGGGAGCAGGGAATCGAATCGAGTTTTTATTTTTATACACAGGAAAAAGCAATTATATATGGCGTAAGCGCAAAGAAAAAGTATTTATTTTCATCTTTATTCGATACGGTTAACAACACAACAAAAAAACGCGTTTAATCGAACCGAATTTATTCGTTTAATATTGAAAAACATGACGACTGGGGGGAGGGGGAGGAGGGAATAAATGATTTTTTTTTACCAAGACGTTTGAAAAAAAGTTAAAAAAAACATTTGGTGAAAGGATAAAAAATCTCCACCGCCGACACTTGTAATATCGATTCGTCGATAATACACTTATTATTATTTTATTATTATTATTATAACGTACAGCGCGTTAAAATTTCGATATTTTAATTTTTTTTTTCTTCCAAATTTTGGCAAGTTTTTGTTTTAATATTATTAATATACCGTAGAGTAAATTATGAACGAATATTCATTTATTTGAGTTCCGTTATCGTAAGTATGGAAAAACAAAAGTTCGTCGCGATTAACATTTAATACAAATTAAAACCAATTAAGATGTTCGGAAAGTTCTAAACGCTAAACAGAGTAGTAACGGGAAAAAATGACACATTACGGTGACGGCTTTAGTGGAAAAAACAGAGTTTGTACTTTACGGAAAGTTGTGACGCGCGCCGTATCTTTAATCTAAGAACTCGACAGTTTAATGCTCTCTTAACACCCCGTTAAAGCCGGAAAGTCACAGTCGAAACTTAAAACAGCGTAAAAACTCGTTGAATCGTTTTATTTCCCTCATACACACACACACACACACACAAACGACGTTCTATTAATATTGTTATTATTATCGTACGATATCGAAATGTCACGATACAAATAATATCCGAATGTAAAAAAATCTTTATTGAAGACAATAGTGTTCCGGAATCTTGTCGGGAACACTCGAATGTACACGTACACACGTTTGTAGATTATATTGCTACATAATGGCGATTTATAATACCATTTCATTATCTACCAATAATCGATAAAATAGTTAAATTATTTAATTTATTGTGTATATATATTATATATATTATATATACAGTCCACCAAAAATTGTCGAATTCCGTAACGCGATTGAAAACGTGGATTTGGTCCTTCGGACCGGATAAAATCCACGTGTAGTAGTACAACGTTCGTATATAATGCAGTCATTTCATTTGTCCGATCGATCAATTATAATAGATCTATTCGATCTATTGTGACGAAAAAAAAAACAAATTTTACAATTATTAATCGCTTACCTGATTTTTGCCTTTGAGCACGAGCACGTTGGTCACTTTTCCGAATGGTATGCCCAAGTGTATGACTTCGGCCTCGGTGACTTCGTTGGGTATGTTGCGTATGTGTATCACACGGGACGGCTTGTTGTTGGCAGTTTTGTCTAGTTTGACCTGCAAACACACAAAACAGATAGAGAGATAGAAATAAACATCGGTCGAAAAGGGGTGACGATGACAATTTCGGGCCGCCAACTGCAGCGTACCATATTATAATTGAATTTATATATATATATATATATATATATATGTACTGTTAGAACCGCAGACGCAATAACGCGAATTCAATTTGTGGCTAGTGACCGAAGCGTTCTAATATTTAACGTGCTACTGTCAGATGAGCAAAAACAAAAACAAAAAAAAAAATAGAAAAAAAAGCAAATCAAATAAAATTCATTACGAGGCGATGACGTAAGTGTAAAAAATCCTCGCGCTCGTTTGGATAACCAGATCCACAAAGGGACACGGTTTCGAATCTCCTCCACAGATCATTGACGACGAATCCAATAAATAACACTAAAATTCGCATTTCCGCTTGACAATGAATTTCAAAAAAATTATGTACTCATTTTAAATATATGAAATAACAACACGCGGTGTTACGTTTATGTGCCTATAAATAATTATTTTATATATATATATATTATAAACAAACAATAGCAAGTTATAAGAACATATATTCATATATATATATATTTTTTTTTAAATAAAAACCCATATAAACACCACCAACCAAACAAAATAGAAAATAATGTCGCAGGATTTATGTAATAAAAAATATATATATATATATATATATATATATATATGGTACTTATTATTATGCAACTGTATTCCTTATAAATGTAAAATTTCAAGAAACACAATATGTACATACAAATTTATAAATTTAAAATTTAATAGCAATTTTTATATACGAAATAACTTTAATGAGAAATATTTTAGATCAATGGTGTGTGTATATATATATATATATATATATATATATATATATATATATATATATTTATTTATTTATAATGTGCGCAGTCCCCGCTTTTTGCATTGGAATAATACACAACATAATATATTATTTATTTAGGGATCGTTGAAACTTATTGTAGAATTTGCATAATCTTTTTTTTGTGATAACCTTAGAACAATCTAAGAAACATTTCTTTCGTTTTTATACAAAATAAGAAATTGTTTTTGTTTTACATACTTTTTATGCCATTTTGATAATTCAAAGCTTAAATTGTTATTCATACTTATACGCACATTTGTCGATTGAATACAATGTATAAATAGTCAAACTAAAAAAAAGTTTTATTTTTTTATAATTGTAAAACAATTAATAAAATAATATGATTGGAAAACACATGGATACATGACATGTGTCATAAAAATATCAAGAGATTTACATCATTTTTGAAATTAAAAAAAAAACATTACCCGTGAATGGTATTAGTTCTACAATTAAAATCGTCGAATAACTTCATGTTAAAATTCTTTTTACTTCTAAGCGTTCGAGTGACGTTGAAATTTTAACGTGGTATTAGGTAATGTAATTTTTATCAAAAAGATTATCGTTAACGAAACAAATGCGAAAAGTTCTCAATAAATGCTTTTCTTTTATCGCGATGACCGTAGAAACAAAACAAGTACTGCAAAATCTTAGACATTGTCGAATTTGTCACTACGTACCAATACAATATTGACAATTAAACAACAAATATAATCTTTAACACGGCCAAAGTCAGATAATTTATTTTTACTAAATACATATTTTAATATTCGGTTCGGCGTATCAAGGTTTTTCGACATCATCGAGGGGACGGAGCACAAGAGCATTCACATCTCCTCCCAACTCCTTCCATCCTTCTTTATTAAAAATTCGTCTCATCTACGTGCCATAATACATCGATAGGAGACTATTCGAGATTTCAATCATTTCAACTGTCTATCTCTTTCTCTTCTCCATAGCAGACGTAGTTTTACTGGGTACGAATAAATCGTCGTTCACAGTCCTCATAGTAAATGATCCGTATGCAAACCGAAACGGCGAATAATACAAATTTTCAGACGTATAGTGGCGCAAGAACAATATTATATGCCTATCCGTCGGGCACCTTAGTCCATCTTTATACGTAAACCAGATAAGGTTTAAAAGTTTTTTTCGAATATAACGAAATAAATTTTAAGTTTCTTACACACGCCGATGTTTTAAAAAACCACTTTAACCATAAGTTCATTCGCATATACCGTAGCTTAGTACAGTGCGCGATGATTACATTTTTATCCCCTCGAGAATTCTACAAAATTTTTATTTTTTATTCGACTTATAAACATCACGATTTTTGATTTTCACAATATGATTTAATAAAAAAATAACGAGATACACTCGCCTACTCGTGTCGGTTTCCGAAAATCCGAAAAAAAACCGGGAATATACAATTAATGTTTTTCAATATTCTACAAGCGCGAGCACAGGACATGGCCACTACGGGTTGCACGTTAAAATATTTAAAAAGATACACGGAAAAGGAAAAGAAAACCTCTAATATAATAATTGTACCTACGCGTTGAATTTAAATAATTTTTACGCCATAACCATATATATATATATAAATATAGCCGGGATACTTTATAATTTATTACTCGTTAAAAGTCTTTTTTTCTTTTTTTTATTACAAATTAAAGATTTCCATACGGGCTGAGGAATTTTTTTTTCGTTAAAAGAATAAATAAAAAACGAAACGTATTCAAAAAGACGTATTGTAAATAATATATACACAGAAAACGAACACTAATTATACGGGTTACACGCGGCTATACGTGTGCTCGTTTAAAAATTAGAAAATTAAAAGACAATGCGCGCCGCTTATGTGCACGTCAGATGAAAACAATTTGTCCACAGATCTGTGTAATCGTCGAAAAAAGAAACGTACACATTTTATCGTATTAAAACTTTTTTGTCAAATCGTCATAGTTCAATAATAATAATAATAATAATAATAATAATAATAATAATAATAATAATAATAATAATAATAATAATAATAATAATAATAATAATAATAATAATAATAATAATAATAATAATAATAATAATAATAATAATAAAGAAAATCAACGAATTCAATTTATACGTGTTTGAAAAATAAACAGAAACGCCAAAAATTATAAAGCCGAGTCAATATTAATAATAATAGTAATAATAATAATAAAACGATACTCGAATGTATAACCATTTACACAACGTATAAAATCGATATAGCTAAAAAAAGAGTATATATAGGTACACACGTGTACGTGAAACCAACACAATACACGGGTGGTTGTTTTGATAAAAAAAAATAATAATAAAATAAACACGAACACACTACATAATTATATTAATAGTATAGTTCCGTGTTTCGGATGATAAAACAAAAAAAATTACTTTATATACGAGTATATATATAAAAAAAACGAATTTAGGGACATATCGTGCGTGGCATTTGATATAATAACTCTCTTTTCTATGACGGTAAATTTAACGAAAAACAACGTACGATAGATAATGTTAATACAGGCCAGACGACGTATTTAACATTTTTCGCTCCCCAAAATACAGATTTTAAAAATGCCGTCGGCCCGTACACAAAAACTGTTTGTCCCTTAAAAAAAGTTCATGTAAAACGACAACACAATTATTCGCCGCCACTTTTTTTGACTGTTTTATGAACGATTTTTTTATTAGTACTATTATTATTATTATAATAACAACAATTTTATTTTATTTTTTTTATATATATATATATCATTTTACGCTTTGATTTCCGTTCACTGAAATCTCGAATAGTTATGATTATCGTATATCCTGTAAACGTTAACGGACACAGAGTGTAAATAGGTATTTAAGTATTTATAGATTGATTTGGACATTTTTTTTTTTTTTTTTTTACGAAACATTTAAAGAAGAAGCCGGACGACGGCATAGAATTTAATAAAATTATCAATTTGCGTATAAAAACATTCATGAAAAAAAAAAACAATAACACGACAATAATTGAACCAAATTAAAATTGAAAAGAATAACTTCGAAAACGACTCCACGTTACGTAATAAACTTATAAACGAATTTAAATATACTTTTTTTTTTTTTAACGAAATTCAAAATGTAAAATATTTTAATAGAAATTAAACCGCGTAGCCGGCGGCGGTCGTGCGCGGCGACATTATTTTGCCGCACTTAAAATATGTAAATAAAAAGAAAAAAAATCTGTCGCTCTGAGCGATGGTATCTTTTCCCTGAACATTCATCTCTGCGGTATAGTGAGTGTGTGTGTGCATCATATCGTTTCCGTTTTAAAAACGCGACATTTCCAAAACGTTGACTCCGACACGGACAACACAAATAAATATTATTGAAATTATCTTCGCGAACAAAAAAAAAAAAAAAAAGAAACAACTCTTAAAGAAGCGAACTCTCATCGAAGAATATTATGATTTTTTCATCAATTGATGTGTATACAAATAACGAGGACGAATTGTTCTCTATAAAATCGTGCGATGAAAGGGTGAACGACGGCGAATGGATGCAACAACGGTCCCCGGTTACGCCACATTACGATTTCGTTTTACGTACTTTTCAACCATTCATCCGACGGCTACAGCAACGCGTTTGATTATATCATCGTTTAATACAATAATAATGCGTGTAAATTCTACTCTTTTTATGTATATATATATATATGTGTGTGTGTATGGTGTTCTAATGTCTGGCTCCGAAACTTTAACTCTTAACGCGCGTCCCTTCATCCTGCGCAGTAAGTGTTGCCACCGCGAATCCTTCTCCGACACCGCTTTTCTATAGGTCGCTCTTACTCCGGTCGCGCGCAGGAGCGATCGTCTCCGTCTCTTAATAATTATTATACAAGTGTGCACGCGCCCGTGAAATAAATAATTCAACTGTAAACTACTTTTCAAACTATCCGGAGAGCGTTTAGAGAGCTGACGAGTTTTTTTTTTTTTTTTTTACCGCGTCTTCTTCTTCCGCCCGGTATAGTCGACGGGCTTTTAATTATTATTATTATTATTATTATCGTCCGCACTTTTATTATTATCAGCAGAACGGTGCCACAGCGTATTTTAAATACCATTACATTGTTAGTGGAGAGAGTCGCGGTGCTCAAAAGATCAGCTCCTTCTCACTACTTACTCTCTTACGACGCGTCGTAAGCTACTCGTTATTCCCGTTTTCGTAAATAGACAACAACACTTATATAAGAAATTTTGAGTACCTCAATTAAAAGTCAAACTATTGCGGAGGCGAGAAGAAAAACGCGATGCGGCCACGTTCAATTGACGATTTGCTACGGAAATTAAATATATATAAAAAAAAAAAGCAATATGAATTCCGCGTAGACATTTTTAACGTGCTTTACACGTGTATAGTTTTTTTTTTTTTAAATCGTGCACAATATTATCGTCTGAGATCCGCGCGAAAAAACAAACTGTAAAACGAAGTGGGGGGGGGGGAAGAAACAAAAAAAAAAAAGTCAAAAATTTATTCACGTCGCATAACAACGCGGGCGGCCGCCATCGGCGTGTGATGCACTGGATGTGGTGGTTAGACGGAGGAGAGGAGAGCTGATATTTACTACGCGCGCGTTATTTCGGATTTTACGCATATAACGGCAATTTTTTTCACGCCTGTTAAAAATGAAAAATCGTATCGTTGTACAACGTACACGACGACTACGAAGCCGCCGCGTATAACGAGGCGAGAGACGTCTCCTCCTCCTGCCTGGCATCACTTCTCCTCCGCCGACTGGGAGTATAATAATAATAATATTATTATTATTATATCGAGCTTTCCTTCTTATTATTATTATTTTTTTTTTTTTTTTTGCTCTCTCTCCCTCTCCTCTACTCCCCCCCTTACAAAACAGAGTATATTTTATTTTTATAACCGTTTTTCCACGGGGTTAAAAGCGCGCATTCAACCATCAAATTCGGTTTTGGGCTCTCGCGCGCTCGCACGTCACACGTCCCGCCGTTGCCGTTGCCGCCGCCACCGTGCGCGTACATCCAAACGTTATATATATATATATATATATATAGTCTGGACACAACGGTGGCGGGAGGGGGAGAAGAAGGGAGGAGAATTTAATAAAGAAGTATAATATATTATTTTAAACACTGACTGGAAAACGATGTTATTAAAAACGTTCACTATATAATAATATTATAAAGGTATCCACCGCCACCTCCTGTCCCTTCTTACCAACTATGTGTGTGTGTGTGTGTATACTGTTTCGTTCCTTTAACTCGGACGCGCTTTTCCTCCACACCCCTCACACTCTGTTTTTCCCCTTACAACACACTTAAGGCTGATTTTTTAAACTGCCCTCCCGTCGCGGAAACACTCGTTCTACGCACGCGCCGATTGATAGACACCTTTCGATATAATAGGCGACGGGCATATCTCGTCGCGTCGCGTACACCGTGCGTACGCGGTGGGTGTACGACGACGACAGCAGTCCCCACAACCAAGACCCCGCGCGTCATGTGTGTTTGCGCTGACGACGAAAGGTCGAGGCGCGGCGAGGAAAAACACACACACACACAACTGCGAGCAGCGAAAACACCCGGCCGCCGCCAAGTACTCGACGCGACGCGCGTTATACACACAAGTGGTGTTTCTACCGCCACACACAATATCGTTAATATTATTATTATTATTAATATTTTGGAAGTGTTTTTTTTTCGCCTCCTTGTGTTTTCAAACCGGGTCGTCATGACGATCGACGGTTTTCTCTCTCTCTCTCACTCGGTTTCCGTACGATTTGTTGCGGTTGCGGCGGACTCGGTGGCGTAGAGTAGTAGTCGTGTGCACAATAATATCGGTGTCTACGCCGGCATACGATACGCGTGACACGCGGGTTTGGGTGACGACCGTTATCGCGGAATGTACACGCGCGCGATTTTCCAATTCACACGAGCACGCACGCCGAGCACGAAATAATTATTGAAAAACGTTCTCTCACGCGATTCCACTCTCGTCCCCATCACCACCACAACGGCCAATACGAATAATATTAACTAACTCAGTGGGGGGGGGAGCTAGTTCGAAAATTGATTTCGGAATGATTCGACATGCAAACGGGTTGAAATGAATGGGGTGAGGGGGAAACGGTAATTCGAAAAAATTCTAAACTTATCCGAAAACCCCCGAGGGAGAAGTACCGGCGCTCTGATTTCTCCAGAAGGCACTGGATCGTATTGTGTCACACTCGCGGACTCCGGACAAACGGGGGCGGGGGATTGGAACTGAGAGAAATCACGAGCTCGCGCGCAGTCGGAATACCGAAGTTTTTTTTTAATACGCGCTAAATTGCGATAAAAAATAAACACTACGCCTTATTATTACAACAAAATCAAACCACAGCAGTAATAAGTGTTTCCGAATTTCCTTTATTCGTCAAGGGAATCTGCGGTGGATATTTTCCGAGACGAAATCGCGACAACAAAACTCAACCGAACAACAAATACGTGTGTAGAGGTATACGCAGGAAGAGGAGGAGGAGGAGAATGAAGAAATGGGATTTCGTGAAAATTGTATTTCGTCATACAACAAACGCGAGATTCTTGACAGATTTTTTTTTTAGTCAATATTATCTTAAATGTAAAATAGGGGACGCGTCGCGACGTCATCGTCGAACTTTTGTTTGAGATACAAAAACACACGTTTTTTTCTCCTCTCTCACGGCGCATTGTGTAGTGCGACGACGAAGTTACACTGCAGCGCAGCGTTTGTCAATCATTCGCACACATAAAAAAAAAAATATATATATATATAGAACAGAGCGAGTTTCTTCCAACCCCCTCCCCCACAACGCGTTGAGGTTTAACGCCAAACGTGTTGATGATAGAAAAAGAAAGAAAGAAAGAGAGAGAGAGATAAAAGAAATAATAACAATATCGTAAAAAAAAAAATATATATATATATAAGAGAAGAAATACGTGTGTTTACAGATGAAAAAAAAAATTTTTCGCGCAGCGTGATCTGACGACAACGAGCACTGCTCTGCACGACGAAACGATCATCGTCGCGCGCGCCGCTCCAGTCAAGAAGTCAATAATACCACCAGAAACTCCGGCGAAAAACAGTGGCAAAAAAAAAAAAGAAACAAATAAATTTACGACGATTTCCTAAATACACAACAACAAGTGTTGTTACAACGCACGTACCTTTTTCGCGTCGTTATTGTTGTCCACGTGATTAGTTCCCATCGCGTCTCCGTTGCTCACCGGTCCTCCTTCAACGCCGGGCGATGTGACCATTTCGTCGGACCCGCGCTGCGAACAGATAGGAAAAAAGAAAATTCGTATTATTTCACACGCGTTTTATTATCGGACCGGACCGAAAAGGCGTCCGTACAGCGTGGCGCAGTAAGAGGAGGGGACGCCGACGACGACGACGTTCGCGTTAACTACTCCCCGAGTGTTTTTTTTTCTCTCTTTTTTCATACATTTCATACGAATAAAATACCACCGTCGACCTGCAGCACTTCATCGCACTACACAACAGCAACGACAGTAGCGGAGGAACGTTGTTCTAACGAAGCGCGACTAGTCGTCATTAAAAAAAAAAAATTCGCTACACGGAATTGGGGTGTGTGTACGTAGACGACAGACTTGTGTGTAGGAGAGGAGGGGAAACACGCATTTGCGCTCGTTTATACAATTTTCTTTTTTACTCCTTTTTTTTCGCTCACCGCGTAGAGACTTTTGTGTGTACGTACGTTTCTCCTCCCTCCCTACAATCAAGGAGGGAGGAAAAAAAATTGCGTTTGCACAACGCGTGTATAAAAAAAACACCAACGGCACCGCGTGTGCACAACATTTAGGCGAACGTCAAAAGGGCTGCTCCGCTTTGTAGCAGTCTCGTCGGGGCGGCCAGTTTTATTATATTCTCTGCTACATTACAGTCGTATATGACGACGCGACGTATCGATGAACATTTTATGATAACATTTTCACTTTTCAAACCCGTAGGAAACACGAAATAAACGAGCGCAATTATTTCTGTATGTCTTTTTTCTAAAAGAAAAAAATAAAAAAAAAATTCTTTTCTCCCGTCGCAAATGCATTTCCTTATTGTTAATATCAGTCACGCGTGTTGGTACACGAAAACTATACGAGTATAGCGTTAAAAACGACGCAGATAGTTTTACATTTTTCGTTTCGTTATTACACCGATTTTGTTATATTTTTTTATACGAATTTGTTGGTGTTAACAGTTTGTCAAAAGAAAAAGAAAAACTATATCGAGACGATTGAAATTATTTATTTTCTAAATCTGTCGATGACTTAACGAGGAATTTAAATTCAATTAACGGTGTAAGTGTGATGAAATTTCTTCGCTGGTCACAAATCTGTCGAAGAATACGACACAACACATCAACCCTAGCGTGAGAAAAACACACACACTGTGTCCACCAGATTTGCCGCGGTTTTCGCGTATTTGGAGACGACAGACCGTGGAAAACGAATTCTGTACTCTCTCCCCACCGCGCGCGTGATTTCGAAAACAACTTCTTCTTCTTCTCTTCTTTAAGTGATTATACGAGGAAAAATACGCCTGTTTCGAATTATGTTCAATACGAGTTTCTTTCTCATAATGCGCGTTATATAAAACGTAATGCGATTTACTTTGTTTCTCGTATTTACGGTGAATATTATGG
Organism: Chaetogeoica ovagalla; assembly: GCA_032441825.1. Lineage (NCBI taxonomy): Eukaryota > Metazoa > Arthropoda > Insecta > Hemiptera > Aphididae > Chaetogeoica > Chaetogeoica ovagalla. Next base: position 11,271,425 of record CM063734.1, on the reverse strand, counting down.
GGAAAAACGTCCGAGTGATTTCATCCGGTTCGGAGGCAAACGACGGTTAATTAACTAACCTACGCGCGCGCCTCTACAAGCACCTGCAGTTTTTCGCTCTAATGACGACCGCGTCGTTCACCGGACACTGTGAAACGATGAGCGATTTTCCATTACTAATAATATGACGGTGAAAAAAAACACATCTCTACGCTTTATCATTTTTCATCTGTCCGCGATTTAGTTAGTCGGTGTAGAGGAGACAAAAAAAAAGCGAATCAATTTTCGTATAACGCGCTATAACACGCACACGACGGGTTTTCATAATATATCCACTCGTGAAACATACAAGACATTACACACGGACACCACAAGCGAGAGGAAACGGAATGAATGAAAAAAACTGAAAAAAAAGCGCTGGTAATTGGGTGAAAACGGTATTTCATCCCAACCCGTTGTTCGCTCGGCACGCGTCACACGACGACATTAAAATGTCGAGCACCGGGATGGTGCTGTTGGTGGCGGTGCTCGGAACCGACTCCGTAACTCGACGACCGGTTATTATAAAAATATATTTTGTTTTTTCACATCGGAATATTCCGGAAACGTGAAATTTTTTTTTTAAAAAAAAAAACAGAGCGTAATCATCCATCACGGGGGGAAAAAAAAGAAATTAATAAATAAAAAAAAAAAAGAGGGATTGGCGGCGTCCCACATTATACGCACCGCGGATTTATTATATAAATATATGCGCAATGTAATATTTTTGTTAAATCTGACGAAAGCCGAATTACGGGGTGGGCTGGAGTGGGGGGAGATACGAATATTCGTAATAAATAATAGTTTTTTAACCGTCCCAACAAGTCAATTAAAATCTCGTCGGGAATACGCGGGTAGAAAATATAATTTTTTTTTTTTTTTATATATATTAACAGAGGTAGGTAGAAAAAGTGGTGAAAACGAATGCTAATCCGGTGCTTTTATCCACCGCTGGTTCGTCGCGGCACACCGGTGCCTCTCTAAAAATTAAAAATAGTTTTATTCGACCGGATATTATTTTTATTTTTATTTTTTTTTGTTCTACGGAAGACTTTTGTTCGGTTCTGTCGTTTATTATTGACGATTATTATTTTCACGCAAATGTCGTCCGTTCACGCGCAGAACGGGTAATTAGTTTCAAATAGCGCCTTTTTTACGGAACACGAGAGCGCGGACGACGGAGGAAATAACGTAACGTTATAAAAATATATAACCGACTGCCCCCCCCCCCCGCGGATGCTGTATTTTTTTTTCTTCGCTTCGGTGAAGGGGTTGGGTACCGAGAGGACTTAAACGTTAAAAGTTTCCCCGCCCTTCTCCTGTTTCCGAGAAACGCGGCATTTATATATTTTACGGCGTGAAAAGGTTAACAATATGAAAACTGCAAGAGTAGACGAAGGACCGGGAGTTGTGGATCTGACGCGACCGAAGTATTATGAAAAAGTCTACAAAAGAAAAAAAACCGAGACGAGAATTTTTAATAATCAGAATACGCAGACAGCGTATACAAACACACACACACACACATTCGGTATATGGGGGGGGGGGGCGATACGCCTTACGACATATCATACAGGAGGTGATCCGAAGGTTTAACGGATAAGACGTGGGATATGTGGTATTGCCGAGTGAAAACAAAATATTTTTGAACTGTACACGCACGGTGTAGTAATATTTTATCTATAAGAATCTCTGGAATTGATTAATCCGAGAAAACGATAAAATACAATAATCATTAAATATCTTGATCGATGAAATCATACATATACCGATGTTCGAGAGTAAAATTACTCCGAACGCGGCAGATCGCCGAATGCGATTAAAACGCGACGGTACTTTGGAAAAGAGAAAACGGGCAAAATAAAATCGGTTATTTTATAAACTGTCTGGGTGATGGATATTTTTCGTATTGAGTAAGTATAAACGATAGAATTATACGCATAAACATACGTATTGTAAAGCGAATATATATATATATATATATATATATACTCGTATATAAATGAAAATTTAAATAAAATGTAATAATAATAATAATCAATCAATCTTGTATTTTAATATAATAACGTCGAAGGCGAAGCTTATAATATAATAATAATAATAGTCCGTATAATTCGCCTGAAATATAAAGAAATAAAATAAAAACGATCGGCATCTTAGCGGCGTGTTAAACATTACGTTTTAGTTCAAAAGTTGAATGTGTTATACACAGAGCTCGAGTTCACAATCATATGCCTATGCGTCAAATAGTGTTAATTATACGAAAAGAGCGAAAAGCAAAAAAAGAACCGATTGGAAATGCAATAATATACAATACAAAATAATTCGATAATAATGAATTTTTTTCCACGTATATCACTCGCTTTATAGTAATATATTAGGAATTGCGCGTTTTTTCCTTATCATATTGCAGGGCAGTAGTCAAGAGAGGCTTTTTCAGGTAATTAGCTTATTAATACTATTTATAAAAATCGAAGGCTTTTTTCTTCTAATTTTTACAATATAATACGTAACTCATTTAAAATAATCGAGAAAAATAATTAATTTAGTTGTTAATACTATTGTATTTTTTTTTCATCATGAAGTAAAAAATATTTATTTAATCTGTTTAAAAACGGATAATTGTTGTTTATTTTATTTTTCTTCTTAACAGTTTAAATTCTGTACCGGAAACCGTACCGAATGCATCGAAAAGTCAAAGACTCACCGTATATACTATACGTTGAAAAAAAAATAATAAAAAAAAATGATACAAATTATTACTGTCTTTCGTGTGAACGACATTCTCTCCGTTTGTATTATATAGACGTGCAAACAACAATGGTCGTGCAAACTCTTCAGCTCACGGACGATTTGAAATCCGGCGGAGCGTGAACGGATTGGTATCGGTAAAGAAGTCCGTCGATCCGTGTTATATAATGAGCCAATGAGACGGTGAGCCCCAAGTACTATATATCTCTTCTATACATTTCACGAGACCTTGATTCGGAAAAGTGTCCGTACATAATTCGTAACGAACAAAAATCGTCGATGATAATAATAATAATAAGGCGAGTATTATTATACACAATAAAACCCGATACATACAATAACCTCGGCGATTTTCATGCCGAATTCTAACAACGCGGATCGTGAAGAATATCACGAGAATTATTATATTATTCTTGTACGCGCGTGACAACAATTCGTTTAATAATTTTTCGTCGTTTTGTCGCAACGTTTGACGATCCGTCACTGCACATATTATAATGTGACTTGAGTAACAGCCCGATCGGACGACTAAATTGTATGACAAAATGAAACGAATGTGTTTGACGATTTTCATATTTAAATAAAAAAAATTAAGTGCAACGAATTTTCTCAGTCGAAAATTGAATATCACAAAAAACACGACGTTATTGGCGAAGATTACGTGTCGATATTATTACACAAGGACGAGACAGTACAGTACGTTACGTCTGCAGCGTTGCAGGGAGATCGCAATGAGAAAGTAAATATTTCTTTATTAAGTTCGTTGTGTGTATTTAGAGCACTGAACATGGAACGCGCGTTCTGTACAATTCTCGTATACGAAATATGGACCCCAGTATAATGAGCTGCCATTCCGTTTCTATTTTCCCGTTTATGTTACCAACTTCGTTGTGTAAAAATAACCAAGTTCAGTGCTAACATCAATACTGTGGAGAGCGCGTCTCGTTTCGTGTCTTGTTATCTCAAAAGTAAATATCATGGAAAAAATTATATTCCATCGTATCCTCCATGACATTCATAGCATGCATATATTATGGCGGACCTTCTATCTGAAAAGTCATGTATTGATTGATACATGCCTTCCACGTATTGAGTTCAGCAGCAGTGCTGTAAATACAACAAAATTAGTTTTATTCGTGGGCGATTTCTCTCGAAATCGTCGAAAATAAAAATTTTAAATCGTAGTCTTAACGCCGACATTATGAATAACCGTTTTTTTTCCCCGTGCCAAAAATGACTTTGAACGCGAAACGAAAAACGATTTTCAACGAGAGAAAGGCGAACTTACAAAAAAAAATAAAACGGGGCCATAAAATGTATCACGAAATGTTTTTTAACGATACCGGGGGGGGAAACGCGCGGCGACGTTGGCGTATATCTAATGGGAACAACACTTTGAAAGTGACACATAATGTCAATATCGATGAATACGAATAAACGATATATGATAAATATATATATATATTATTATATTGTCTCCTTTCTATACATTGTGTATACGGTTAACTCTTTTGTACGTTATAAATACGCGGCATATATGTATAAATAATATTATAACGCGTGTGCGTTTTACCGCGTATAATACGATTAAGAGACGAACGCGCGCGATCGTATATATGTATATATATAACGGGGCGATAATTTCACAGCATACCCGACGACCACACAAAGAAGGGGTGTGTTCACGTGAAATTATAACAGCGCTCGACTACGTGGTGGTTTTTAATTTACGCTCGAAAAGCGGGGTTTTTTTTTCTTTATTAGAAATCAAACATAATACTATACTTATACTACACGTATAGTTGCGCACGCGAAAAAAAAAGCCACATTTTTCCTCGTCTAAATAATAAACGTTGTTGTTATAGTTGTTGTCGTACGTAATTCGAATATTTTCTTTGATATGTATTTGACGCTTATAAACTATGAAGTCAAATCGTATCCCAACGATCGCCCGTGACAAGGCCGATTTGTCGGGGGGAGGGGGAAAAGGTATTTGATAAACAAAGACTGCAGCCGTTTTTTTTCCGTTCGAAATAAGTTATAATAATTTCTCCTCGTCCGCCTAATTGAGAAGGAGAAGAAGAAGAAGAAGAGGAGTCGTCCGCCGACGCCGTAAACGGAATACGAACGGAATGTAATTGTGAAAAGTACTCGTCGTATAACAACACCACGCGGCAGTGCAAGCAACGGCGTTTCGCGACAACAGGAAATGAACTTTATTATTACGTGTTCCTCTCAACGAGTCGTTCACGTTATAGTTTCGCGTGTATCGCGGAGGAAATTAGGTGCCGAAATTACGCGAGTGTATCGCAGAACGATCTTTTCGCAGTAAACATAACACACGCGACCGGACGAAAATCCCGTGAACTTCTCTGAGCACTACTGTTAGTGCGCACGCGGATTACATAACACAACCGTCCGCCGTATGTGTACACACACAGGTGGTACTGGTGCGGTAAAGGACTACGACGGCGTAAAAAAAATGTCTCGTTCGAGGAAGAAAAAAAAAATTGGCTCGATCCGCCTTTGCCCGACTGCAACGACCGCGTGGATGGATATTAATTTTGAACGTAGGTGGAGGAGAGACGACCCGCGGTTAAGCCGATTTCTGCAGATATAATGTCCTAAAGATACAAAATCCGTCTTTATTACATACTGAGTAGATATAATACTTACAGTGCTGCAGTAATAATAAAACGAGCGCAGAAAATAAAATGTTATTTTCAAAAAGAAAAAAAAAACGAATACTTATTACACGGGAAACCTAATTCTTGCGATTCCCGAACTCGAGTATAAAATAAATAATAAAAAGAGTAAAGCAAAAAAAAGAAAAGAAATTCCATCAGCTTTGTTGTCGCGTCGTATACGTTCGCCAAAGAATATATAAAACTTATTGTGAATCTTCTTCCTCTTTGGAAACGCTCTGGCACGTGTGTGTGTGTGTGTGTACGAGAGGAGTAAAGTGATAAATCGGCCGGCGTGGCGCGCGCGGAGGGACGTAGAGGGACGTTCGTCGTTCTATTCCCCGGCGGCAGCGGCGGCACACACACAACCCCCGAAATTGATTTTCGTCGTTTCCGAACAACGATGGTAGGTAAGCGCGCGCAGAGCAAAAATAAATGTCGAACGACGACACACATACACGCTGAGGTAAAAAAAAAAAATATAGAACGAGTAGTAGCAGCGCGCGTCTCCCCATCACACAGCCCGTTTTGGCCAAAAAGTAAATAAGGAAACGGTCTTCTGCTGATCCGTGCGCACAGCGTTCCCATGAGGAGGTTACTATACTACACGCATACTGCACGGACTCCGGAGAGAAGAATCTCTATATTGAAACCAGTAGGATTTTCGCGAAAATTTATAAAAATGTACACCGGTCAAACTGCGGCGCGCGGTATATAATATTAAATCGTATATTATATAGTGTACGACGAACACGTCGAGTATATTATCGCAGCGGTTTGTTACGAAATCCGAATCGTAAATCGTGAAAATGTTTATATATATATAAAACACGGTATATAACACCGACTGTACTGGTTCTCTTTTTCTTCTTCTAATAAATAAATCGATACAAGGAATTGAGTTAAAAATACGTTTTTACAACTCGTCGAAAATCCAATTCGTTTTCTATACATTACGCAGACGTGTAACGTATAAGTACACGCACACAAAAATACTCGGCGACAAATTTCCAATGCTTTAAATATTATAATCGTAATAAACGGCACGTAGAAATTTATTGGCGAGGGGGAAAGTAGTCTAAACGGTAGGAGACAAATGGAAATAGTCGGAGATAAAAAAAAAAAAAAATTCGAGACGGTGAAACGAAGACTCGCTACTGTTACTGCTATTGATCCGAAAAGTTTAGGAAAATATAATACGTTTTACATATTTTATATACATATATATATACGCGCATTATTATAAACTTTGTCGAGATCGATTTATCACGGATCGGTACATACAATAATAATAATAATAATACATCATATATGAAGCCCCATACACGTCTATTACAACGTATATATATATCGGTATTAAACCGATTTCTAAGACCGATACGTGATTTTATTTCAAAAAAGAAAAAAAAAATCGCGTCTAAATACATATTATATTTTATATTATGTATTATATATTTGATCGACACCCTGGAAAACAGTACTATGAATATTATAATACGTTATTTTTATACTCGAAAGTGTGTATTATATTAAACGAATAGCCGCGTAACCAGAAAAATAGGCAGGCAAGTCGGTTTTTTTTTTAACTGATTGAACACATCGTTTACAGGAGAAAAAGAGAAGAATCCAAACAACAGATATACGTGTAATGCAAGAAAAACGTTGAATTTTATCGCAGAACCTCTTCTGGGGACAGTAAATATACTACAGTAAGTTATTTGAATTCGAATCGCGTTTTTACAAGACATTGTATATATGTCATATGTCGGTTTTCGAGGAATGATTAGGGGGAAAAAGAAATTTTTTTTTAACGTTTATTTTACACATAGACGGGACGTATTATTTTATTCGCTGCGGACAATTATAAATTTATGTAATTCGATAGAAATCGAACGGAGTATTTTCAAAAAAAAAAAAAAAAATTATTACAGTCTTTCGTGTCTCTCTCCTAAAATATTATTTTTTTTTTTTTAAGTGGACTTTTACGCTCATATCACTACGCACGATTTCGTAAAACCGCCGGCGGAGACGATATACGACGACGGCGGCGGCGGCGTATACATAATATAGCAGATAGGATTTGCGAAAAATTCGGAATTTGGTAAAAGCTAATTTCCTCCGTCGAGAAAATTCGACGCATAATCCTGCGCAGGATATCCGGCGCGCATTTATTATTTACAGCCAGACACAAAGTGCGCTTTTCGCCTCATTTTATCCCCCATCCCTTATACGCTCGCGTTTGTTGTACGCACGGTCGTGTATGTGTGTACAGTAGAGGTGGTGTGGTAGTAACCATTCCGAGGTACGTTTTCTTCTCCTCTCCGTTATTTTTTTTTTTTTACCCGTTTACCCGTGCGAGAGCGATTTTTTTTTTCTTCTGTTCTGTTCCGTTGTTTTTTTTTTTGTTTTTGTTTGTAATACAATACCCCGTGTTACACGCTCACAACATTTACGTTAGAGACGTTTTTTTTCCTTTCTTTTCCTTTTTTTTCTCTCTTCCCTTTCCATTTTTTTTTCTTTTTTTAAAGGCTTTTGAATAATACATGAACGTATTTTGGAAAAGTGAATTTTTTCCTCGTCAAATCGAATGCGTTTCACGTGCACGTCGAGTATCCCATTATATTTTAATCCGCGGCCTATCAATCATAGTATACGCGAGTGTACACCACCAACCAACGCTGTTGTGGTCACCGTACGGTGGTATACGGTTACGACAAGGTGGTAATAACGCGCGCAGCAGTCTAGTGTCCAGTGTCGGTTAACCCGGGGGCGAAGGAGAAACGCGTTTACGCCGCATCGACCGCACGGGTTAGGGCCTAGCCCTAGACCGCTTTCAAGGCGGGGGGGGGGAGAACAGGAAGGGCGGACCCCCTACTTTCACTCAATAGCTACTGTAGGCGTATATAAGAGTACGGGAGAAACTTTTACTTTATTCGGGACGATATTATATCGATAGATCGTGGTTTAAATATTTTTCATTTTATAACAGTGTTTCTAGAAGTGTTGTATGGAGGAAAGAAAACTCTGATTATTTTATAACGGGTTATCAGTCCAACACGACACCGAAAGAGAAACGTCATTTTTCTATAGATAATAATAAAATAATTGATGGAACGGGCATATATTAACTGTATCAACGGAGTCGCGGGCTTTTCGAAAAAGAAGAGAGCATAGTATAACGCTTAGGAAATTATTATTTTGTTAGTAAAAAGAGTAGATTTTATGTGCTCTAAAAATATCTATTGCTACCCTATCTCCATGGGAACACGCCTGGTTATACAAGGCTTAAATGATGATTCTCGAAGAACAACAACGATAAATCGCGTAATGACTCAATGAAATTGTCCGGAACGATACGGGAATTTATTTTTAAAGACGTCGGATATAGAAGAGAGTTAAACACTACAAAATGTGTATACTTCTATAATCATACGTATTTTATTTGAACACCAAGTATAGTAGTAACAAGCGCGTGCTTCGTGTCCATCACAGCAGCGATAGATAACAGGAGACATAATCGCCGCGCGACCATAGGGGAAACGAACGAGGCTGGTTTATCGAACGCACAGGACTTTTTATTCGTATTTTATTACATGCCGTCGAATTTTTTTTTTTCTCTCTCTCTACGAGGTTTTATGTGGTATTAAAAGAACGATTTCGGGAGATAAATTCGCCCGGAATTTCAACTTAAACTCTCTAAACGATACCGCGAATCACGTATCCGCAGCAGGCAGCATCAAGAATCCAAAATATACGGTATACCGGACCATAATAATATACTGCTCCTGCCAGTATCGACACATTCGTATCGGTTGTAAATTGCCGAGGAAAAAGGAGGAACCCATTTTCTCCCGATGACGATTTCTCAATATCGTATAACATACGATTCACACGCATTAATATTGTTAAATTTCGGGCACGGTAAAAGAAAAATAGTTTTGAATTTTCAATTACGATAGAGTTATCCACTATGATAAAAAGAAGGAACGCTAAAATAATCTCGTGTGAAACCGGGAGGTGCTTCAATTGTCGTCACGCGATAAAAATATAGTTCATTACACGGTATAAGAGCGTATCAGAAAGACAACCCTTCAAGAAGCGATTCGCAAGCAAGAGAAAGACCAATCGTAGTATATTCCCGCGTCCATGTCTCAGTCCGCGCTATTTACACGCGTTAAAAAATGGACGATAAAATAAAATGATTTCGTAAAAAAAAAAATTCATATGCAGAGAAGTATAATCAAACTGCGGGTCTCGAGAAACGCCGTTCGCGCTCACTCCTGGAGACGGGCATCGCTCGTGGACAACAAATTTCTCTCCTGCCTGCAATAAACCACTAATATATCCTCCCATTCTTTTACGTTAGAAATGTAAAGCAATTTATCGCGTTCGCGTAGCAGCACACTATTGGAATTAAAAATTTTATAATAAATTATCCATATATGTAATATGTTTCGGAATAACAAATTCAGCACGCCGCAATAGCAGCTACATAAAACACGACGCGCACAAACATCAGACGCAGCACAGCATCAGCAGCAATCGGTCCCCGGCGTCAATTTATAATAAAGCTGGTGAATTTTACGCTCGGCAGGACTCGCAGCGGCGCGTTTACGACGAGGTGGTAAATGATGTATGAGATATGTACACACACACACGCGAGCGTTGAGACTTAACGCGCCCACAATATTCACGTGTGAACGTGTAAATGGAAGTTTTTTCTTTTAGGAAGAAGGAAAAACAAAGAGAAAAAACCAACGGAATTCATTACACATTCTCGTGAAAAGCGTATGCGTAACAATGAAAACGAAAAAAAAAGTATATAACGAGACGGAGAATATACAAATCGTCGTGACAGGGACCTACCTCGGGCAGAGATGAAAAAGGAGAGGCGCCGGCGTTAAGGGAGTCACTACAAGAACAAGGAAACCGACAAAATCGTCGGCAAATTTATATGTCTTCTCCTCTTCCGAATCTACTCCTCCCCACTTCATTTACAACTAAATTGGTATAAATGGCAAATAATCATAAGGGAGGATCAATCCATACCATAACACTGTGGTACAGAGCTGTTCAGCACCTCTTATAAATATATTTATTTTTTTTTTTTTTAGCACTCGAAAATAATTTGACGAATTATGAAATTTACGTTAAGACGATATCGAACGTATTACAACACAACACAACGAAAGACGTGTCATTTACCCAAATTTATAGACGTTATTGAGTTCTTCAACTTTTTTTTTCTCGCATGCTGCGAATAAAAAATTGCCTCTAGACCGGTACGTGTGATACAAGAAAGATTTTCAATTTTATACATTATAATTGTATTTAAAGACATATTATAACGAATAAACTTAAAAATGAAAACATTATATCCGATAAACGATTTCTTCTGTATTCGCATCTAAACGATTATTATTATTATCAATTACGTGCGAATAAAGCGGTTTTTAAAACGTTATTAAACTGGACTTTACAGACGTATTAGAATGGACGTTTTTTTTTCTCCCGGCGGTTTTTGCTCGCAATATTTAAATTACCGCGGCATTTGTGATTTTATCCGTCTACCCATCCGACGTTAAAACTATAAAAATGTTAATGTTGGAACAAGAGGAGAAGGAGGTATGGGAGCAGTAAAGCTTCCCTCACGTAATCTGTAATCGTTTTATAATATTTTAATAGCCCAAAAAATTTAACCTCTAATTACCTCTAAATACTCTAATAATAAGAGTCTAATTAACCGATTGAAAAAATTCGTCAATAATACGTAATAGCGTATAATATTATTTAGAGATAGATGCGTGTACTCTGATATACGCTTCCACTTCGAACAACTAAAACATTACTAAAATAATTATTTTTTACTGATGTTATCAAATTTTGTTGCTTCTCCGTACTAGCGCAGCGTACTACAAACGTCGTATTCGCGCGGTGGTATGCCCCAAAACACAAACCTTCTCTCTGGTCATTGCGGCACTGATTCCCTACAATCAAAAGAAGTTTTTTTTGTTTTTCAATACGAATCGCGTCCACGAATTATGGCGGCGCTACAGTGGAAACGCACACAGACTTTATACGAGTTTTGTGCAAATTAAAACGAAACTTTCGTGTATGAAATCGACGAGCAGCATCAACAGCATCGCAGAACGCGATAATTTTCCACGGGGAAATCAACTCTAAAAACAAATTACGAAGACGGCGGTGAAAAAAAAACGAAATAACAAGAGCCCTTCCTTCTCACTCCGATAATTGTGTATTTGATTTGTGAAAGAACGTTTACGCTTTAAAAACGGAAACGCGTGGCGGAGGAAATACTTTTTTTCTTTTTTTTTTTTAAGTATTAATTGCTTTACGTTGAAAACGACGACAACGCGCTTCGGATACACTGCACAGCAATTTATACATATATATATATATAAATATATACGTATATCGAAACAGTTATTTCTTCTTTGAACACACTAGTCATTTCGTTGATTCCGATATCCTTTTGAGGAAAAGGATCTCTCCCTGTCGTCCGCGTTCCGTCCCTTGCCACTCACGGACGGGGAAAAATAATACGAAATTCATATAGAAATACGCGATTCAACTGCACAGTCGCCATTCTACACAGCGATCTGAAGCACGCGCGCTCGCTTCCTCTCTAATTACATTGCAGAATCCTTTACATTATATATAAGTTGTAAAGTACATTCTCTCGAAATTATATATTTACACGAATTACGACGAAAGAGGGAAGAGAGAGAGAGGAAAATATTTTTATTTCGTAGTATACGCGATATAATTTTTTTTATTCATTATCTCCTTCAGGATTGCGTTTTGTGAAAAGCGCGTTTTTCTGTTTCTTTTCTTTTCTGTTTTTTTTTTTTTTTTTTTTGAATGGAGGAAACTGAAAGAGATGATCGATATTCCAAACGGATATTTTCGGGGATATTAAAAAAATACACTTTGGCGAACGCCACACGAAGATATATCCTGCTATGAACGCGGTCTTCCTTGAAGTATAACGCGCGCGCGTGCGTTCAAAAGCAGCTACTTTTCGTTCAAAGGCGACTTCTTCTTAAAAGCTTTTTCTGTTTATACATTATATTATTATATTCGAAAAATAAACGTACATACGCGATATATACGCCACCGGTATGGAGAAGAAAATAAATAACCGTCGTTTGACTTCACGTGTATATAAATATATGTATAGTGGGATATAATGGGACGACTTACGTCCGATTGACTGTTTACACGTGGTACAAAATATCTCGAAATAATATGTAAATAAATACGAAAGAGAGAGAGAGAGAGAGAGAATGAAAAAAAAATCTCGAGCAGCACACCTACACACACACACACAATCGTCGGGGTCGCGATTATATTGAAATATATAGAAGAAAAAAAAGTTTGTTTTACGCTTTCGCGAATCTCACGAGGGAAACAACTGGAGCGCACAAGCAGCTGCAACACGCGCACATAAATATATACTTAAAACGAAAAGAAAAATCGCAACAAACAACCGACGTCATTACTGTTTATTGTCAGTTTAAGGACGATAACGGTACGACAATTCGAATAAACACGGGCGGCAGACGCGACTTATGATGATGATGATGCTGCGTACATAATATATATATATAATGTAGACAAGTTTTTTATTCCCCTCTACTCCACACACCCCTTCACTCTTTATAATACGAGCAGAAAAGAGTCAACACGGAAAACGAGGAATTTTAGTTTATAAAAAAAAAATTCCCACGTGCACGTTGTACTCGTGTACACGGGAACACACACATTTTAGAAAACTGCGAAAATATACGCCCGGTATGTGCTTCATATACATATATATAATATATATATCGCTTGTAAATATTGTAAGAAAATTGAATCGAACAGAGCGCGTCCTATATTATATAATTGTACAATGAAACTCCACGGTAAATAAACATATATAAACGATTAAAATAAGAATTTAAATAAGATGCAAACAACAGTTCCTTTTTTTTATAATAAATAAGGATAGGAAACGAGGTATGGGATTTTGAAAGGGTTCGGGTTGAGCAAAACAAAAAAAACACGGTAACGTTGGTTGGCCATTATACATAATTTGTAAAAAAAAAACGCTTAAAATATACGTAAGGCGCAAACAAATCGTAGAGATTTGGCAATTGACGATTTTATGTAGTAACACAGTTATGTTAAAAATATATAGTAAATATTGTTAATATTTATTTTAAATAGTATTTTGTATTCGATTTTTACATTAGAGGAGTTAAACTCGAACGATTGATTTCAAATTTCTATGGGATATTAATTTTTTTTTTTGATATATTATTATTTTGACGAGATCCCGGTGACGACGATTCTTGAAAAAAAAATATAAAAACAAAAAAAATACGAGCGCGCGCGTATAAAACATAACATAATTTGTTCGTTTACCGGCGTTAAAAAAAGTTTTAACGTTCAAAACTTTTAGTTTTGTTTTTTAACGATTCAGCCGATATTTTATGGCGGTCGACGGGGAAACTATACACAAGTCTTACGACACAAACACTCGGCGGAGAAGAAAAAGAACGCGCTGTTGCATATAATAAAAAAACACTAATACTCATTACGTCCTTCGGGGATTCGACAAAGTGTACAGAATCGCGTGAAACGTCTTCGAAGCACAATGTACTATATATTATCGCGATGGGTATAAATATATCAGAGACGAATCAAGCGCTGGTTCCCCTTGCCCAGAAATTTTTTTATATTTATTTATTTTATCGGCCATAACTTATTACAATAATAATAATAATAATAAAAACCCCCGTAACGAGTAAGCACTATAAAATTCGATATAATAACGATATAATTTTATATCGTTTCGTTCGTACATTTATCGTTTTTTCTATTTACGCGCCTGGAAACCAGAAATGCGAAGAAAAATCGTTTCCTATACTATATTCGATTTAAGATTATACCGCGCGGAAAGCGCACGCTGAATAAACACACCGGAACGATGCTAACCTACTAACCTAACCGGTGAAGTAGCTGCTCTATCATCGGCTGTTGCTGTCGGCACACGACGGCTACCGACAATCAGACAAACCGATGATGGAACCTTACCTGCTCGAACACGAACCAATTTTCGTCCGCCATCCGATACAATCTTAAACCGAATAGAGTATCACAACGACACGTCCATACTTATCAGCGTATTCGAGATGGTGCATCGTCTACGTGGTGTACTAAGGCAGAAAAAAAATCTGCTCGCATCCGAGAGAACACGCAATAGAATATCTCTAGTAGAACATATTATATCATTAGACCGTTTTTTTTTTCATACGTTTATCGAAAAACCGTTTTTAAACTGTTATCGCGTTCCGCCTATATACTACCAATAGCCTTTACCCGAAACGCACGCATTTCAGTCAACGACGTACTTCTCTCTTCCGGTCGAATTTCATATTCGAAAAAATGTGCAAACATTCGACAATTCATTAAACGTTGATTGTTCGTTTAGACACACGAGCGCACAAATGCCGGTTATGCTAAATCACACGGACGAAAGCGTTTTGCCGAATGGTTTATTTGATACATAAACGAGATTGGTGTCGATTACACAAAAAAAAAAAAAAAAAAACGATTTATTATTAAATCGACGTTAAATTTCACGGAAAATTGCTGTTTATACAATTATTTCATATATTATACAAACACTTGAAACGTACCATACCGCACCAACCACAACGTTGTCGACAATAAGGACATATCAATATAAACCGTATCTTCCTGCATTTTTTCTCCCTCGTTTTTGTTTTTTCTCTATAACTGTACTGTCAACAGAGAGAAACTGTGACACATTTCTACAAAACGTATTCTCGCTCCTACCGTCGTCGGGATTAAAAAAAAAATACGGGCCCGTGTATATTACGTAATATAATATTTCAAATGTGCCTACGCATTATTATATTGAATTTTTAATTTATATGTATTCGCTTTAAAATTTAAAATAAGTTTTTTAATACAAATAGATAACAATGTGTGTGTGACGTTTATGATTCTCAATATTGTATTTTACTTCCTATTTAAAGCAGAAAACAACGCGTACGTATACAGATTTCAAAAAAAAATAGTTGGATTAATAGTTTATAATAAAAAATTAGGTGACAAAAATATTATTTAAATATTTGACGTATAAGTAATATTACAGAAATACGTGTACGCGATAAAAAAAACAACAGTGTAATTATTAATAAAACTGAATGGAATACATTATAAGTTTTTATTCGTTTTTCACTTCCCGATCATTTTTAGTTGCTTGTCAGAATAAATACCGATTTTTTCCCCCTTTTTGCATCATATGTATAATCCTTTAATTCAATCACGACCGGCTAAAAACTATATTACAAAAACCAGATTAAAACGCGCCTACTTAAGTTATAATGAAAAATACGTCAATTGCGTCTAAAAGGCATACTACATAATATAATAATAAACACGATCTCTAATTGTCCCGTCAGTATATTCGGAAAAGTGACCATAAACGCCCGTTTTGTCGCCAAACACAATATATCACCCACCAATCGTACCGTAAAAAATTAAAAATTATAATGCCGTATAAATTTCAATTATATTTTTATTTTTACGTACGACCAATTACGTACGTATATTGTATTATTTAACCGTGCGTTTTGACTGTATAAATTAAAATTTCCAATGGAACAGAGAGGACGGGCGGTTTGAACACACAAAAACCTCGCGCTCTCCATTTCAAGCACGTCCGTCCCTGTACAGTATATAGTTTTATACATATTTATACACAGAACAGCGCATATTATAAACAAATATAGTTTATATTATTAAATTGAAATCGTCAAGTGCCACCATATCGCCCACGAGTAGAAAGCGGCGAAACAAGAACTAGAGAAATATTGTAGTTTATCGTGCAGTGTGTACACACAACAACTGTAGTGGGGTAGTGGCCCTCTTCTCTTTTTCGTTTTAAACATTATAAAAACACAAGCCCTTTTTCGAACCAACACGGAATAATACGATTTCTCGCCGAAACATTTCACGTGTAGAACACGGTACTAACAACCTAACTCGTCGTTCACACAAGATACAAATTTTATCACATTTATTTTAGAGAGAGAAGGCGCGAATTATAATAAATATACACTTGAAATATGCATGAAAGAAAAAATATGGTCGTATAACTTGCGCGTTATAAAACGATGTGAGAGAGTATCAGCGAACGCGCGAAAAGTATATTTTAATTAAAAAATTACTATACACGTTACCGGTAATTATTTGCAGATCGACTACAGTAATATAAATAGAACTCGTAAAGGGAAAAGACTGTTAGTTCAAAAAAGAAACTCGAACGAAAACGCAGTAAAACTTCGAAGAAATCGTTAAAGACGAACCCACAATAATCGATTTCTGCGAATAATTCTACAGAACGTCTAGGAAAATCTATTTGAAACAAATTTTTTTTTTAATCTTCGACTTCATTTTTACCTACACTTACACAGTGTCATATCGTTTCGAGTAGGAATTCTCTGTAACAACATTGGCCAATATGAAAAATAATTTTTGTTTTTCAACGTTCGCCCAATACACAAATGTTGTTAAGAGGGTAGTGGTATGAAATTCAATTTTTATTTACAATGCTTAAAATTCGGAACTTAAAGTAGTAGTAAAAAAAAAAAAAAAAAAAAATGCGCTTATCCGAATAAGCCATTGAAAACGAGCGAAATATAAATTGAATAAATCGTTTTAATCGATAATAATATAATCATTCAATTATGGAATTTTTTTTTTTAGATTTTAAGCCGAAACGAAGAAAAATTTCAGCGATAAGAGACGTTTATCGAATTTTTACAAAACGTTTTGTAATTTCAAAAACAACAGAACACTTGAAATATTACATCGTGTTTTTAGAACGTATTTTCCATTAATCATATTATTCCGATCTTGTCCTAATTATGTATGCATGTATATACACTTACTTCGAATTGAGTATATATAATTTTCATTAATTTCATTATTTATATTTTAAACTGATAAACAAATTATGGCGCGTTTAAAACTATCGATTATGATATAAAATAAAACGTTAAAAATGGCAAAATATGTAAAAAAAAAAAAAAAAAATCCGTTTTCCTCTCCAACCTTTTTTCTGCAAAGACTGCAACAAAAACGAAATACGGAAATTTCCTGAACTTGACGGAATTCGTTGAAGAAAAAAATAGAAATTTTATATATAAAAAAAAAAAAACTTTTTATCCGCATATAAAACCTCGTGATTACTACATCAAATATGTGTGTAAATACATTATAACACCATATTGTGTGTACCATGAAAAATATGTATCGAAATAAATTTCTTTTTTTTTTTTTAAACCACATTTCCGAAAAAAAAAATACTGTTCGTTACGAAAATCCGGTACAAAAATTTTGTAATAAATAATACAAAACGCCCGATTTACACAAAATCAATTCCATTCTGTGATGCGCATTCTAACCGCCGTTTATTGGCGCGATAATAGAAAACAAATGAAAACCACCACTGTCGCCGGACACAAACGGCCCGTCCGACAACAAGCGGAGGTTCGTAAAAAAAAAAAAAATCGTATGTGTGCCACCATTCTCCCAACATCCACTGACGCGACCCGTGTGAATAATAATTAATTAATAATAACAATAATAATAATAATAATTACGAATGCGTTATGTATTGGGGGCGGGGTCGCGAAGGGCCGCCACCACCGCCGACGGGGATGGTAATAAACAAGCCCCGCGACCGATATTTACCACCCCCCGGCCAGCAATTCACTGTAACACTTCCACCCCACTTCCACCTACGGCACTGCTGCTCGTTGGGCTTCAGGCGCAGATCGCGCCGGACGGAATACGCCGACCCTGTAAACGCGCGCATATTATATACACGGTTCGCGTAAGGGACATAAATCGCCGCGGAACGGCTCCAGGTCTCAGGTGATACGCGAAACCCTTTAACGGCCGTGCCCTAAGCCCCGAAGGCCGACGGTACCGGTGACCCCCAACGCACCTCCCCTCCACACCCACTCAACAAACACTAACCGAAACCGTGTGTGAAATATACACACACAAACATACGACGCGCGCGTTATTGATGGCACGCAGCAATAGGTATATACATCGTATCATACACATGCGCGACACATTATCGAAAAATAATGATAATAATAATAATAAATATTATAGAGCTCGTAAATAACAGCAGCGACTAAAACAGACCAAATTGTGTGAAAGAAGAAAAAATTTTTTTTTGGTTTTTTGATAAAGCGGTCAAAAATGAAGAAAAAAGTATACGGGAAAAGCTGTTTTTCCAGGCACGCGACAACGGCGGTGTTTTTTTTTTTTTTTGTACACGCTTTTAGTGTGACGAATTTTTTTCATAAATACTTAAAAAAAATTACTCTTATTTTTTAATTATTAATTATTACTTTTTAATTAACAAGAAAAAATATTGATAATAACCAATTTTGAAGGTCTTAAAATAGAAAATGTAAAAACGTGGGAAAGTCGTTCTATATAGTAAAATTAACGACGAATAATTCGTAATATAATTAATAATAAGCGGTTTTCGAAATCTTTATAAAATCGCATTCACCGGATCGATGATTTGTACGTTGAAAGTATGAGTTTATATTTTACTATGATCCGCGTAAGTGAGACAAAGAGGAGAGGAAATACAAGACTTCCGACTCCTAATTATTAATATGAAAAAAAGATAAAAAAAAATAATAAAAGCGCGCACAAACGCGAGACGTGAAGCGATTTTTCGAACGCGTTTAAAACTTTTTCCGTTTTGCGCCCCTCGCGGCACATTCTCTCTCCGCTCGGCGTCTCTCTCGTCTCGTACACTCTCCGTGCAATAGTAGGTGTACACGCGCACTGTCACGGTTCCGCTCCTAAACAATCCCTGAACGGGAACGGTGAGGAACGGCGACGGCGGCACTCGCGGGGCGAAGAGCATCTGATGCACAGACAGAGCAGCGCGAGCAGCGCATTGACGTCGTCGCGCGACGTGTCTAATGACACGGCCGAGTGACAGCGCGCCATTATATCCTCACACGACTCGCTTTTCCACCACCTCACACACACACACACAATTTCGGAACTGCAGTACTACTCCGTCCGTCCTTGGTCGGAATCGAGGAATTCGTCACCGGGGGCCGCGGCGGAGACGACAAACGCGCGCGCGCGTGTGTGTGTGTGTGTGAGGGGTTCATTAATTTAACCGATCTTCCACGTACATTATATATATATATATAAACAAACGCCCCCCTCATACAAACAAACACCGACAAACCGATCCCGTCATATTGACGACGACACCTGACACAATAACAAGTCCATGCGGGGCACTCGTTCGTCGTGCGCGCACGCACCCTACTACTACGCGGCGACTGGCTACTCTGCATGAAACCGTATAAATATATTATCGTGAACGTCCCTTCCCCACCACGTAGCCCGCCGAATGCCGAGACCGTGTATCGAAAATATACAACAATTTTCCATAAATCCCGAACGAAATGGATATCTACGACGATACAATACAATATTACAAGTCAGAAGGGATACGGACTTTATGCACTAAAAAAAAAAAAACCCCCCATAAAATATGAATGCATTTACGTCCTTAAAATATCGAATACTCTTTCACGTGTACATAAATATTTCTCCCCACCCTCCCCCCGATTTTAAAAATTGAATCGTTTTTTTTTTTTAGTAATATTTAATTTCGCGATAAAAAAAAAACGAGCTCTAAAAATTCAAATATAACGAAATACGCACTGACGCGTGAAAAAGAGCTAAAATATGCGAAATATGCGAGAAAGAGAAAAATGTGTTTTCTATAAATTCCTATAGCATTACGAAACAACAAATTTCTGTTATCACTAAGCTACGTTTTATAAATGATTATTGGAAAAACATGCACACTCCTATAAGTCTCTAAACCTAACAACAATAACCGACGAAAGAGTTTTTTCAATTAACTAAAACGAATAATAAATGGAAGAATTTAATGTAGCCGAACGATAACCTATAACAACTACACATTCAATGAAAACGATTTCATCGAAAACGTTGACGAAAAACTTTAAAATCTTTATTATATAATAACATTTCACTTTCGCTTACGGAGAAATATTTAAAAAAAAAATTGATACGGTAAAATTTCCATAAAAAAACGTCCAAAAATCAAAACCACGGAAAATAAGATTCAAAAAAATTACGTTCGTTGCAGACAATTATTGGCATTTACCAATCAAACGAACAAAGTGTAAAACAATAACATTGAAATATAAACGTAACGAAGTTATATTAATGAACCGCGTCAGTAGCGTAAACAAATGCAAATTTCTCGGGTGTAATACAGTTCGTAATGCTAATAAGCGTAATAATGAACTGAGACGCACTTGAGCTACACGGAATTAAAATAATTGTTTTTAAGTTTGGGGGAAACAGATTTTTATTTTCCAAGTTCGTTATTACATCTTTAAAAGGAATATTTTTAGACCGTTTTTTTTCAAAAATAAAAAAATTATACATCCTCTCAATTTACATTGAAAAAATAAAATAAATAAAATTACCTTAAACGAGAGCGTACAAGTCGGAAATACTTACGCGTTTCTAGATTGTATGAACGAAAAGAATATATATAATACGTATTGTTTTTAAAAGTAATTTTTTTGTCATTTTCCCCTTCCCATAAATATTTGATCGTTAGATTAGGTTAAATTGTAAAAAAACTGCTAAAACACTGTCAACGTATCCCGCAGTCGTTCTGGACATGTAATCATTTTTTATAATTAAAAAACAGAAAATCAACAACATACATAGATAGAGGAGACACGTTAACGGTTTTAACGATATTGAAAAAAAAAACAGTTTTCATAACTTTATTCATTTTTTTTTTTTTTTTTTTAAGTAGTTTTAGAAAGAAAAAAAGAGAATACAATTGTAAACGAAATATGAGACCGAGTAGTGATGATGATCCGATCTCTCGAATTAAGCACTAAGAGGGAATAAATATTAAAATCTACTTATAAACAGTAATTCACCGCGGTGTCTTATATTAAAAACGCTCATCACGTACACGGAGAAATAATATTCGTCCGACTTTCAATAACCTGCAATATAAATATATATACAAAACAGTGTGAATTCTCGAGGGGGAAAAAATTTTTTTTTTATTTTTTTTTTTTTTTAAGAATTTATTATTAAAATCAAAAGTCGGTACGATTCTTACAAATAAGGGATCGGCGGTGAAAGGAGAGAAGAGGGGTGAAAATATTCAAATTACTAACAAACGTAAGAGGTGTAAAAACAAAATATCCCGGACTCGTGATAAGTAAAAATCACCCTGCGAGTACGACGATAATAAAATATATACATATACAGTTTTCACGAGCAAAAACGGTTGGATGTTAAAAATATTCGCAGAGTGAAAGAAAAAAATGGTGAGGAAAGAAATAAAACGGGCGTAATCGAAAATTTGACGAGAGAAAAAAACGTATCGGTTAAAAAATACACGCGAACATATTTTTTTTTTCGTATAAATTCCTTTTTGTGTAGAAAAAAAAAGAAACTATTCCTCGATGATTATTATTTATCGGTATCGCGCAAATGGTATTAATAAAATTGATTCCGAGGTATATTTACAACACCGCATCGCGTACATTAATGCTTGAGAGTCCTTTTTTTTTCTTCTTCTTTTTCTTTTACAACCGCCCATAAAACATCGTTAGGCTTTTATGGGATTTGAGAATATATTTCGTGTTCAAAGGACTTACACACACAGCGCGCGTGCGTTTTACACTCTTGCCGTTGTCGTTTATACACACCAATTGATATCAAATGCAATAAGTAACGCGCGCTAGTGTACAAGTATATAAAACAAATAATAATAATAATAAAAACACCGAAAATAAAGAAAAACATATATATATATATACGATAAATATTAACGCGGCGGAATTAAATATAAAAAAAAGCGCATCGAATTGATTAAAAAAAAAAAAAAAAAACAATGTAGTGCGCGCGACAGAAACAAAAAAAAAATACAATCGATACGTATGATTTTCTTTTCTCCAAAACAAAAACGATTTATAAAAAAACTATTATGAAACGCATGAAATGAAGGGAAAAAAAGCTGCGTGTTGTGCGTATGTGTCGCTCGAGTGAATCCGCTCGGATAAATAAAAAATTTTCACAGTTTATTGCATTCGATAGAACGAGCGCGCGCGGAATTTCGCTTAGTGTAATATTTTGAGTATATAACCAAAAAAAAAAAAATGTTTATACCTCAAAACCTATAATTGTTACGTATACGTATACAGCCACGAGGGAAAAAGTTTCAACGACACGTTTTTATCCCTCCCCTTAATATAATATAAATATAGTTACACACCATGCACGCATTCGATGACTGTTTCTATAACCAGTTTCGAAATTACGAAGGAATAATAATAATAATAACGGACAATCGATTTTGGGCGAAACGCGTTTTTACACAGTTTTCGCATTGTTTTTTGCTTTTTTCCGGTTACGTTTTTCAAGCGATTTTTGAGAAAATCGACCGATCTGTTAAAAATTACCGGCTTATTATTATAATAGTGGTGTAACAATTCGTTACCGCCGCGGAAACAAAGTGCATGGCACGTTTTCTTCTGGTAGAATTCTCGCGTCGTTCTAAAACCACCACCCACGTAAACTCCTCGCTCCGTTCAGAAACTAAAAATAATAGTAAATCACCGCGCGTATTATAGAGTCATGATTGTAATTTTTTTTTTTTTAATCTCTCTCTCTCTCTCTACATATTTTATCATTTGTCCCGTCTTCGTAATAATAGTAGTAAAAAAAAAAATCGTCTATAGTTTCGCTATTATTATGCTAACACGCGCACGTACACGATATTTTTTTTCACACGTCCGCGTGTGTTTATATCGTTAAATAATCGCCTAGCCGCCGCCGCTTCGTAACGATACAACAACAACAACAACAACAATAATAATAATAAATAATACGCGCTAGCGTATTGAAAATAAGGGCCGGTGGAAGGTGTGGGAAAGAAAATAAGAAACGACGCGACGACCAAGAAGACCAAGACCATGACCGTAGGGAAGAGGGGAAACGGCGGCGGCCCCGGTCGACCGACGGTCGTACACCGCGGGCAACAAACACGGAGCGTGCGCGCGCGGTCACGGACCGGTGCCCGGTCAGGAATCCGTGACTTGGAAATAGTTCTTTGTCCCGAACGCGTACGTACAATATAAATGTGTGTGTGTGTGTGTGTGTGTGTATTTGTGTACAACAAGAAGCGAAATAGATGGGAAAATAAAAAAAAAAAAAAAATTACACGCAACGTAAGAAGAAACGTATATATTTGTATACGAATGCGTTTGTGTGTGTGTGTGTGTGTGTTAAGGCGGAAGAAAGAGAGAGAGAGAGAGGAGAAATAATGATTAGTGGTTGAGAAGAGGGTGGGTAAGGGGAAGAGTAATACTCCGTTCGTTGCCTCCGCACGACTGTATCACGATTCCGTGAACACACCGCCTTGTCTTCTTCTCTATACCTTCTTCCTCCTTCTTCGCGCTATCGTTATAAATATTACACACCGCGTATTACTACACAACACTAGCGTAAGCATAAACGCGTTTTCTAAAGACGTATAAAAAAAAAAAAAAATATATTATATTAAAATATAAATCAATCGCTGGAGTAGGGGGGGGGGCACTTTTTTTATCCTAAGCGCGTTTTTTCCTACGAATATGTCTATAATACTTTTTTACCGTACAAATCAAGTAAAAAAAAAAAAACGTTTAAGTTAAAAAAAAATAAAATACCTCTAAAAAAGAAAAGCGTTAAAATACAGATACTCCGTCGCACTCGGATTTCGTGAAATTTTTTTTTTTTGTTCTTTACTACAAACCGGTAATTTTTCCAAATGAAATTTCCATCTAAACGAATCTGTAATACGATCTGTTTTTCTCTTTCTTATGTCGAACGCATTCGGTTTCCTACTCGTCATTATTATTTTTCAACACGTTGAACCGACACGATAAAAAAAAAAAACAAAAAAATTATAAAACAAAATCGGAACGTTTTTTCTGAAATTTATTCCGGCAAAATAATAACCGTCAAGCGTGCTATTACTACTGCAGAGTGTTACGTTTTAGTGTCCGTAATTAACGCAACGCGTTCAGTATTACGATAACACTGTTATCAGTAGTAACAACAATACCCCTATCGTGGTGAATACCACACAGTTGCAATCGTGTTTTTATACCGTAACACAATGAATTCATATACCACGGTAAAGATCGATAAAAAAAAAAACACGTAACACCTGCACAAAAACTTTTTTTTTTATATAATTATGATTATTGACAACCAGTTGTTACCGCGGTATCGAATTAATAAACGTCGATTTCGTAAATCGTTTTAGAAAAAAAAAACAAAACAAAAAAAATATCCCGAGCGATACGCTTATTTCGTATAATTAACAAAAAAACAACGCCGCGGCGGTCCATTCGTTGCAAACGGATCGTTTTCGAACCGCGCTCTGTAGGCAAATCGAAAATAAAGGGCAACGACATTCATAAATAATAAATCGTGCCAAGTAAAAAAAAAAAAAAAAAACAGATTTTTGACGTTTAAACTATATAAAAAAAAGGACATATAGAAATTCAATCGGTTGATTGACCGACGTTACATTTTTATTTTTTGCGAGCCACTACGCAAAGTGTATTACATAAACACACAGTACGTATCACGACGCGATGACATTCGGTTGAAAAGAAGAGAAAAAACGTTTATATTTTTCGTATAGAAATAACCTTGGAAGCGACGACTTGGAATCGGTCAGGAAAAATCGCAATGCTTAGAGACAGTCCGAACCGGGCGCAAAATCATTTTGCCGGGTCGCGCTGAATCGTTTACGCTAATTGACGTAGCCGCCGCCCTGTATCGAAAGGGTACATCGAAATTTAATCTACTTTTGCTTTTTTTTTTACTAATCGCGAAAAATTCACATAAAAATGTCTTCCCGAAACGCAACTGCGACCATATAAATAATATTACACGTATTGACGACAATTATATACGTAAAAAAAAAACAAATATTTTGTGTCGAAAAACATCTATTTTGACACAATTCTTATTATTCTCAAGAACTTAATTAAAAAAAAAAAAAAAACATTCCCCCCCCCCCCGGTAAACGAATATTTATAGTTTAAAATCTTCTTTTCTAAAATAAATAATAAATACGAAGCAATTTCGGTTTACAAGTAATAAATACGAGTCTAATTAGGTTTGAAACGCCGCCGCCGTACGCCCTGCCTAAAGCTACACGGTCAGACACTGCCATCCGTATTCGGACGGAAAAATTAAAAGTAAATTGTACTGGTCACACTGCCCATGCCGGACGACAACAAAACAGTTTGTTACTTTCCGGTCGAATAATAATAGTTGGAAATTTCCAAATTAATTTTTATAATAAATACACACCCGCCCACTATTATGTAATAATTTTAAAAAATTTGACCGGTTGATCCAAAAGTTTTGGGAAAAGCGTGTGGAATTATCCACGTTATGCCCTCTCCACAAAAATATCATTAACCCAATATTGCGTTTTGTGGGAGGGGGGGGGATAATAATAAATATTTTAAAACCTGATTTGTTTCTATAAAAAAAAAATAAAAAAATATTCAATCAACAACACATCCGCGTCGCGTGTCGAACTGCAAGCAATACACGTGTGTAATATACTATACAATTTTGGTAATTCGACCGAATGAATTCGGACGTAGTCCCCCCCCCCCCAGACCATCCGCCGAGAATATTTTCTCCGATAACGGTCCAATAATTCGACGGCGGCAGACGTTGTCCGAAAAATATTCGGCCGACGTCGGTTCTGGTCGTCTGACCGTAGAGAGCAAACGCGCGCACAACGGTGTGCGTGCACACGGACGACAAGATGAAGGAAGAAGAACCGACGTGAACGCGCGGACGTCGTCGGGGATGAGTCATAGCACATATTTCCATCGGACTATAGTCAGGAAGTAGCGGCGCGGTGGCCGAGAGGAGAGGGAAGTAATGAAAAAAAAAAATACATATATTTTTATATTGAAAATAAAAAAAGCAACGCGTACCGTGTTTTTTTCTTTTTTTCTATACGTTATTTTGAAGAAAGTGATTACGCGCGTTCTCTGTGGAACGGCGGCGGCGGCAGCTCCGCTGCAGCCACAACCGCCGCCGCCGAGAGTCAAGGACCTCCGAGAGCCGGGGCTATTGACCGGTTCACCTTGACTGTGGGGAACCGGTCTTTTTTCTGTATATAAACGTAAGTAAACGTGTGTGTGTGTGTGTGTTTGGAAGACGACGAGTGGTCAAGGAACGGCAGCGGCGGCGGCGTTGCATTCGTTACGCGCCGCACACACAACAGCGGCGGCGGCGACGACGTCCACCGAACCCGGGAGAGGCCCGCCGGCCATTCATATTCCAAATAAAATAATACGGGGGGCCGGTGCTCGAATTCGACAAGTTGGAGGTGGAAGGGAGAGAGAGGGAGACCGATTCGAAGAACTTATTATTATTATTATTATTCGTAGTAACACGTTTACACAACGCGTGTTTTCTGAACAAGATGAAATGAAAATTTCCCGAAAAAAAAAATACGCACGCTTTACAATGGAGAAAAAAGTGTGTGTGTGTGTGAAAATCATTTCCCCTTTCCCACACCTATTAGAAATTATAATTCGTTCGCGTTTAGAGGAGAAATTTCGATAGCGCACAGAACGGTCTCAAAACGATTTGTTAAGAAAATAATAATTCTCCAGGCTTCGGTGTTTATGGTAACGAGTCGCCGCGCGGCGTCTCTCCTATACAATGTAATACGAATGAAATTAGTTTCCCCCCTTGAATTCCAACGTTACACAACACTTACAAGTCATTGGCGATTGCGGCGTACGACGAACCGCGAAAATATCGCGTAAAAAGAAAAAAAGCGGAAAGAAAGGGCGGGGGGAAACGAAGTTTTTTTTTTCTTATGCGTGTGGAAAATCTGAACGAAGCGCGATTTGATTTTATTGTGTCGTATTTTTTTCTTTTTTTTATATTGCTCGAAGACGGTCTACGTTACCACCCGTAACAAATCGCCGTATCTATAACGCAGTATAGACGCGTATTCCAAGAGTTATGTGCACTAAACAAAAAAAACTACGATTAAATACGCGTTTTATTTTTTTTAATTTTAAAATCAAACGCGCGTTTTTTTATCTTACGTTAAAAATTAATTACAACACACGAATATTTTTCTACGTCGTTTGCTTTTTGAAAAACGAACGATCGATGTACGTATATGAAAATATAACATAACACGTCACGCGATATGTCACTCTGGACCATGATGATATATATCCGAGAACGATTTAACCGGATTCGACTCCACGGAACTAACTGAAAAAAGAAAAACGGTACACTCGTCTTATAGAAACGACACACGTAGAAAAACTAAAATAAGTCCGAGAAAAAAAAATAGTAGTTCTTCCATTGAATGAACTAGACACGGATTCGGACAAAGAGAAAAAGCATAGAAATCCATAATTTATCAATAGTAAACCGTATTACGTTTTCGTTTTGGCTTTCAAATAGAAAAATAAAACAATCACGCGACAGCCGCCGCAGTGATCACCAGCCTTAGAACGGCTCGCGTTTTTTTTATAATTAATACAATTGCCCATTTAAAACTTTTTTTTCTTACAACACAATATAATCCGTTCCGTCCAGAATCCAAAATTATAAGAAAGACGGTAAATTTTCGAAAGAATATCGAATCGGCTTTTCAAAGTTACGTTGAAGTCATCTCGAAAAACGTTCAATACGCGAACGAAGGCGGCGGGCTGCGACGCCTCCCATTTCTCTACAATATCGGTAAATAAATATTGGTAAAAATAAATATTTTTCAACAAAATCCACACCGTTTACTGATTCGCATTTTTCCAATCGATAGATCCATGCAGCGCGTGATGGAAACCGTTGAGTACTACAATACTCCTTACATTGAATCTCGAAACCGCGCATCGAACAACGAATTCGTCTCGACTCGGGAAGAAAAGATACGGAAACCGTTTGGGAGAGGCGGGTACAACTTCGAATTTCAGTCGATCAATTTTTTTTTTTTTTTAGTTTTTTTCAAGAGTGTCTGTCTCGCAGCACACAATATAACTTCTTGAATAATAGCGCGTAATGTGCCTTTCCGTATGAATTCCCGTGTACTTCGGGGCGTCTCTGCGCGAACGATTGAAATTTTCGTACCTAACCGCAAGCGACGAGAGAACTCCGTCGTCTTTTACTACTTTCAAGATCCGCGGCGCTTAAAAACTCGATTTGATTATTGTTTGGATTCGACGAAACAGAGAAGGATTATATTTCTCCCCGTAACTGTATCAAGGCACACGGCGACCACCACCACAAACAAGCGAATAAAATCGAAAAAGGAAATTAAGGGCTTGCCGTTATCTATCCCGGGGACGAGTTACGACATATACGTCGAAAAGCGATTTTATGATGAATCCATGACCTACGTTCATCTGTATACCGTACGAAGAAAGCGACGATCATACACACACACACACACACGAGGAGAACATCGACTCTATACTACTCGCATTCCTGTGTCGACGACGACCGGTTTTCGGGGCCGGCTTTTGATTTATACCGTTGTATCCGAACGTCCGAAATTTTTAATCAAAACATACGCTCACGAGTTATTTATGGTGTTTTATGTGCGCTATTTTGCGGCGAGGGATATTATTTATTTTTTTTTTTTTTTTGGTTTTACTATTATTTATAATTTTCAACAGTACATAACCACCGCCACCGCGGGTTGGTGATTTATTGTTAAAACGACGTTTTTCGTTAAAGTGAAAAACGTTTTCGGACCGAAACGTAATAGGAGAAAAAATAAAATATCATATAGATAATACGCGCGACGCGTTTGGAAACAAATTAATTTTACACGAGACATTTGAACTATATATGTGTGTGACGTGTGTGTGTGTGTGTGTATAACGTGTATTTAACGAGCTTTTTCGCTATTTTACACTACATAATACAAAACGGGATGAAGAATTTCTCGGTTACTCATCATCGCTTACGTACAATATAGAGGACATATTATATATAAAGAAAATTATCAATATAAAACACTTTATACATACGCGAAAAAAAAATTAAAATTTAAGATTTTCGTTATTACTAGATAAATTTGAAAGCAATATTCATTGCATTCGATAAAACGATTCGGACCGAGCGGATACATCCGGATCGCGTAATATTATTTTTTATTAATAAATGAAATAACGCGTAATTATCCGCAAAAAATAAAAATAAAAAAAAACACGCTTTGTCGATAAACTTAGAAATTTTTATAAAAGAAGAAAATTGTGGCTCGACAAATTTAAAATGATTTTTTTTTTTTTTTTTAATACAGTTAAAGTAACGTACGCCGTCTGAGACTGTATTAAATACCTCGTCGAAATCTGTAATCGATATCAAAACAGCTCAGAATTGAAAGTAATTTTTTGAAATTACTTTGAAGTCGCATATTTGGGGAATATTACAATTATCTGTAAACCCGCATTAGTTTCAAAAAAAATTTTTTTTTTTGACGAAATTACCGTTTTTTTTTCTGGTAGTTTTTTTTTTATATATATATTTGAATAATAATGAGAAAATCGAATAATGACTTCTCTGAAGTACCAACTAGAAGCAATTTGATGCCGAGGAAACAAGGTACGATTGTAAAAATCTTTCTGTTGTAGAATTTTTTAGAAAAAAAAAACCATACACCGTTATAAAATCAATCGATCCGCTGCGCTCAGAATCTAAAAACGCGGTTACGCTCTCAACAGATAAATACATATTATTCCTATGTCAAAAAAAGTTCTTTTTTTTAATCTACCCAATATTATAACGGTAATACTACTGCGCGTTTATATAAATCGTAAAAACGGCAATTATTGTGCACGATATTTGGCCGAGTATAATAAATATAGTACTTTTTTCCCCCCTACCCGATTAAAATATTTCATTCCGATACGCTAAATTAGAAAGGGGGGAAAAAATCTAAATAAAACTTTACATACACAAAATTATTGGTTCGTTTATAAAAAAAAAAAGAAAACTAGCTATTTATATATATATATATACCATTAAATATGTGACACATAAATATCTGGACCTCCCCCCTCCCCACACACACACAAACTCTCACGTGAAACTATCGAAATAAATCGCGGTGGTACGCGTGTAAAATTACTGTGGGGGTGTGAACGAAACACGCGTATAGAATAATAAAACTTAAAACCGCGCGAAATCGCTTCCGATTAAATGGTTTAATTATTGTTGATGCGAAGTATTAATATTATTATAAATTAACGCGATAATAAACGAGAACTGACGAATCCGTTCCCCTCTATCGAATATACGTGTAATACTTCGCATTTTTTACAACACACGCCGTGACGTGATTCCAGCGCGTGTTTTTCTCTAAACATATTTTAAATCTATTCGTCGATTTTACAATAAGCATAAATCTACAAAAAAAATAAATATAATTATTCTCGAAATAATATGCTATCGACACTCATCGCCTTCCTCTTTTTACTCGTTTTTTCGTCGACTCGTCCCAACCCCTCCCCAAAAAAATGTTCGTCTATACCGCGGAATTTTTCATATTAATAACGAAAAATAAACGACGTAATTATTACTATTTATAGACGTACACGAATAAAATATTTTAACCTTAAATCGCGTTATTCGTTGTTGTTGCAAGAACGTTATGGTGACGACGACGACGACGACGAAATTCTCTTTGTCGAGTGTTGTTGTTCGGGTAGAGTGAGAGAGAGAGAGAGAGGAAAAAAAATCTCCCGAGGGTATATACACATAATATTATATAGAAACGAGTTTTTAGAGTGTGGAAATTCTCGATTAGAATTACTATACGTGAACCGGGGTCGTCAACATTGAAAATATTTATAGTACTTCGAAAATACGGTACACGTATTATTATTATCGTATATTATATACCACATGTACCTCTTACTGATGCAGCAGCAGCAGCAGCATCAGCAACAACAACAACACCAATAATCTACGAGCCCATCTATATAATAAAATATAAATAATATTCGACTTGTGATTTGTAACCGGATTATAAGGTGTATATACGAGTATATATTATATATATATTTATAATAATATATTAAACGCTAACACACGCTGAAAAAAATATAATAATTATTTTATCCCATTATTATTTATTTATATACTATTACGATTATTATTATTATAATTATAATTTCGAGTTGAAAAGATTATAAACACCGATCGTTTTTTATTAAAATAAAATCGGATGTGGGAGAAAGGATGTTTTTCAAACGATATCGAGCGATTAATCAACGGACTTAATAAATAATGTCGATATATATATATATATATATATATATATATACGAGAGGACAAATACGTACATAAACATTATTTTATACGTTTGTAAAAAAAAAAAAAAAATAAGTTTTATTCGAAATGACGCGGGATTATCCATATCCTCCTGCAGCCAATATTTTATTATTCCCGATGTGTCCAACGAGCGTTTAAAAAAAATTAAAACAAATAGTGTTATTATTAATATTACGATTGTTTCAAATACATAAACCTGCAACTTATACACGTCTATGTATAGTCAAAACGGGAGTTGAAAATAATTTTTTATTTTACACGCATTGATTAAAAACGCATTATCGATCGTTTTAATAATGAATCCGTTATATCAACGCTTATTTATTTAAATAATATAAATTCGACATTTTTTTTTTTTTTTTTTACAAAAAACGACAAAATATTTGGGCGTAGAAAAAAAATCCGTTTTTCTTAAATTTTTAAAAATAAATTCCACGTATTTATCGAGATAAACACCCAGCTCCTCGACGAATTCTAAAAAAAATTTTCGATACATAAAAAAAAAAAAAATAATATAATCGCCTACACAAGTCTACATCCAAGTAATTATACTTTATCCTGTATCTGTACGACGAGAAATACACGCGCGATTAGGAAAAAAAGAAAACTACGATTTCGACAAAAATAAAATGAAAAACGTAACAACGCGGTATACAAAAAACTCATTTGTTGTATTTGTACGAAAAGAATCGCATACTCGTAGGTAGGTCATATATAAAAATATTTAAAATCTATACGCGGGTTTCATATATCGTGCACACATACGAGAAAGTTGGTTCTCGTTAGCGGTTGCGGCGAGAGCAAGTTCAACGACTTTATATTGTTTTGTTATGTAAATTTAAAGTATCTCGTTAAATATCGAGATGATGTGTGTACCGCGCATAAAAAAAAACCTGCAATTACGACGATAAGTACGCGTATAACAATTCGTGTTATTATTATTATTATTAACCGTAGTGCACGGTTAGGTGGTGGTTGTCGACAAACCGAGCAGTCAAAAGAAAAAAAAATTATACTCGTAATATTATTATTATAACGACCAAACGACAACAGCTTCGTATGTGCAGAATATTCGCGAGTTTATTGTTTATAAAAATTTCCATTTAGTTTTTTGTTTCTTTCCTCGAAACGACGTTGTATTTTATTTATTAATAAAACATAAGCAATACGCGCGCCGCGCTTTGAAAATCGCCGAAAAACGTGTTCGCGTTTCCTGGCCCTGCGGCGTCGTATACTTAAAAAAAACCCCCCGGCAAAAATAATACGAAATTTCCGCGTCAAGTTATAATATGAGCACTCGGCGTTTTACGAGAGAAAATTTACATATATTTTTACACTGCGCATAAAAAAAAAAAAAAAAATACAGACTGACCTAACCTAACGAGACGCGTCAAATTAAACTCGTTCGAATATACGAAATACGAAAAAAAAAAAAAAGGAGAAAACGCACGAGAGACATCTCTTTCTACGGGGGTTTGATCGTCATTAGTAGGATAACGTTCAAGAGTAATATACACAACAGTCAATGTCGCCGTAAATATGATTCGACGAGTAAAGAGAACCGTCGGAGTTTTTATTATTATCTATATCGAGAAATTTTTTAGAATATATTGTCTGCGCGACGAGGTATCTCGCTACAACAGCAGGAGCAGCAGTAGCAGCACCAACAGCAGCAACGCGACTCTAACTATAACACACTAACCTAACAACGACGTGACAAAAACAGAGTGATATTTATATAAAAAAAAAAAAAAATTCTCTTGTAAAACTATCGTTTTACCGCGCGATATTCGCTGAAAACGAATCACAAACGCTGTTTTGTGAAGAATGAAAGAAAAAATACAAAAACTCTTTTCGCGTGACGACCAAGAGACGCGGAAAATTATCATCAGCCGTCGCGCGACGTGTTGTCATCATCATCGAATTCCCCTTTGCATAAATAAGAAATAACCTAACCTAACATAATCGTTGTTTTACACGTTATAATTTTATACGCACGTCGACTAGACGGAGTGATTATAAACGTTATTACGCGCGCACAGCGTGCGCAACAAATTATAAAATAATATTTTGCGAGATTTTCGCTGGTATTTATATGTTCACAAGCACATCAAACACACACACACACACTATTATTAATCTCTAACACATGAATATAACAATACCGTGGCAGTGTATGTGCGTAATAAACGTATGTTTAATATATATTAATCCCTAATAATAATAATAATAACATATCGCGGAAAACGTTTATTAACGCCGCCGCGTGCAGATAAAACGAAAAGCCGGTAATATAAATGTACACACACACACCTATATTGTACCGCGAGGACAAAGCAAGGAATGCGGCGGTTAGAGGTTAGCCTAATCAAGAGGTTCCCAAAATTGTTATAGGTGCAAACCCATTTTTGACAATTTTATTTCAAATCCAAGTGACCCACCCCCAAATATGTTTATTTAATTGTATGAAATACCGATAATTAGCATGAAAAATAAAAATATCTAACATAATATAATAATAGTTTTCTATAAATAATGATCTATTTGGTAAACAAATGTAAAAAAAAAAACAAAAATCGTCCGGAAATTTAAATTAACAAGATTATAAATGAATAGTTGGATGGGAAGAAGAGCAGCAGCAACGTATAAATGATAGTTGTAACAAAAATCGTTAAAACGTACTTAGAAGATAACCGGAATTTCGTATTAAATTTTTACGGTCGAAACCCGTTTGTTTTGTTTTTCTTTTCTTTTTAGCTCACGTTCTTGTTCGTGTGACAATTTTTCGCGAATCACAGTTGTTTATTGGGGTCGCGAACTTAGAACCTAAACTGGCCCCCGAACTAAAACCCTTACTCTTACCACCACCCCCCCCTTCCCACCCGGAAACGATCGAAGAATTTGTTGTTTTTCTTTTTCTTGCAACGATCCTCCCATTGATTTAGGCGATTTGTTCCCTTCCACCTTCTGCTGGTGTGCGCGCGCGTCGGGCCGACAAAATAAAAACACAGAGTCTTCGCCTCGCCTATTATTTATATATATATATATAAAAACGAATACAAAAAAAAAAAACGTTCGGCCGGTACAGAGACGAGCCGTTCGACTCGTACACGGTATTCATTACTATTATTATTCTCGCACAACAAACCGTGCACGATTAAATGTATCAAAAACAAATCTCCGACGGACGCGTACGCGGAACATAGGAAAAAAACTTCACGAAAAAAAAAACCCGAGGGAAGGGGAAACGAAACGAATAAAACGCGTTGGAACAAAAAAAGATTTATTCGGAATGAGTCGTTTCATAATACTTTTTTTTTTTTTTCCAACACACGATGTAAAAATAATTTTTTTTTTTTTTCTTAAGGTATATCGTTGGGAGACGAAAATAAAAATAAAACTATTATATATCCATTCGGGGAACTATTCACGGGCGCGCTCACACACACAATTATGACTGGTGGGCGTGCCCTGGAAAAGAAAAAAAAACAACAACACTATACGGCGGCGGTGTGTAAAAGAACGATGAATGGTGGTGGGGACGACGATAACATTTTGTGCGTGTAGCAAGCAACGCGCGCGTTCACCTTGGCGGCGTTGTGATCGGAGACCCGTGACTGGCCGGACGGACGGGCGGGCGGGCGGAGGGAGGGAGGAGGCGAAGAAGGCAGCAGCAGCACGGAATATAATATCACAGCGAAGGCATCGGACGGCCGTGATCTCGAGAACGGATTACCATTAAAACGTATCCCGCCGCACCGCCGCCACTAACCACCACTACCCAACAATATATACGTATTATACATTAAGAGAGAGAGAGAGAGAGAGAGAGAGAGAGAGAGAGAGAGACGAGCAGCCGGCCGAGAAGAGATTCCCGCGCGCGCGCGCGCACACGCCTGTACGGACATCACAAGGCGGCGGCGGCGGCGAAGAATCGTCGTGGAAAATTATACCGCGTCGTACAACACACAACGTGTATATTATATACGGACGCAAATTACCGGTTACCCGGTAATATAATGGTGGTAACCGAGAGGTGAAGAGCGAACGACGCCTCGCCACCCCTTCCTCACGATTTACCGAACCGCACAAGACCGGCGTGTGTAGTGACCGCGGCGGCGGCGGCCGACGGTATGCGGTAATGTGTAACTACTACGGGGCGGCGGCGGACGAGGACACGATATTATTTCACGGCGACGAATAAGCGATATTTGATAGTTATTATTATATTTGAATTCGTGCGCGTTTTCGGACGATTACAACAAATTTATATTACACGACATGATCCGTGTGGATAGTGTACGTTTTTTTAATAAATATACACGGCCGCTACACTAATTTTACATTTGAAAGAGAGGGATATAGGCGGTAAAAAAAAAAAAAAATTACGAGGCTGCCTCGCCGATGTTGCTTGGCTTCAAATTCCAAACATAATTACACGTGAGACGGATGAGAAGATTTTTAACTACGAGTGAAATTTTTTCTTATCGTTAATTCGATTTTGGTAACAAACGATAAATCGTCGAAATACGACGCTCGCTGTACACGTACACACACATACGCTGCGCCATCAATGAGTTGTTTGAAAAAACAAAAAATAAATCGAAAAGTGTCCGCAACGATATTTGCTACGAGAGGGAACCCGTAACACAAAAGCGTTTACGAAATTGAAAAAAAAAAATGTGTTTCCAAATACCGTTGTTCACCACGGAAATGTAACGGGGTTCGGTTACCGAGGAGGAGAATGCAAAACACGCTATTAATATTTATAGGATTTTCTTTTGTTTTGATTTCGAATAATTTCGAACGTTCGTATAATTCAAATTCTCCTACATACAAGTATACTGAAATTATTTACGTTTTTCGCAATGACGTTTATATTTTCTGTGTACAGATTTTCGACTATATAAAAAAATAACGTATTATTATTACGCTCGGACGACGCGCGTTACGATGTCTCCATAGCAGCTGATACACGTCGTCTACACACTGATCAGGTGTACACTATTTAAAACTCTTTAAATACTTTAAATAAAGTATTTCTTTTTACAATTTCGTAGTTTCGTTACGCGTCGCGTAGTTCAAAAGAACCCGCGAAAATTGACAAACGAATCTATTTTCTCGCGATCGTTCTCCTAAACGCCGCACAGGAAGAAAGAAAAAACTAACCAGAATAATCTCGTTTCAGAGTCTTGAAATTGACGAATACGTGTGCAACACTTTGCGCTATTCATATATGAATTATTCGAAGAAAAGTTCTCTTCCGATTTGCACGGCGAATTATTGCAGAGCTTATTCGTGTCGTAAAACGCATAATCATTGGTTTTAAGAAAATCGTATACGGCTAGTCGTCGTCGTCTCGCGTAACTATAATATTAGAGGGAAAAAAAAATTTTGTAAACCCTTATAAGAGACTTTTTTTTTTTTATCGCCGCCATAAATTTTTCGAAAAAGTACGACGTGCCGAGGCTTCCGCGGCTCGGCATCATTTTATCGAATGCAACGCGATTTACCACACAATCGTTTTCTTCGGATTTATAACAAAACTATAAAACTTTTTATCCGAGTAATTCACTTAAGCGACGACGTCGTTTACAACACCAACCGCGCGCGCGGCTCTCTCACTTACGCCATTTTTTTTTCTTTTTTAATTAATCGACGTCGTCGTGTAAATTGACTTACTAAAACGGCGCGAGAATGGAGGAGAAACTCCTCTGCACAAACACATCTCTGTAAGTCAGACATTATATTATTATTATACAACGATATATACATACATTGTGTACAAGTGTCTTCTAACCATTTATAACATCTCTCCCCACCCTGTTATACAATTATTATTGTTATCATCACGTCTTCGTAATATGCCAACACTCTCGTCGTCTCGGAAATTATCCCGTCTCGATTTTAAATAACATTCAAACACACCGCACATAAGCCCCGCGCGTAATATACACTACACTATCGGTATGCGACGACGAAACGGCACACACGACCGCCGCGTTATGTATTAAAACGTGTTATATTATAAGACGCGTCTTATTGTTGTTATTAAATGATACTCGATTATATGCCGCAAACACCTGACGTCTATCTATCTCGACAATATATATATATTCGATTTCAATTATAAACGTGTAATTCGAATAAGATAATAAATTGTCGAGGGGTTAAAAAACAAAAAAAGAACGACGGACAAAACATTCCCCCCGGTTATAGCAGTATACGTATAGGATCTCACAATATATGAAAAAACGCGCGCGCTACCGAAAATTACATCCCGTAATAATATATGCATGACGAGAAACGTTATACACTACTATATGCGTGGTACATTTCTATCGCCGCGAAACGAATCAAAAAAAAAAAAAAACAGAGAGAACTGCGGCAATGCGGAAATCGACGTGTACAACACAGACTATCGGCGTAATGTATTTTTGTTTTTTTTGGGGGGGGAATCGATCGTATAGCCGAAAACACTATCGAATAAAAAGGCAAATGCAATAATATTATGTAAAAATTGACAGTCTGTGTTTGTCCTTTACACGACGAATCATTGGCGACGCGATCGCTAACAGCCACCTGCGAATTTCGCACGCAGTCAAGACGTGGCGTGCACGAACACAGTCGTAACGCGAAGAAGTCGCGATAGCCTTAGGACCTACACAGCTAAACAGCTGCGCGAAACAGTAGGGTTTAATACGGAAAATTTACCGGATTGTATAACGACCGGTCGCCATGGTGACCTCCTTTTGAATTATTACGGAGTTTATAATAATTTAATTGTTTAGAAATCCCCGTGGGGTTCGACCGCCAATCAGCACACGAGAAGCGAAGAAAAATGCGAACAGAATAATAAAAGAGGGCGAAATTAAAAAAAAAAAAAAAAAAAAATTAACAGCGGTTACAGCGAAACGTTCCTGTGCGACCGAGACGTCAGGAAAATACTCGGGAAAAAAACCAAGCTGCTTTCCACATGAAGGACAACTGAAATTTCGTAGCAGACAGAACGTCTTGTTGTAGCTGATGATTACGAACTAGAAGAGAGAGCCAAGACGGGATTCCAGAGGAAGGGTTGGCCAAAGGAAGATAGACTGTTGTTGATTGTAAATAATATCAATTAATTCGTTAAAGATCACAGTAATTTTTAACTGTTATTTCTCCAAAACGATTTGTCGAAAAAAAAAAATATATATATATACTGTCACTGTCTACACGAGAATTCGAAAAATCCCACCACGTTTTCCTCGTCCTTTATTAAAGCATAGTAATCGCGTGGCACTTAACGATGAAAATTACTTAACGAAACGAATGAAACGTAATAACCTCCACTAAAGCCGGATGACAGAAGATTACCACCTCCAACGACGATACACCGCGCGCGTATTATTTTAATAATTCCTGACGACGAAATGAGGAAAAAAAAGGTACGCCGTCCGAATGAATTTTGAGCGAGTCGAAAAAAAACACCGAAATTATTATACACGGCCCGTGTAATCGTTATATTATTTTCGGGGAATAAAAAAACAAAAAAAAAAAAATAGCGTATTTTATAAACGAATTTGTTAGAAACACGAAAATTGTGTTTAAAATCAGATAATGGAGAGTTGTTACGCGCGAGCATAACGTTTTTCTACGCGACAACACACACACACACACATATTATATAAAAAAATTATCTCGATTTCAACGTAACACAAAATGTACGCGATGGCCGAGTGTGTAATAGGTACGTACACATATGGTTTTTTTTAATTTTTTAACGATATTCTACACAACAACAAGAATTTATTGAAAATACAAAATTCACTATTATAAACACATATGCTGTGTGTGTGTGTGTGTGTATACACACAGTATAAGTATTTAGCACGAAATTTTTTGAGCTCGTAACGAGTATAAATATATTGTGGTGAAATTCGGAGGAGAA
Source organism: Chaetogeoica ovagalla (assembly GCA_032441825.1). Classification (NCBI taxonomy): domain Eukaryota; kingdom Metazoa; phylum Arthropoda; class Insecta; order Hemiptera; family Aphididae; genus Chaetogeoica; species Chaetogeoica ovagalla. Next base: position 11,231,483 of record CM063734.1, on the reverse strand, counting down.
CGAGCGGATTTTCGTCGTCAATCGACCGACGACAACACGAAACGCGCAAAAAAAAAAAAAGGTGTTTTATTGAAATCCGCCGGAAACAATATCGTTTCAAAAGGAAATGGTTTTTTTTTTATAAACGACCGTTCTCCGATAATACATTTTTGTTAATATTACGAAAATTACTGCACGCGGCCTCCACACCCGCGCGCGGCAAACAACAACACGTCCGGTGGGTAACGCGCGTCGTGATCGTCACTCACCATTTCCACGTCGTCCTGCACGGCGGCCGCTGCCGGCGTGTCGATGGTCGCTGTCGGTGGAGCCGTCGTGATGGATTCCAAATACTGTCGCGATAGATGCGGCGGCGGCGGCGGCACCACCAGTTGCGGATGTAGTGGCGGCGGCGGTTGCTGCTGCTGCTGATGATGATACGTATTGGCCTGCAGACGATACAGGCCAACGTGCGGCGGCGGCGGCTGCGGCACGAGCGGCGTTTTCGGTTGCGGCGTCACGGCTACGGCCAACTGATACTGTTGTTGTTGTTGTTGTTGTTGTTGCTGTAACGACTGTTGCGGCGGTTGATATACGTGATGGTGGTGGTGGTACGCGGCGGCTGTGGCTGCGGCGGCGGTGGTGGTAGCGGCGGCGGCGGCAGCGGCGGCGGCGGTTACGACGGGTGAGCAACAGTGCGCGCAACAAGTACGCAACGGCGGCGGCGGCAGCGGCTGTTGCTCTCCGGCTACGTGCAGTGCCCCCGGGTACGTGTAGCAGTACGTGATGGCTGATGGCGCGGTGACCGGGGCCCGCCGGGCGGCAAACACGTCGAAGGCTGTGACAGTACGACGCGACAAGACCGGCCGGTCAACCGGACGATCGCATCGGCGTCGGCGTTTATTTTTCTTCTTTTCTTATTCTCGTCCCGTTCGCGGATTACGGACCGCGTGCTGCTGCTGCTCCCTGCACGTTCCGCTTGGTACACACTACGCGAATTTTTCTCTTCTTCTCGGAATGATAAAAAAAAGAAACAATTCTCTCTATTCGTTTCCCTCCTCTCTCGTCGTTTTTATTTTAACGTGACGATGACGTACATGTGTGTGTGTGTGTGTATGTGTGTGTGACGACGACGAGGTGTTGTGTTGCAATAGACACGGACGGCGAAAGGTGACAGCGAGCGGACAGAAAACGAGAAACGACGAAAAGGGGGAAAAAAAATTTTAAGACGAAAAAAAGAGAAAAAAAAAGTGGTGTGTGCGGCGAGCGCGCGCGTTAAAGAACACGATAGCAGAGAAGATCCGGTACTGATGCGGACTCTGATCGCACTGTTCGCCGCGGCGACGGTGGCGGCCCGAAGCGAGTCCGCCGCCGCGGTGTTTGTTTGGCGCGTACAAGTCGGTGGCGCGGCGACCGTCTGCGCGCATGCGCCGCGTATAAAGCACAGGTACGCCTATCGTTGGCCCGGTGGGGTGTTGGCGGGCGGGTGGGGTGGGACGCGACTCCTTCTATCCGTAATATTCCGAACACACACGGCAGGCGCACCACGCGCGATCCGGTGATTCTCCGTCGGAAACCGTGTGCCGCCGCCGCCGCCGCCGCCGTGTGTGTTTTTTTCGGTTTCGTACTTTATTTATTTTTTTATTCATTAAATAATAAAAAGTGTGTGTGTACGAAAACAGACAAATAATAATATTAACCGAAACGAACGTGATTAGTAGGCATATAAAAAAAAAAAAAAAATGGAGAAAACTTTAACACCGCGAACCTCGTGCAGGCGATTACTGCTCAGAGCTGCTCAAAAAGAGGAGGAGGACACCACACACACGGGCAAACGAAATAGATGTAAAGACGTTCCAGAGTTGTTTTTGGTTATACCGCGGAAAAAAAAATTGAAAGACGTTGAAAAACCGGGAGTGGAGGAGAATTGTGTCTTTGAAGGCCATTATAGATACCAAAAATTCGTAAAAAATACTGTATCCGTACAACAATATAAGTAGTATATTGTACAGAGCTAGTTTTTAAATACGTGTAATTCTTCAAGAGTCACGAGAACAAAAAAAAAACGTAAAATATTTTTTAAATGCTTAAACTTTTTATGAATTAAATGAAAGTTTAAAAAAAAACGATTATGTTTCGGTAATATTGTAATTCGTTTTGTGTAAAAAGGCGGTATTTATATAAAAAAAATATATGACAGTAACCATCAGAATTGTTTCCCGCGTCGAGCAATTATTTTGATAAAAATCGCAGAGAGAGTTACGTTCACCAGAAGTCTTCCTTAAACAAAACTTCTACACCGCCGCCGTAGACATCCGAAGAATACAACAATCGACCTAAACGAATGTGAGTCAAAACGCCGAGTGACGAAACATAAAAAAAAAAAAACGAGTATTGTCAAGGAAAATGTTCGCGGGTCCTAAGGTTCAAAAATAAAAATCTTTTTTCTTTTTTTTTGCTTTTCTTCTTATATTTATTAGCGTTTCTATTCAAACTTTTCCTATTGAAGTTTGATATATATTTTGCACTTTTAGTTTTTTACGACGTTCTTTTTTTCTTCTTCTTATTTCGTTCGTCACGAATATTTTTCTCGAAAGATTTCGCCTTTTAAACAAATGACCGCCGTTCTCACCGCACAACAACGGTTTTTTCCTTAAACACGCGAGTAACGAACGACGAGAAAATTAAAATCAAACATCACGACCGCGCCACAGCGGCAGTTTATATACACCACCTGCACACCTACTCCGCCGAATAACTCGCGAAATAGATTTGTAAAATAAAAGAAAAAACAGTGGACCTATGAACACGGAGACACGCTGTTTGCAATACGGTCGGTCCCTCTAAATAAATAACGTCTTTTTTTTTTCTTTCTTATATACGAATTTCGATATACTGACGTTGAATTTATTATTTATTATAACACAGTGAGAAATTTATAATGAAAATATAAGTCAATGTAATATTATAAATAATCTAGGATTTTCTTTTTTCTCTTCGAATATATATATATTTTTTTATTTATCGATAAAAGTATATAAACTGCAGCACCATCGCGTATTGCCATTTTACTGGTAACACAAATCGCAGCGAATCGTAATGATGGATTTTCCATTGAAGATTATCTCATTAAACGCGAGTGCAAAATAATTGGAAATTCGTGTTTTGACAAAACAAAAAAAAAAAAACAAAAAACCAGGGGAAAAAACGTCTCTCGACCAAATACGAATTTCATTTTTCACGAAATAAAAACCAGAAAAAAAAAGCCTCTCTTTAATCATCGAAAACAAACATACTTAGTGGGTGGTGTACTATATATAGAAGCAGCAGCAGCAGCTACAGATGTCAATATTGTTTAATTTTACGGATTATGTATATATAATATATACAAGCCTAGGTAAATATTTATCGAAAATATGCGATGGAAAATAATTAAAAAAAAAAAAAAAGCCGTACATTTTCAAATAAAACTCTATATAAAACGAAAATTACATAAACTGTACGAAAACAAATTTTTTTATTATTATTTTAATTCCGCGGAAAATATATACCTAAGCGAGAATATAAAAAAAAAACCACTCCCTTCCCTCTATTGACTACAAATGAAAATAATTATTCGATATATATATATATATATATATTTATATATTAAATACAATGAACCGAGCTTTTTACGTATATACAATACACACAGGTATAGTAAAAGTAAGGGTGAGAAGGGCTCCTCGAAGTTATTAAAATTTAAACGCATTCCAAACATTTCATAATGGAATTTTGAACCCAATTTATTTTTTAACCGCACGAAACACACGGCGAGCTTATTGAGTCGTTGTCGGGATCACGATTGTTAAAAATGCACGCGGCGCTACGAGAACAGAACAGCATCCATCCGCTTACTACTACTATAACACAGACTACCACTATTTGTAAAAAAGAAAATTAAGTTTTACAGAAGTTCAAAAGAATCATTAAAATGCACGTTAGACGGTTCAGCGAGCCGTTCGAAAATCTAATTTCCCAAAAAGGTTCCCGCGGCAATGATTTTCTGTGTGTTCCAGCAGGTTTGATACATTTCCTTTATTATTATTATTATTATTATTATTATTATTATTATTATTATTATTATTATTATTATTATTATTATTATTATTATTATTCGTTAAATATTAATCGCGTATATAGTTAATAGAAAATAAAAAAATAAAATAAAGGCATATTACGGCATTTTTAAACGAGGAAATCCTTTCAAGAAATACGTAATATATATATATATATATATATATATATATATATATATATACATACGTGAATGAGAAACACGAGAAATTATAATATATTATTATACCAGATTATATTTCACATAATATGATAACTTGGTATAATACACAATACGCAGTGCTATAGATTTATAAATGTAGGTGAGTACTCTGGGCTTAACTTTTGTGGCGGCGGACTACGTTTTCCAATTTGTATTTATATACATATATTGTAATATAATTTATATATCGTAATTTGACCCGAGATCTTCAAAGACCATGTAGTATACTTTATATATTAAACACAGTTCGTATAATATGTGAACCCAATATAATCTAGCCTAGCTAATGCTATCATCGTAGTGACTACAAATATAAAACTAAAATTATTATAGAAAATCGATATGGATTTAATGGATTTCAAAGCGCACTACTGAACGAGTATTAAAGGTTATTGGGTATAATACTGCTATCACTTTAATAAAATATATATATAATCTATAACGAATTATAATGTCAATGCATCTGAGAATTATTTGGACTTTTAATATTATATTTTCTCCTATAAAGAAAAAAAGAATAATAATATATAAATCACGTCAATAATTAATTATATAATAAATTATTATTCCGAGAAAAATGCAATTATGTACATTGTTATTCTCAAACAAATTAATGTTGTTCAGTTTTACATGGAGAAAAGCGGATAAAAAGTAAGGTTTTGCGAATTTTAATTGGCTCAACGTACTTTATCATATTGAAATAAAAATTTCGAGTTCTTCAAATTGTTATGAAATCAATTAACTTGTTATTCGGATAACGACTTGAACGTTGTGACTCAATCGTATCCTCTTATACAAATTCAAAATCGCGATAAAAACGATTTAACGATACGATTTTAACTTTTTAAGTATTATTATTATTAAATTATTACAGGCAGCAAATCTTTCTAATCTCTTGATTAGAGATTTTGATTTTCTCCGCGGCGGTTTAACATCCAATAAAAAGGGGTTTCATTTAAAATAAATATCCAATTAAATAAATATTGCGTGTCGACTGCAAAATACACATCACCACTTCTCGCTGACGCAAGTACTTCTCTACTCGGGGGTTATAATCATATCTATCGTAGAAAATCATATATATATATATTAGAGTTACCAGGTTAAATTTCTCGAAATCCAGAACATTCTTAATGAAATAATACTAAAATAAATATTAAATTGCTTTGATAAATTTTAAAAGCATTATAGAAACGTATTGTTTGTCGTCTTGCGAATGTTTCGAAAATAAACATTTATCATGCACGAAGCTCGACATTACGCATTTATTTCTTCGTTTCTATTTATTTATTTTTAATTTTTGTTTTAATTATTTATGATGATATTGTTTTTCACCCAGTTAAAAATCGATAATTTAGGAGCAACTGAAGGAATTTTTAAAAGTCCAGACACACTCAGTCGACAATCAGTATACAGGCGTTTATTATACATGAAACTATTAAATGAAACACTTTTATTCCGAAATGAGCGTTGCTTATATTTTTGAAAGTCATAACATTAAGCCGATAAAATCACAGCTTGTTATATACGTATATATACGTGTATATATAAATAGTGAGCACGACGACATTACATTTTACGAGTAAAACTGCAAACACACGTCGAAATTAAATATGGACCAAAAAGACGTATAGTGGTCCGGAATACAAATAAACAACGTTTGATCGGCCATGATCGACGAACAACGCGACACAGAGAACGAGGCGAGTGCGCCGTATTATACGAGTGTATAATGAATGAAGCGAGGGGGGTATTATGTGTCTATAGATAAACCAAAATGGCAAAAGGAATAAACCGCCGAGAGGTTGAGTATTTGAGTATTTCTATTAGCTAATTAATGGAAATCCAGATTACAGACCGAATGGAAAACTTAACGAAATGAGAGAGAACTTTGATGAAAACCACGGGAGGAGAATAAAAGGTAAATATAAATGGGTAAACAATACACGGTACACTTTTCTAAAGACCAAAAATTCAATTAGAACGATTAAATGTTATCACGTTGAAAACGTCTAGAATCTTTGTTATTTATTATTTTAACGTGCGCGCACGCAGCTTTTTCCGATTTTATACACATTATTACACTCGTATACAACAACGTGCCTATCACAGTACTACTACGCGATAAAACAAATTTTTTTTTAAATCACATGAATTTCAGGGAATATAAAATATTCGAATTATTTATAATCGCAACGCGATCTTATACCATACCAACATTTAAAAAGAAAATAAGACATACCATCACATATAGGTTAAGATGTAGGGTTACATGTTACAAGAGTAGTGTTACACGAATCAGTTTTAAGAAAATGTGATAATACTACTAAATCAACATGGCGATAAGCAGCATGTGTACGTTAATAAAAATATTTTTTTCAGTTTCCATTATTACGATCCATATTGAATTCGTGATCGAATACTTATTGTCGACAATTTAAAAAAGTTACATTTCAACAATTTACATCCATTCAAATGGAAAAAAAATTTTTTTATATGTATATTTTTTTTTATAATTATTGATTGATTAGACCTTAAGGTACAATTTAATCATATAACCCGTAATTGAAGACGAGTGATAAGATAGCTGGTTATATACTAAAACACGGTTTTTGGGGCAAGTTGTTACAACTTAAGAATGTAAATCTATAAAATAAATATCTTTTTCTTTTTTTAAATCTATACAAAGGTGAAATTTACAATTTTATTAATTTGATTAATTAGGTAACTATAGAAGAGAAAATGTATTTTAGTTAGACAAGAAATCAAAAATGATTTTTTTTTTTAATTCTATATAATTAATAAATTAAATAAAATTACTCCTACATTTTTTTTTTTTAATGTACTCGTTACACCATTAATGACTATAATATTATGTAATAATTATTATATTATATTGTTCCGCACTTTGCAGTTATATTTAACTGCGTATTACTCGTAATAAAAAATTGTAAGTGTAACAACCTTTTAAATATAAAAATAGTAGGTTATATTAATTATTTTGGTTTTTATAGTGTACTAAGGATACAATTTTTAAATACTTTAACAAATTATCCTCTTATCGTAACATTTCATCCCACTCGAGAGTTACAAAAATGAGTTTATACACGGCGTTTCACATACATTTTTCTGAAAAACTATTTGTTTTTAAAAATAAATTTTGCGCGTTAAAATGACGCTTGTTACGTAGTCAATACGTGTCATTAATTTTTATAAAAAATATAAAGTAATCTTAAATGAATGAATTACAATAATTTGTAATAACTAACCCCAGCCTTCACTACTTCAATACACAATTACTATTCGTAAACACAAATAACCATATTTAATACCGATGAGATTGTGTTATCTCGATTACGCTTTCCGATCGTACCTATACACAAAATATCGTGTTTTTTTTTTTATACTTTATCCAAAAACGTTTTCAAAACGATAAATCTATCAGAAACCTATCATGACGAAAATATTACTAAAAAAAAATATACTATAAAAAAAATACTCTATAAGCTACTCTGATAGCTTAAATTTCTTAAATTATCCTATATACGCGAAATAAAGTCAGAAGAAATCGTTTAATACAGAAAGTAATCATTTTCTTTAAATTGAACTTTTACATTATTAACGACGAGTCCAATATGGATATAACTGCGATATCGTTAATAATAATAATAATTAAGTGCTGCATTAGAATATAATCATTACACGCGTACCGAATTATTTCCCATTAAATTTATCGAGATCGAGTCGGGAGGAGTTGTTATACTATTAAAAACGAGACGACGTGTAACGCAAACGACGGATGCGATAGGGGGACGCGGACAACGGCACAAGACCATTGGCGCGGTTATTGCACAGTCAAACACACACTAGCGGTAACACACGATCGCGAACGTGTTCAATTACGGGATTTTATGTCCGGGAAGCACTTAGGGGATAGCCGCGGTAATTGCCGGCGGATTCTTATGCGATTTGCACGCGAGAAAGTTTAATAACCCGTGGTGTGGCTTTTAGCCGCGAGAAGCCGTCTGCTGTTTCTCGAGCACATAATATACATACAAAACAATATAACCTAAAATGCCGATATATATAATTGTGGCAAAGAATTTACCTTCAGGGATCCTGTGACATACGATGTGAGGTTGAAAAAATTTGGCAAAGACGAATCTTCTGGGAGTTTTATGTATTGGCAAGTCAACATATCCATTGTATTGCTTACCTGGAACAGAAACAAACGGAACCGACGAGTTAATTATACGGGCTTATAAAATAATTTAATACGTAATGTTGAAACAATTATTTTTACAGTAAACGCGAGAATGAAAAAACGTGCAATACCATATTGATAACATAACACACACACGAAAGGAAACGTTTTAAACGTTAACATACTGATTAACACAAAGAAAAAAAAATCATAAACAATACATAAAATTCATTGTGAAATAAATTAATGGATAATTTACATTTACTGCAGTACAAGCATTATTAATTATAGTTCGAACAAACGTATTATTATATAGTAATTTACTCGGTAAATAAAACTACAATTACGATAATTATATAAATAATTAAATGTGATTGTATATATATATATATGAATTTAGGAACATAAAAGAAAAACTTAATATTATTTAATAATGTGACTGAAGACGGTACAAAAAAAAAACAACGTAAAACGACCCAAAAGCTTGTGTTTGGTCGATTTCAATTTTGAAAACAGATTTCAATTCCTAGTCATGTCTTCTAGGTTTTTAATTGTAACGATTCAAACTCGTTGTGCAAATTATTCATTGTTAAAAAAAAAATTAATTTTTATTTTATGTATATATAATTAATTTAATATCAAAAAGTCACCACGGATAAAACCTAGAAGACATGACGAATAATTCAAATCCGTTTTCAAAATTAAAATCGCTCTAACAAAAGCTTCACAATTTTGTCTAGCATTTTGGGTCGTTTTACGTGTTTTTTTTTTTTTTTTTTTTGTACCGCCTGTAGCCGCCACCTTAACAATAAACCCGTTATTGTACGCTATTATTATTATTATTATTACATTATTGAAACGATTTTTAATAGACTATCGCGGAACACATATATAAAAAATAAAAATGACACGATTATAATTAATTTAATTATACTGCTTTAACACAGAATCGAGTAAAAATTGTCAAAAACATTTTTTTTTTCCATAATTATTATCATTGAAAATAATAATAATGGTGCACGCCCATAACGAATATAATATTTTATAATACGACGTAACATGTACAATATATTATAAAATATGTTTGAACTCAAAAATAATTAATTATAATAACATAAATAGTATTTTAAACATAATATATTATACGGTATATGTAATTGAAGTATCAAAAAAATCAACTATATATATATTTTTTTTTCAAATTTAACGGAAAATTAAATATCATTAACCGTTAAAAATAATATTATTTTGTACGCAAAATTACATCGTACAAAAACTACACGGTATATATCGCAATTATTGTAATAATTTATAAAAGCACAATATATATATATATATAAACAATATTTTTACAAAATAACAGTTTTAATCGGGTATTTTATGTGGAAGAAAGAAATATATAACAAGAAATCACGTTCAAAATATCGATTATAATAACATGCGTAAGATATCTATAATTGAATTGTACAGTCAATAATATATTACATTATGTGAACACATTCGACGTCAGAATTCAGTCAAAACGTTAACAAATATATTTAAACGTAAAATCAACGCGTTATTATTTGAATGCAAATAATTGTACGTACAATTTAATTCGTTAATTTCAAACCGGAGTTTACTGCGACGCAAGAATACGCGTAGTATGACGTTTGTGGTTAAAAATCACGTCACGTGTATAAATCGAATAAATTAAACATTTCCAAAACAACACATATTGAGGAGGTGAGGGAAATGACGATTGTCTATTATTTTTGGGTAATTGTATTACAATACAAATTCGAATATTCCAACTACTCGTACGTAACGACGATACACCAAAACATTATGAGTTTATTTGAAACGTTTTACCCGTTTTGTTATATTTTTTTTTTATTTCCACTTACTTTCTCGTGTACTCTATATGTGCGCACGTTTTTTATATATACGGATCAAAAAATACTATTATTGTCAACGACACAACTAAAAAAAAAAAAAAATAATAATAATAATAATAAAAATGTCGAATAATACTTTTATCTCTGTTATTCAAATCGAAAATTCTAAATATGAATCATAAATATATGTGGAATAAACACACAACGATAACGCGACGTTCAATAAATACATACAGGCGAATATTATAATACAAAATATTGAAAAGCAGGAGGAAAAAACTCATTATTATTATTATTATTATTATTGTGTACGGCAATAACGTTTTCGTCGGAAGGCGAAACGAGTAGGCAAATATAACGCACCGGTGAGAAGCGCGCGTACCGCGACGTAGAGTTATACGCGTACAAGGCTTTCGAATATTGTAAGTGTAATTTTATAATATACAAATTGCGATTAGAGAGTAAAAATTACGGAATTATACGTTAATTTAAAAAAAAAAGTCCGAAAAATGTTTTTCTCTATTGGCACTGCACACAAAGAGTAGGATTTTATTCGCGAAATATGTCCACACGGACGACCACCCCGCAACAAGAATAATTAATAATATTCGCACAAAACCGTTATAACGTAATAACCTAACCGGTTTAGAATATCACACACACACACACACATACAAATAATTCGACTTAATATATACACACGCGCGCGCGCGTATGATAAAAAAAAATTCGTTTCACACGCCGCTTTTATACACATGATGATGAACGGTATAGGTAAACACGAGAATATCTCGCAAAATGTCTAACAGATTGTTTTGGAAAAACGATTAAAAAATTCTCTCCTCACGTGTAATTATTTAAAGAAAATAGGGATTTTTGTTTTTTTTTTTTATATATATTCACTGCGGAAATTTTAACCGTTACAAGCGTATATACATAAATAACAACAACTACTACTAACGACGGTATACGAATGTATTCGATGTTCGATTATCATCTGCGCCCGGTGGTGTATTAACAACATCGATTCACCGAATCTGTTTGTAAATAATATATACGAAGAAACTCGGCGGTGGTGGCAATTCTAAACTTTTGAAATGAATATTTGAAACGCGTATGAGGAAGAGGAGATGATGACGACGTGGTAATCGTGTGTTTAGTGAGAGAAACGTAGTTGGCGTTTAAAATTTAAAACTGCGCGAAATACCGTTTTCGTTGCTGTAACGGTAATTAAAATTAAAAGCGTATTATTCAAATCGTGTACCATATACTTATATACATATATATATATATATAAGTCGCGGTGCGCTGCTGTGCCGTTAAAGAGCTGGAAAAACAAACGACAATTGGGTACGCACCGGAGTATATTTACTTTTAATTCTTTTTTTCTTTTTTTTTTTTGTAATATTAAAACAATAATAATAACTTTCAAAAAAAAAAAAAAAAAAAAACGGACCGTTTCGCGCGAGACGACATAACGGATTTAACGACGTGCAGTATACCTAAAAATAAAAATAAAAAATAACGATTCGACTAGAGTGTCGAGGAAATATTCAACGCTTTCCTTTTTTTAATTCTTTTTTTTTTTATTCGCTTACGTTGCAAGAGGCGACGATTATTACAAAAGTCGAAACGTACAATACAGAACCACTGGCGACGGCACTACACAGTTTGCACCTGACATTTCAAAACGGTCAGAAGAAGTTATTCCTAATCACAGTATAATTAATTTGTACGTGGATTATTACTAAAAAATACGTTAGATAGGCATAACCGCGAGCGATACATCTTAAAATTAAATAAGGTTGATCGATCGACAAGAAATGTAACAACATAAAATGTATAGTATGTTGGTTTTTTTCATTCTAAACAATACCATTAAACAATTTTTTTTACACATATACCATCACCAGTCACAATAGTTGTAATCGATCTTTTTCGAAAACGAAAATTATTTAACAAGTAAACTGCGTGTAATATAAAACGAACGCGAAATCGGATTACTTATAAATCGGACGCTTCTTATCGGACCTAACCAGATGAATTAACATCGCAACTAAGTAATCTAAAAAAAAAAAAATACTACAAATCTTCGACTCGTATTCGTTAAAAGAGTTTCTTTTTTTTATTCTTCTAATTTTAAATTATTTATAAAAGTTATAGATTTTGATATTTCAAAGTGGTTAATTCGTGTATTATTGATAACATTACACCATTATGAGCTACGCCCAGAATCGAACGCGAAGGATTTATCGCGTGCATCGCTTTCAAATTCATAGTGTAATTAACAAAATGGTCTTTACAAATTTGTATCGGAGTAATTCACTAATACAAGTACGACGACATCCATAACAACCGCGGGGACTTTTTCGTTTTTCCGTCTCAAACATTTCAATGAATGCACACGGTATTGAAAAATATACACACATAGCGAATCTGGAGACTGCTTTATAAAGAGACGGCTGGGTCATAATTACTGAAGTGTATTACTACTATTATACAATAAATGAAAATACCGCGATTAATATACGAAATGTCGCAAACGACAAAATATTCAAACTATACACGTGTGTACACGCGAGTATATATTAATATTATTAAATAAAAAATATAAAATAAATAAATACACACATATAGGTGTTTTAATATATATATATTAAAATGTATATTTAAATATTTAAGAAAGCCAATGAGTATTATATAAAATAAAAGAAGGTTGTTGTATATGCTATTTCATTACTACCGGTTTCGACTAAAAGTCATCCATCATCAGGTAAAATATTAAAAAATACAACAATTATTTTATTATTATAGTGTTTAGTGTTATTAACGGCGGCGGCGGGGGGGGGCTAATACACAATTGTCATAACAGGCTTACACATACAGCAGCCAAGATCTTGGACTTGTTATAGTAATAATAATAATAACAACGGATGAGGAGGAAAAGGTTTAAAAACACATTTCGCGAAATCCGCAATAACTTCCCCATATACCCCCGCCCGCTCGCCGTAACTAACGAGCGCGGAAAGGATATTCAACAATTTTCCGATCCATTAGGCTCCGGAGCGTATCCAATCCGCCCGACGGTTATTATATTATATGACGGTGTGTGCGCGTGTGTGTATAACGGGGTCGGTGGAAACAAATACGATACGCGACCGCCGCCGCGGGGATGTAAACAGAACGCTTTTTTTCCCCCCCGACGTTTTTATATCGCGGTCTATTTATTTATTTTTTATTTTCAAGGCGTTCGAGAAACGAGGTGCGAACAAAGTACAAAAAAAAGAACAAAAATTGTTTTCACTCTCTTTGTTATAATTATTATTATTATACGTAAATCGTAGTAATTTTCACGATCAATTAACTAACAGTATGCGAAATCTCGCAGACATTTGCACGCGACACGACGACGACGCGGCTCGGGAACAGAAAAAAAAAACCGCGCGTTGAGGTTTTCAATTCGCGGTTTAAATTTAAAACAACACTAAAAATTCGTACACGCTATAAAATATCATCGTAAAACACGCCTTTAAAAATATAGCAAAAAAAAAAAAAAAATTGTTTTATACAAAAGAATAATAATACGAAATATCCGATGAAATAGCGATTCGAGTAATTTTTTTCTTCTTACCTTCTTAAGGTTCAACACGGAAATAATTCCAATTTAATGCATGTTATCAAATATACTCGTAAATAATAAAAAGTCTCGGGATGTTGCAGTGGATGCCGTCGCTTCAATGAATTACTCTACTTCATATAATAAGATAAATACTCGTTTTTTTGTAGATATTTTTTACGTATTTGGTAAAAATTTCAAGACTCTAAAAGACTAGTTAGTTTTGATCAAAACCCAAATCTACAAAAAACTGTTTTCAAGACTCTTTTGAATATATGTATAATTAAGGGTAAAGTGTGTACGTCTAAAATCGTATTAAATTATTCTTAAGCGTTATAAGCAAAAGTTACGTCTTTTACGAATTAAATACTTTAAAATCTACAATTGTTATAAAATAAATCAAAATTGAATGAAATTTTTTGTTTTCAATATAATATAAAGTCAAATATTTGGTGAACATTTCTCAAATCACTATAACCACATTAGTTTCGAAATCACGAATAAATTATATGACGATAATCGATTTCGACGAAATCGCGTTTATATGTAAATTTTGAGGTTTTTTTTTTTAAGGGCTTTTGAGAAAACCATTGAAAAGTACTAACTAGATACGCAATTTACAACCGGAAATAAATAATATGGCTGCAGTAAAGAAGATTAGAGGAGCACGCTTTCTGCTAGAATTTTTTAGATACAGACGTAAAAAAAAGAAACTAAATTGTTTAAAATATACGCGGCGATATAGAAGAATTTTGTACTAGGACCACCGCATAAAACAAATGTTAATATTCACCGTTGCTATTTTTATTAGTGAAAATTAGCAGCAAACGCTATAGAATCCAAGCACTCGATATATATTGTTAATATTTTATATCTAATTAGAAATCTCCAGCAGCAATAATCCCGAACGGATCTCAAATAATAATTGTCCTCCTCCTCCGAGTTTTACAGCAAGTCCTTCTCTTCTCTCTCTCTTTTTATATATACACACACACACAAGTGTATACCGTCGAATTTTAATTATTTTTAATTAAAAAGTTCCGACTGCAGATGACCTTCCCCATCCCCCGACACAATATAAACACCGTCGTCGTGTAACAAGTACGCGGGAGAGGGCCGTACTTTTTTTTTCGCCACATCAAAAAAGAAGAAATTCCACCTGTTGAAAGAAAACACGACGAAGACGACGACGACGACGACGACGACGAAAACGGCGCACGATAAACGTAATTAACTATCTCGCGAAAGAAATGAGAAATACGCTATGTGTTCGCGTCGTCGGCCGGCGAAGGAGGAGGAGAGGAGACACATTGTCTCGCCACCGGTGTCCCCGAGGACCTAATGGATATTGGGCTTAAACTCCGGGGAAGAGGTGTGACGTGGACAGGTTCTATTAGAGACAGGGATGAAGTGAAGGAGGAGAATCATCTCTTTTTGTTCACATCGGATAAAGTAAATTGCGTCTAAGAGGCTGGCACACACACACACACACACATATATATACGTACGTACCGCCGACGACGATGAAATGACATTGTATTGTATATATACACACGTATACGAGTAAAATAGAGAAGAACTCATATCGTCGGTGGCAGCAGCAACAGTAGACGGGGTGATGATGGTGGTGGTAGCGCGGTCGGATGATCGCACGGCGGTGGTTTCAGGTAGAGAAACGTGTGCTGTTAGAGCTGCACGTATATATATATCAAGAAAATCCCGTAGACTCGTTTAAGTAGAAAAAATATATCGAAAGACCTTCCCTTATATACGTAATATAACGGTGGGCGACGTTCAGCGGAAAACGCTTGTGTGTGTGTGTGTGTTTGCCCGGAGGTAAAACAGAGCTTAGGTGAAACGAGCACGTCTCTCTGCGGCGTGGCGCGTGGCAGAAGAGCCGTTTTTCGAATTACTACACTACAGCCTCCCCCTTGCTTGTGGTATACGCGCGACGCTCCGAAGAGATTTTCTTCACAATAATAATATACACTCGATATAAAATGGTAATTGCTATAGAGCAAAGAATGGCGACGTGTTTACATGACGGTGAAACAACGATGCGCGTTTAATTATTCTTCTTGTAACGAGACGCGCGCGCGGTAAATATATTATATGTCTCGTATTCCGAAAGTTACGACAAATACTACTACTGAAAATTCCATACGAATAATAATCGATGAGTTAATCGCGTACACACGTAGAATTTATCAGGGAATTCCTTAAAAAAGGAATTTCGTTTCAAATGGAATCGTTTTCGACGATATTCTACTACCAAAACGTCTATCTCCCTACCCCACTAATTGTGTATATATATATATATAGTTCGGCCAAAGCGAGATAATAATATGTTTAAGATTGATTTTTTGCCTCATTTTGTTCGAGACCTTTCCGGAGTCTATCGCCGTTTCCATTACGTCTTTCTCTCTCCATCTTCTGCAGCCAGTTTGGTCTCCATCACTTGTTTTCTCTCCCGGGAGCTTCAGGTCTTCCATGAATCGATCAATCCGATCTAATCACTGTCATTCCTTTGTTTCCACGATGTGAACGTACTAATTGGCTCCAAACGTGTGCCCGACAAAGTTCTTATCCTACTGCTTTCGATTATTCCTACTACATCTGTGACTCATTGCTCTCAGCTTTGCATTTTTTTTCCATCGTTCGTGCGTATTTTCTCCTCGTCTTATTTCTTTTAGGACCGTATAGAGATTTTACACGTGCGATTTTTCCTTTCGAATAACACTAATTACTTTTGCCGTCGTCGTGACTTTATTGACGCTAACGTTCCCCACATGCACATTACAACAGATTATAGGGTCAAATAAACACTCATTTATAATATAATGTTAAAACTTCGTGTTTTCGGAAAATAACGTCGGCTTAAAAATGTTGATATAAGCACCCGCGTTTCGGGCTGTTATTATTCTTCTGTTAATAATCACTCCGTTACCATTTGCTTGTTGATTAATATCGACTCGCAGGTATTTAAATTTTAATGTCCATTTTAAAGGTTCGAAAATTACCAGATAATCGTGTACATTATTAAATATTCCCTCTTTTTCTCGTTAACCCGGCAAATGAAGTTATCTCTCCACTTATTTATTAGTTTTCCGGTTGTTTGTCTTACACTTTCTTCGGTTTCTCCTATAATTATTATGTTGTCGACGTATACGAAGCTAATATTATCTGACGTTTTTCAGCTACGTCTAGATCCGTGTCATCGTCAAGTACATCTTTTCCTAATGTATACTCCAGGAATGTGTTAATTAATTTTGATTTAGATTGGTTTTTTTTTCTATATAAGTCACCTGATTCAAAACTATTCGTTTTGGCGCTAAATCGATATTGCATTAATTGTTGCGCACATCCTCGTATACGAATTTCATTGTAAGTTATTATTATACATTTATATTTTTATATGATTGAACAGTCAGTCGAATCTAATTTGAAATTCTACAGTAACGATATGAATTGAACAAAATGCATACGTGCTCGTAGCGTTTATCAATCAGAGATCCGTGTAAACACCTGACCAATGGTATAACGTATAAAAATCTGGTAACCGCGCCGAAACCGATCGTTTTGACAATTTTTTTAATTTAATGATTTTCACAATTCGTTTGTAAAGGATTATAATAAAATGTCAGAATAACAATAATAATAATAATAATAATAATAATAATAATAATAATAATAATAATAATAATAATAATAATAATAATAATAATAATAATAATAATAATAATAATAAAAACGAATATTATATTCGAACTCAACGTGTTTTCTGCAATAACAACACTCTCGTGTATTGAATCGACAATTTTTTTTTATACTCGTATGTACACACACCACGCCGATACGACGAAGTCGTCGGGATTTGACAAAGAGGTTTTCATCAACATATTTTCCACTGACGTCTCGTATGTCTCGATAATACAATCGGAATAAAAACGTATAACCGTGTTGTAAGATTATTATTATTATTTTTTGTTTTGCAAATGAAAAAAAGAAGGAACACTAAACAACAACTGATTCGAACGACAAAATACATATTTTTTCTTTTTGTGTAGTATACGGCTGAGCATTATTCGGAATAATTACGCAATGATTAAATCAACAAAAAAGTTTGATTGTTTGGTTAAAAAAAAAAATCTGACGACAAAACGTTAAATACTGATTAGGTCATGGGATTATTATTATTATTATTATTATTATTCTTTTTGCACGAGCATGAATAATATTCACAACAGTTATATAGAAATTCATTTGTTTTAATACCTAACAACTTGTATATATGTTAGTTACACTATTATATATTACGCAATACACTTTAACAACGCGCGGTCGTATATTTTTCGTATAATGTTTCTATACGTATATTGAGAAATGAATAGATTATAACGACGCAATTTGCATAAATCGCGCGCGGTGTAAATAAATTAAATTATTTAATAGTAATGGCGTAATTTTTTTTTATGATAACCGCCACGTTCAAACTAAAAACGTCGTCCGTAACCTATCGCAATTTTAATTTTAATCAATTTATATATTATTACATTTATCCTCCTCTCTCTCCTGTTCACCGCGAGAACAATTCGCAATAATTCGAAATTACCCGACATTAATTTCAATAAAAATTTTATTTAACATTAATATTAAAACGCAATATATACACACTAAAAAATTATAATATAACGCAAAAAAGAAAATCTATACTCTATCTATATATTATATACGGTCAGAACAATTTAAATATTTATACGGAATTCTCTCAGATTTCCAACACGGTAGTAATTTATGTTTTATTAAATATATAGAAAAAAAAATAAAAAAAAAAAAAGAAACGACCGATATTGCGCAATCTTGAATATAACAAATAACACGGTCGTGTGTAGCGTTTAAACAAATATTTTAATATTTATTCATATTAATATAAATACATTTGGACATCACGCGTGATAAATATGAAATATACAAGTCTGTTGTACGTATTACATTATCTTTTTGTATAAGGCGATAAATTATTATTAAAACAATATCGATAAAACGGGGTATCAGAGCGTATCGTAATACAAAATATTATATTGTATTAATTTCTTTTTTGTTTTTTAATCGATAACAGTATATTATTATAACGCGTGAATGCGCGACAGAAACACGGCTGCAACGAGAACGGTAATATTGTTATTATTATTATTATTATTATTATTATTATTATTTTTATTATTATTATTATTTCTTTTCAACTAACCATATTTATATAATACGTATAGTAGTCTTTATACGCGCGTTTGAAGCGCGTGTTAAAAAATTTAAGTAATACAAAAAATAAACAAAACTCCCCGGCGTTTTCTAATATTTTATTTCCGCATATTTACTTACAATATAAATACACGCGCGTATGGGTGTGGTAGGTAATACCGGGGATTCTTTTTTTTCTTTTTTTTTGTCAGCGTACACTGCAACAATAATGGTAAAAACGTCATGTCTTGTTCTTTTGATTCGTTTGACACGTCTTAGACATTTCATAATTTTCTCCCTCACGAAATTCGTTTATTGCTCTTATATATTTACATACAAAAATGAAAACTTCTTTTTCCAACAAATTGACAGCGAAAATATGTCAAAATGTCATTCGCGTAATATTCCGGTGGACCACAATTGAATAAATTAAAAGGGCGCGCGGGATGAAGAAGCGCGGCAAACGTAAAGACCGACAATGCGACATTATATTTACTGGCAATATGTCTTATAGAAAATTATTGAGAAATTGTATCGGTTTAGTAGAACGTACAAGCGACAAAAATGAGTAATTAAAATAACGATAAAAATATAGCGAGTTAAGTGAAAAAATGACTGCTGCAGATTACAAATGATAAATGCGAACTATTTAACGTCTTTTCATTTAAATTGATAACGATAAGTCTGAAAGTATGCGTATATATCCAAAATTAATGAAATTAATAAATTCTGTGTTAAATACTGCGGAAAACAAAATAATATTATATGTTCATATAGTCTATAAAAAAAAAACAATAATAATAATTATAAGTAATTAAATATATTTTATCGAGATAATAATTTAAGTTTTTAATTTGAAAAACGATAAGAATTTATAGAATTGTTGTAGGTTGCAAAGAATTTCCATCAAATTCAATCGACATTTTTTCGTAAGAATTATAAAGAACATTTCATTACAAACGAGAATTCAGTTTAATTTAATTTTATAAGACGTTGTAACTGACTAATTAATTAAATTATGTACAGCAATTGAAAAATGTACGCTGCATAAAAATCGTTTCATTAAAAGTTACTACATTTTATAATTAAATACGACAAATACATTTATAGTGAATCAAAAACAAAGTCAAAATACTCTTTTATTTGCACTTTGCATTGCGTTACGCTATCTTACAACGACGGTATCTACTACTCCACATATAAACTTTCACAACCTCATTTCTTACATCTAACACATCCACTTAACCTTCTTAACTAACTCATTATCCTTCCTCCTCGTAACATACTCAAGGCACGCTAGGTCCTCTTTATTTTCCCAACTATATTCTCAAACTACCTCCCACGTATATTAATACTGAATTTTAGTTACCTATACGCAATAACCCCTTTCTCTCTACACACATCCATCATAACATTCTCGTTTCTGTTTTATAAAAAAAAAAAATCCTTTCATTTTAAATGACAACCTTATTAATCTACTTGTTAAAACCTTATCAATTCCTTCATCCTCTCTGAACCTAAAATATTTGAATTCCTCAGTCCTATTTACAACAATTTATTTCACCATCAAAACTAACAGTATCTCTAAGGCAATTGTTTCCTCTCTCTCCCTCACTCACTCTCTCTCTCTCTCTTTCTCTCTCTCGTTACCAAATCTAAACACTAATTATTCTATTTTAAAACATTATACACTAAACTAAAAGCGTATGCCGCCGAATATTCTTCACCTCATTTCTCCATTGTAGGCACAGTACACAGTATAATGAAAAAAAAAATGTATAACAATTTAAAATTAAATCGAAACTACTGATTATTGTGTAATAGGAGAAATATTATTCGAAATTTCGACAATATTTAATTAAATTTTTTCACGAAAAGCCACCGATTGAAAAGGCGTAAAGATCTTTTGTTTTAAGTATGTCGATTTTTTCTAGTTTCGCTTTTCCTTTATTTTCACCTCTCAAGCTTACTAATGAGTGACTTCTTTATCGCGTAATCTACACGTACCTACCAATTTCTTTTCACTTCTCATAATATACACCACTTATTGTGCTGTTCAATAGAGATTGTATATTTGCTTATAATAATAATAATAATAATAATAAAAATTTCTAAGTTAATTTCAACAAAAGCGATAATAATAACCACGGATAAATAAATGTTCATCGTCGTAATCATACTGCAGTGGTCAACCAGCAAACAGTCCCCAATCGTGTCTGCTGCACGTACAAACTCAATTATGTACACTCTGTACTAAAGTGTTTCGAATATACGTCAGAATTTATATAACAATAAATATACGTGATACTTATATATGAGTAATCGCGACAATTCGATTTAACGACAGCAAATCTAGATTTTTAATTTTTTTTTTTTTTAATCATACACGGAAACGCGTAATAATTACGTCTCGTGTAACAACACGAAAAGACATAAACGATATTATACGATTTATGTTTTAATAAACACGCTGCAGCGGAAAATCAAAGAAAACAAATATACAAACCTATAGGTATAGATTAAGAACGCATAAAAACCTGTCGTCGTAAACAACGAATTAATATTATTAAACGATACGCGTATTCCGCATCGATATAATATTAAATAATAGTAAAACAAATACTCGTGTAATTATGAGAAATAGCGCGCAGAATGTGAAAAAGTTGAAAACTTGAAAACACACGTATACGTTTCATACACAGCAACGGTTTTCGCTAATATCATCACACATAAAATCAGAACGCGATATTATTATTATTATTATTATTATTATTATTATTGTTATTGTTATTGTTACTGTTATTATTATTGAAATAATATTGCAGTACAACACAACACATACGAATTCCGCTCCAAGCCACAACGATTATTATCATAAACCAATATTATAACGACCGCGATTGGGTTAGAACTAAATGAAAAAAAAAAACGATTTTAAGCGTTGGAGGTATATCGTGCGCAAATAATACGCCAATAATACGAGTAATTTATACTATAATAATATTATTGTTACAAAGTGTAATGTGTATAAATAAGAAGAAGAAAAAAAACTGAAACGATTTCTTCGGAAGGAAGAAAAAAAAAGTAAATCGAATAAACGCGGTAGCAATATGTATTCTCCTCTCATTCCTAAGTAGAAACCACCTCCTCCTCCTCCACCCGATTAGTTTTCACCGTATACAACGCGAGACGCGTTTTGTACTACGGCTGCGGCGGCGTTCTGTTTATTCAATTCGATTTTTACAGTGATCAAAATATTTTCGCGAATGAATAAACACATTTAAGTTTAGTCGAAAACCTCATTAAGAAAGATGAGACTTTTTTCTTTTTCTTCCTTTCTTTCTTTCGGTTTTTTTTTCGGAGGAGGAAAGGGACGCGCATTCGAAAAGAGTTCTTAAAATACACAACGTCGTATTAAGCGTATCAATTTATCCGTTATAATCGCGGATTTTATTTCTACGCAAATAACAACGATTGTTAAATAATACGCAGATTAATGTATAAAAAAAAAAACATAACACGTTTGCAGCTCCGAACAAGTATTGCAAAAGACCTATATATATATGCGCGGCAATTAATTCTCTCGCATTCTATCAAATTCACGCATCACACCATCAAATTAAAAATAAAAACACACATCCTTTTTTCTATAATTAATGTATTTAATTGATTAAAAATTTAACGAAAATTTCATTATAAAACGAGCTATTAAAAAGAAATATTAAACGTCTCAATTCTCTTTTTTATTAAAAACATGTATAAATACACATGCACTCAGTAATAATTCTAAAAAACCAATTCAATAAACATTTATCTCAAACCGTCCGTCAAATATAGTTTGATAACCGTAAATAATCAATTTAGCCAAATGAATGAAATACTATGTGTTTTATTATTTTTCATGGAAATGTATTATTTAATATTTATTATTTACACTATTACGTTATATAATTAAAACTCTTTGGCTATTTTTCAACCCTTTTATGTGGCGCGTGACCAATTAATTTAATGCAACCTAAATTGCTTTCTTATAGTAATGAACAAAATGAGTGAATGAGAAATATAAAATATTCGATAGTTCAAAAATAAAAGGGGACCACCACCCCGTATCAGTCAATGTCAAATATTTGTTGTAAATGAATTCTAACTATACTCTAAAGGCCACGGACAAACAAAGACGAATAGGTACATACTATAGAGTATATAAAAAAGAAATGAAAATCGCCTACAAAATGTATTAACTTATTATAATTAATTTGGCGCGTAGAATACTATATAAATATCGAACACGATTTACGAAATTGATATAAGATTTGTACACCATAAATGAAATAAAAAAAAACCGCGTATAATATCCGAAAGGTTCGGATTTTCGTCGATCGTTTTCATGTCTGTTGGTCGCGAGCGTCTCTCGTATGCGCCTTTGTACGTTTATTCGTTTATAAAATAAATGTGAACACACGACCGCCGCGATAACGCACACACACTGGTGGCAGTCCAGATGAAAAGTGTCTCCACTGTTCGGCCCTACTACACACACACAAACCGGCTGAACATACGTGAGAGAACAAACACATATTATACGAGCTTATACCGCCGATGCTACTACTACTGCAGTAGGTTAGGTACTTACTACGGAGGTGGAATAGGAAAATATATAAAATCTGTGGACACATATGCGCGCGGCGGAGACGTCTAGAAAAAGAATTAAATTCTTTCAACGTGTGTGTGTGTGTGTGTATAACAACGGATATAACGGAAGTTGACGGTAAACCTGCAAAAATATTGTGCACGTACAGTGAGGGAGAAGGAATATATTGTTTGAACACACAATCAAACAGAAAAGTCGGTTTAGTTTCCCTCGGCTACCGCGTAGACAGGACACACACGCACAATAGTAAAATATTTGAAGAGAATTTATATTATCAAATAAATACACGACGTTTTCGACGAATATTGTCGTTTTAACATAAAAACGTTTCGTTTGTCCGCTATTTTTCTTTTGTTATATACGATGTTTTTTTTTTTTTAAGAATTACCGCACCCGAAAATGTTGAAATACGCATTGAGTATACGAGGTTTTAATCGATTTGAAACTCCCTAAGAGCAGCAGGACGCCCGTTTTCAAAAAAAAAAAAATATATATATATATATCTGACAAATCGTTTGAACGCAGCAAGTGCAGACAAAATTGCTTTGAAAAAAAAAACTAAAAAAAAAAAAAAGAAAACGTCCGGCGGTTAATACTGTTTATACTGTGAAAAAACAACTCTTACAACGTACATATTATAATATGTATAATTGTTATCTTAATTGTATTAACAAAATTATTTGATTTTTCTGTACTATTTGAATACAACAATAATGATAAAATCGTTATTATCCCGAGAACGTGTAAAAAACGAAATACTACGTCTTTCGCTCTGTTCTCCTGCAGCAGCAACAGTGGTACAAACGGTTCGTTTTGTAATCCTATTAACCAGAACTCATATCGTCGATAATTATCTGCGAGTATATATACCACCGCAAAGATTTGATTACATTATTTATTTAAAAACTCTATTGCGCAGTTTAAATTTACAAAAAAATACGGAGTACAAATATCAAAGATTTCGTATGAATCACACGCGTCTTATAAATAAAATATTATTCTCGATATTTAATTTTCGTACGTATATTATGTAGACAATGTATAATAATTTAAAACGAATTATTTCAAATAACTACAATTTGAATGAAATAATACGAACGACGTGTATACTACACAATTACTACACATGCGTACATAATTATTATCGCATATATAATACGATTCGCGTAAATTCTGATCTAATATCAAGAAATTATAAAGTTACACTCGACACATCAAACAATTGCGTGTCGTTATATACTTTCTAGAGCTGTATACGGTTAATTATACTTTTAGTGAATTACTTACAAGCCGATGATTATATTATAAATATAGCTACGGTTTTATAACTTATACCGAGTACAAACGAATTTTGAACTCCGTATAAAAAATACGGATATACTACTGCGCACGAAAACAATTCCGTTTAAAATCGTTTAAGTAATAATAATAATAAAATGATAAGTGAAAATTGCAATTTCTAACATCGATATAGCGCACATGGAAATCATATAAGTCACGTAAAAAAAAAAAAAAAAAACCGTTTAATGAGTACAAATATAATTTTTTTATTTTTTTTTTAAAGACGAGATAAACCGAGACAGACATCGTTCAAAATTATACCGTTCACCGTCGAACTATAAAAGAAAAATGCTAGACGTGGTATGCTTAGAAAGTTTTCGATGTATTTTATAACCAATTATTATCATTGCTATCGAAATGAAAACTCTTTTTTCTTTTATTTATAGGATTTAACGGTTTTAAATGTGCGAAGATATCGCGGTGTAGAAAAAAATGACATACGCAGATACAACAGTCAGTCCGCAGGGGGATATTTTTTTACGATTATTATATTATTTCCCGGTGTAGGT
This sequence comes from Chaetogeoica ovagalla, assembly GCA_032441825.1. Lineage (NCBI taxonomy): Eukaryota > Metazoa > Arthropoda > Insecta > Hemiptera > Aphididae > Chaetogeoica > Chaetogeoica ovagalla. The sequence goes on along the minus strand of CM063734.1, from coordinate 11,205,750 downwards.
TTTTTTATGATGAGTAGCACTACTTGTGCCGAGTCATGAATAAACTAAAGCTGCAGAAAGCTGGACCGACGAGGTAAAAAAAAAAAAAATTAAAACGAGACGAAAATGATATTAAATTAGATTCTTATGGTCTTCCCGGGGGAATTATATAAAAACTAACTGTGAGCGGAAAATGTTTGCCCAAAGACTAAATGTCGGCAATGTTTTATTCCTGAAAAAAAAAATTCACGACATACGTAATAAATTAATTAAATATAAAGTTAAATTTTTTTTTAATTAATTCCCCATTACTCATATACTACATAATGTTATAAGAAAGATTGTTTTTTTAAATTCTATACTTTTTTTTTTTTGCTTTTTTAAGCAAATTGTACCTATCAAAATATTTATGCAAAATGTTATTAAAATAATGTAAATGAACATGATGATGATGATGATGATGATGATGATTATGTAAATTAGAAAATGTAGAATTTAAATTTAAATTTTAACTTTATAAAATAAACAATATTAATACGCACAAGTAGACCTAATTATATATATATTTTTTTTTTCAAAATGATGGTCTGACAAACGTCTTGAAAAAAAAACATGTTTCAAATTTTAATACCTAACAAAAATACGTGTATATATATATACAATTGTAAACCGTAGAGTTTCAAATTCAATACATCTTTAATTATATGTAACAAAATTACACATACACACAAGAAATGAACGACATTTCAGAAACAATAAAATATGGAGAAATGATTGATTTTACGAAATAAATGATATGATATTATACATTTTGATGATTTCCATTGCGATAAAAAAATGTATCTACTTCAATTAGAGATAGGTACCATAAAAATAATGATATGAAAGATACGCGTTAACTCGCATTATACCGGGACACACGGGCAAGTGTACATAATATATTATGTTTCATATATATAACGTGTATTATTATAATACAATCATAATAATTGGCTGCACAGAAAAACGATTTATCACATGATTCACGGAACCAAAAACAGGGATCGTATTTGAATTTTAAAAAAGTCAATCTTTTTCTCAGCGAATGTGTACGGTACAGATTTGAATAAAATATGCGTCAAATTTGCCAAAATTCTATTAGAAAATAAAAACGTTTATAAAGAGAAATAGTGATATATTTTTCTGTATGTTTTCGTGAATAAAACTATTAAATAAACTGAATTTCTAGCGACCGATTTAAATTTATTAAGTAGTAATAATAGCGAGAATTCTTATTTATTAAATAGTGAGCTATACAATTTTTAAAAATACTATGTACAATTTTTAGAGCTTGAAAAAGTGGGTTTGCAAGACATTAGAATAATACTAAATAAATTAATAAACACTAAAACCTGTGTAGTGTAAATAATACACTTTTTGAACATTGCAACAAGGACGGAATAAAAACTATATTGCTTAATTCTAAAGTAAAAGATTACCACCAGTTAAATGATTATTAGCGAATTAACGACTTTATTTTAAGCAAATAATAAAAAAAAACTTTATTGAATAAATTAAAAATACGACAAATAATATATATATAATATAAAAATTAAAAATAATACATTCTGTCTCTTTAAATCATTAATATTATCGTGCTAAAAAAACAAAGACACTAAAATACGCAGAAAAATTTTTTTTTCCAAAGCGTACGACTAATAAAAATGAAAAGCGGTGAATAATGTATTCCGATCAGTGAGAACTAGTACTTAGGTAACTACTACTACTACTACGCACGGTAACTTGCGCGCGTTAAATTACGAAGAAATGAGTAAAACTATAACCAGCGATCACCAATATTAAGTGTATATTTACAAAAGAAAAAAAAACATCGCCGGAGAAATAACGACAGTACTCAAAAGAATACGTTCAGAACAGAAAAAAAAACGGCGAAAAACAAAACGTATATAAAAAATTATTCTCCATTAAGATATGTTCTATTCGATGTTTCTAGGAATAATTCCGAAAAACTCTTTGTACGCGATTACACATATATATAAATATTATATTATGAAAGTATGTATTACAGATTTCGTACACGCGGAATGTAATTATTATAGGTCACGTTAATTCATATCGATATTCAATTCATCATTATATAATATATATATACATACATACGTGTCGTATAATAAAACGCATTCAATTACGAAATTCGTCAAAGTATTGTATGTGTTCAATAAAACGCCACGAAATATCGTTAAACTCATCCGAAAACACCCTGTATACACCATACGCACAGCATTCAATCCATAATGGACCGTAGTAGTAGTAGTATGAAATTGCCGGTCGGCTGATATATACGTAATAATAATAATAATAATAATAATAATAATAATAATAATAATAATAATAATAATAATAATAATAATAATAATAATAATATTAATATAGAAACGCTATTACTGTTTTATACGTGTGTTATATTATATACACCGACGACGACGACGACGACGTACGCGCTCGGTTCCCCGAGAGCACGGCGCGCCCGGCGCTTTTCCCAAATCCCACATTAATCATACATAATACATATGAATGATCACCTTTATACAAATACAACCCCCCCCCTCGTCTCAAAAAAAAAAAAACTCGATAAAACCCTGAAGGAATTCCGATATACCGATAATATGTTGTGTACAAAATAATAACAACGAGGACGAGTTAAAACAGTAAAATACAAAAATAAGAATCAATAATATACCGCCACTTTACGACGTGTGCGTACAACAAAAACAACATAACGTAACACGAATCGCGCGGTTATCGAAAATTATTAAAAACAACGAAAATTTCGATTAACACGGTCCAATTATTAAACACGACGAATTCTTTGAGAATAAATCGCGTAATGTTTTACGCGCAATGATAATCGGACGCGCGAGGAGACTGGAAAATATTTCACCGTCGAACACGATTATTACAATATAAAAGCCGCCGATTTTCTACCGATAATTTATTTTATATTTAATTACAACGATAACGTGTGGAAACTCGTAAGAACATATTATACGTTTTTAATTCGTATGACAAAAAAATATATACATATACACACACGTACAATCAATTAGCCAAAAATGACAAATAAATATAAATACGAGCGATGTTATTATCAAATTTTTTTGCTTATATACTTTATGGCTTTGAGAAGTCATCATCGTCGAGCGGAAAATAAAACATTGCAAAAATAAAAAACGAACATAACATATTATTATTATACGGAGAAAAAATGACGAATATTACAATAAAAATGTTCAAGTAATAAATAATTAGAAATAATAATAACGGCGAAACAATTATTTAAAAAAAAAAAAAAACAACTACGGAACGTTTATTAATGTATTATGTTACGGATATTTTTTTCCTTTTAAATCCGTTTAATAGATAATAAATTACAAATTTATAACATTTCTTTATAATTCGTTACGTTTAAATGTCTTTATAATACACGAATTATATTCAAAAACTGAATTCATATAATTATTATATTATGTTTTATATTTAAGATTTCTAAGTCAATAATACGTTAAAGGCACTTACTCAATACAGATTATTTTCTAAAACAAATTTTCAATTCGGATTAGTTTTTTTTTTTTTTTTAATCTTACTTTATACAGATGTGTTGTTTACACATTTAAAATTTCTATTCGTTTTACCGACATTATTACAACTATACATTTAAATTTATGCATTCCAGGAAAATTAAATATACGTTAAAATTACTATTATATTATATTGAACGCGATTTCAATGTTATTTAATATTTCGGCGATTTTTTTTTTTTTAAATATATTTTGATATTTCTCAGTTACAAAAAAAAACTGTATTTCAATTTGTCTATATAGTACACGATATATGAAAAGAGAACGTCTTGTAGTTGATTATTTTTTTATTATTACGTGAATTCGATAAAACCCGTAATAAATACAATTTTCGTTATATTATATTATAAACTCTGTACGTTAAAGAGAGCCAATATACTACACAACAGTACAATAATACGGGATTAATTTTTGCGTAATATTCATTGATTTAAAAACGCGTGAAAAAAAACGCGTATGTGATTATCATTTCTTTTTTCTTTTTTTTTTTTGTACATTGTAATTAGAACTGGTGTGTGAATTTTTTTTTCTCTTATATTCAAAAATTGGTCGTAGAATTATCGTAATTGAAAATAATGAAAACACTACTTTCTACAAAAGACGACACACGCAATACGATTTTTTCAACAATGATTGTTGGATCATCGAAAACGTTTTTAACGAGTAAATATTTTACGAATCAGTAAGTGTTTGTAACTTGTGTTTTACATTCATACTGACGACAACGAATGAGCAAAAAAAAAAACCACAAAAGTACACAACGCAACAATAGACACTCGTCAAATGGTGCACGGCTATGAACACTGGCAGGAGAGGAAAAAAACATTTCGCATACCTAATAATAACATATACTCTTTTCTAACAAAAAAATTAACGCGTACCGGGATTTGATAAAACATAGAAATTTAACACTTGTTTAGGTGTGAAACTACGTTATACACCGGTGCAATTCAAAGAAATTATTATTCATTTTAGAAATCAAAAGACTAAAGATTTTTTTTTCTACGAACACAACCGTACTTATATTTTATACAAATTCAATTTTGTTTCCGTAATCGAATAATTTAATGTCTGTATTTTTTTTCCTTCTAATCTACGGAAAATTATTAAAAACGTGATAATATGTCGATTCATTAAAAAATAAAAAATAAAAAAACTTTAATAATAAAAGAGAGAGAGAGAAAGAGAGAAAAATGTTATTATCTGAGATATTTAAAACCGATACATAGCTTATAAATACGTATTCTTATATTTTAATCGTCGTATAACGCCTTAAGAGTATTGGACATTTTCACTTTAATTTTTAACACACACACACTCACATAATAAATAAACATATACAAATACCACATCAATATTTACGAGAAACAAACTATTGAAAATCTCATCGCGTTTAACGCGAATTCAATACTTATAGGATCATAAAAATCAAAAGAATTTTTTTATCTTCGACATACAACACACGCATTGAAATATAACAGTTTTCGGCCGTATATGTTCGAACAATTTAATAAATATTCGGGTATCGAAGCATTGGCATTTTCGTTTTTGTTCTTTTCACACACACACACACACAAACAATTACGTTTTTTTTACAATATGAAAATGTGCAGTTCAAAGCATACATTCTGACGACGAATTTTTATGGAATATTTTGTCATTTTCGCGGTTCTTAACGCTTCGGGGCAATTTTTATTTGTTTTTCAACCTATTTCTTACCAAATAAATTAAAACGATTCATATTTAATTTATAAGTTTTTATGCTTTTTTTTTCTTTATTCCTGTTTCGGATTTAATTCAGTTACACGGGTCAAACTCGTTTTTTTTTTTTTAAATAGAATTTAACTAAGTAATTAAATACACCACAACACACGCACGCATATATATATTTCGTTTATTATAGAAAAAAAAATTTAATTATTTAAAGGGAACGTTTTTTTTCTTATATGTGTATATAACATTTTATTAGGGGAAAATTTTTCGGGATATTTATTTTTTTTTTTTGTAAGTTTTTAAGCCATAAATACATTTTTTTTTTTTTTGAATGGAACTTTTTCGATATTTTTTCCAAAACAATAAAATCCGAGCCGTAGTAATAACAATGCACTGACCGCGAGTGAATTTCGAACGGATTATACGTGTGTTATATTCGTATATAATTTTATTGTGAAACATAAACGGTGTTATTTCAGCACATCACGAGTTTTATAATAGCCAGAGGCCGTAGTTACACATTTTTCCAAGGGTGACAAGGCCCTAATGTTGCCCCGCTGCCCGTTACTACCACCACCAAACACTAGCGATTAGCACACGAATCTTATATGTCCTATATGTCTGATCAGCTCGTGAAAAATTCTGAAATACTTAATAAATAAATACATTTTAGGATATCGATTACAACCACTGATATGTTTTATATTTAACGTACGCGCGCGCGCGCGTGTGTGTGTGGGGGGAGACACATTTCAATGGTTCATACGTGTGTTGGTAAAGGGCGTGGCGAGTTCAACACAGTTTTCTTTTGTAGGGCAAATAATAACGGAGGGCTATAATAATCCGGAATGTATGTGTACGGAACGTATAGTACCGGAACGTATTTTTCCGGACCGTATATCTCCGGAATCTAATAATCAAAAACCGTATTTGGCCGGAACGTATTATTACGGAATATATAACGTCGAACCGTATAACTGCGGAAAGTATATTTCCGGAACGTATATGCCCGGAGACAAAGAAACCATAAACCGTATTTATCCGGAATGTATAATTACGGAACGTATAATCGCAGAACGTATAAACGCCGGACAGTATAAATCCGGAACGGCGGCAAAAGGTGTATAGGGATAAGGTAATAGCAATAATCGTGATATTACAAGAAAAGTGTCCAAACCATAGACCTGATAACAGAACCAAGCGTTCTTATCAGTATATGATTATATTGTCATGATGTGACTACGGTGCACACAATCTTATATGGTTTATATTGTTTAGATTCCGGATATATACGGTCCGGCAATATACGTTCCATGATTATACGGTTTGATGTACTATATCAGTTATAGTATACAATTCCGTAATAATACGTTCCGTCCAAATACGGTTTTTGATTTTTAGATTCCGGGCAAATACGTTCCGGGAGAATACGTTCCGGAATTTATAACGTTCCGTCTGTTTATTTTCCGGAAATATACGGCCTCCCATAATAACGACGTGTTGCAGCACAGTGCTCTGCGCGTACAACAATACAATAAATAATACACGTAGTATATAATGCAACGACAAGGACCCCCGAGGCGGCCGAGTTCGGAATTTCTGCGGTACACTCACAAACACAGCGGGTACATTTGACAGAAGGGTACCTGATAGCGTCGCTTGAACGAAAAGAACTGTAAACTGTCGTCGATTTGCTGGTTCGAAGAGTCTTCTTCGGCAACGGCGAACAGGGGATATTTCATCGTGCGCTGTCACCGTCGATCGCGAACAGCAGGAAAATGCGTATTCTCTCTCGGCTACGACCGATATCTAAAATATACCTGCGGGAAACAAAACAAAAAAAAAAATCACAAATTAGTCCAGTCGTTTTGGTTGAAATCGAACTTTGAAGAGACACATAATATACGCGCGTGTCTTTTCTTCGGAGTTTCTTGTTTTTTTATATATTGTATATTATATTAGCTTATGGAAATTGGAAAACCATTTTACTTATATGTGCTATTGACGAGTGATGAATATTATAATAAACTAGCGACATTAAAAAGTTATCGTTTCAATAATAATCCATTATTAATATATAACCCGTAACGAATTGATTGTTTTATTATTATTATTATTATTATTATTATTATTATTATTATTATTAATTTAACACTTGCGTTGGATATTATCATCGTGATAATTTTGTGATTGTTAACAGCTACTAACAAATAAGACAATCTTATTCATATTATTATCAACGAATTTTCTGTCAGTGCGGTGACTCGGAGAAGGTTGTAACACACTGTGGCAAGTAGTCACTCTACACACACACACACACATATAGCAGAAGTTCATTCAAAACATTTCATAGGTACGACACGTTTTTAAAAAAAATTTTACACTTAAATCAATTTTTTTTTTTTTTATAAATAAAATGTAAAAACGTAATATGATTTATTTGATACGAAAAAAATATATACATAAAAATTATTAAAAGAAGAAGACTATTTATTATATAGTTGAACGTGAAGGGTTGACAGAATTACATTAAGACGCGCATTAAACGCGACTTCGCAATATTATACGGAATCGAACGGGAATATAACAGCGTCTTTGTTTAAACAGAAAGTGTTTTAAAAGTATTTCGAATAATCCGTAAACGTTGAAATACTATTAACTGCGAATGACTTTCGTCGACTCGCATAAAACATTTCGATAAAAACGAAAATCACGTGTTGATTAGCAATAAACGGCGATGATCATTCACAAATTTATTTATGGAGCTCATATTATGGATTTTTCAAATATACAAAAATCACTAAATCTACATATAACATATACACATTAAATCGAAATCAACTAACACGCGTATTATGCGCATTACATTCGAATACACACCTTTGTGAATTGAATAAAATAATATTATTGCGTATACGCAGATCCATTTTTATCCTATATTTGACTAAAACACAACACTTGAATTTCGCTTTTTTTTTTATCCGTGTCAAATTTAGCCACCCAAAATGTACTGAATTTTGTGTTCGGCTGGTTACCACCGCCGGTTGGACTGTTAATGTTTTAAAATCAGTAACGTATAATTTCGCAGCGAGTCCGAAAATCTTTCATTTTTTCTTCCTCGGGTTCGGACAATCGATGGAGAAAAAAATGATCGACACAGAATATATATTAAGGTGCAAATATAATTTTCTCAATTCCCTCTGTGAATTCGTATAGTCTGCGCGCACTGATGCTATTGACGACGCTTTGCTCAATGGTTAGAATCATATTTTAGAAGTTTTAACATCAATCGTTCGCATATAAATGCCCCGATCAACGTGCAGGAGAGGAACAAGAAACGTGGCTCAAAATGGAACACAATAATTGAAGCCCGTTCTCCTTTATAGGATATTATTATCGATGCAACAAGTCCAGTTCTCGAAACAGTGGTCGCATCATTTATATTTGCCGGATAATTTTATATTAATGTACGCTTACATACATTTTGACGTTTTTTTTTCTTTTTGACTTTCCAAAAAGGTCCCCTGGCAAACAAGGGCTCAAAGGCCCTTGAAAGGCTTAAGATGGCTCTGCGTTATATTACTTTCACGCGATATTTATAATAGATAAAAATACATGTAGTTGGCGGCGCATAATTTCGATATATTACTATATATAATATTATATTAATTCCGGCGTTTCTTCCAACGTATATTTAGAAAATTACACTACAGTACATTCGAGTACCTTTTACACACACACTCGCTTTTTATTTATTACGCACGTCTAAATATTATTATAAAGCCCGCCACCACACATGTTTTATATCGTTCTGATAGACCTACACACACACACACAATCGAGACCGTTTGTGTATAATAAATATAAACACATTAAAAAAAAAAAAAAAAAATTGAAAAGAAAACCACACATGCGGCCGGCGCGTATAGACAACAACAGTAATGAATGATGAATTTTATTTTAGAAAAACAGAAACACATCGTAATGGAGAAGAGACGCTACAAGAGCATCGGAATGCGAAGAATAAATATTCACCGAACGTTATATATTTTATATTTAGAGGCGTAAAAATGATTATTTTGTCGAGCGACGAGCGCTGGAAACGGAAATTGTCGTCTCGTCCTGCAACAGAAGTTGCCGCCACGCCAAGTGGAGCAGCGCGCATATATTTATACACGCGCGCACACGTATAAGCAGCTGGATGGATTTTGGTATTTGACGTGAATATTTTATGACCGGGATCTCGTGTGCAAAGCCCTGAGATGCTGCTGCACTGCAAAATTATCCTATATAAATTCTTCAACTTTTTTTTCCACTCCTGATGAATAAGGCCTGCGACAATTTCATCCCCACCCCCGTACCATATGATAACTCGATGATCCATTGCAGCTGTCCCTTTTTGACAATTAGCAAAAAAAAAGAAACGTATATATAAAAAAAAAGGGTTAGCTGCTGATGATGGTGCGGCGTTGTCGTCATCGCTCAAGTCAATTACATTCGGATTTCATAAAACATTTTATAACTGTAAATATGTTTGAAATCGTTGCATTAAACAAAAACGACTATTCCGAGCGCAGAGGAGCTTCGGGGTAATATTTATTTTTTTATTATTAGTAATAATAATAATAATAAATACATTTGTACGTATTACAACAGTACACGGTTACGTGTTTTCGTGCAATACTAAAATCATCATTTTTATGCAGAATTCAAAAAATACATACGACTTCTATAAATATAGTGAAACTATTAGATGCTCGGTGGAAAATCAATAGTATCTACAAAAAAAAAAATAATAATAATAATAATCGAAAAAGAACAAAACAAAATATAAGAACAGGCCGTTATATTTACTATGTTAAACACAAGCGTATAAGTCAGCATCCTATCGCCTTTCTTTCACATAGCTCGATGATAGAACAATAGCAGATTGTTGTACGGCGTTATCTACATTTTTCCATTGAAACAACAACACGCTGCCATTTTGTCAAACATTTTTATATATGAAAACATTACAACTAAGGATTTTAATATGAGAATTAATACGAATTTGTAACGTATAAAATTGTCGGCGTTAAAAAAAAACTAAAAACTATTCTCGTTTCGTACGATTTAAATCATCGCTCGGCGACTAATAATTATTATATAAAATCAGTCTAAAATGTTTGAAAGCTATTTGTCACAGTTGTCACATGTGCGGTGTACAAATTCAAAACTCTAAGACCGTATTATTTTCGAAATGCCGAAGAAACGAATTTCGACAGAATCGCGTTTAAAAACTATTAAAAAAAAAAAGAAAACGAAAAATAACCTCCTTTAAAGTACCATCTTGGCAAAATTTACTACTGGGTACCGAAAAACGAGTACGTGTGTGACGATGATCGGAGCACATTTTCTCAATTGTACGCAGAGAAGAATAAATCATTGTAAAACCAATCGATCGCTTCGCTCAGAATCCAAGAAAAACGTACACGGGAATAGTATTTGACGCAATCGAACAAATTTCACCCAATTATATGTAAAATTATATAAAACGGCCAGTAAATCAGAATTTTGAAAAGGGTAGGGGGGCGGCCAAAGAAGCTAAAAAATTTTTGAAAAACAATATTCAACAATTAACGGAAAAAATTAATTTTATTGTTTTAACATAAATCGTTTATCTCTCTGCCCCTCCCCCCAGTAACTACGTCATTGAAAACGGTTGATTTCGTTATTTTTTGTTAATTTAATACAATTTCGATTGTTGGTTAAAAAATAAAAACGTAATGTGTATATAGCGAAACGCGGATTCCGATAATGCACGTAAATAATTTTATACGATCGAAATACTAGAAAGAAAAAAAAACAAAATATATCGATTAGAACGAACAAAAGTCGCATAGCATTTGTCGAACGTCCGCATTGAAACCATCAAACTGTATTATACACGTTTATTAAATTCAGGACGCCGCCACACCCGTATTTCGGTCGTGTTTCTCCGTCCGTCGTACGGGCGCGCGATAGAGCGAAACGCGCTTTGCGGGAATACGCACCACAAACACCACTCCTCCGCCGTTCGGTATAACATATTCAGTAATGCGTAACAACAATTTTTTTGACTAAATAAACGAAAATATTATTATTCGCGATATATCGTTATTATTTTATTTGATTAACACACGCATTTCATCATACGTAATGTTAGAATTAAAAATGCAACGTATTTTTTTTTTTAACTACTCACACTCGAAAAACAAAATCCTCCGAAAACGACGTATCGAGCAAAAAAAAAACAAAAATATCCACTACTTTATACCGATATTATACGTTAAATAAATATAACGGCCGAATGGTGCAGTGTGCCCGTACGGACACAAAGTATGATTTTCATTCTTCGCGCGCGTGTTTAACTCGAAATAATATTTTATTTTTTTACACATATATATATATATAAACCCTGGAAACTGCGCAGACGGTTTGTTGAACCCGTTAAACCACCGTTAACATATTATTCATATAATCATAAAGACTCGAGACGTTATAATTCGCCGTTTATACACGTACGTATGTTATACACGCGAGAAGAAAGAAATAATAATACAAGAATTAAAATAATAATAATAATAATAATAAAATGTATTTTCACGCGTGTGAAAAGAAGAACAAAAATAATAATAATTAAAATTCTTCGCATAGGTTGTATAAATATATATATATACACAGCAGACACGAGAGAGGAACAATGCCGCCGCGGTCGTTTTTTTTTGTTTTCGCCGCGCGAGGTGCGCACGCAGTGTACACACACTTTCAAGAAACACACACGACGACGACGATATTATATATAATATAAAATTGCACACAGATCGTGCGACTCGAACAGAAAATATTTTGAAAAAAAAAAAAAAACCGCTGCGCTGTATGCACGACAAATAATAATTCTCTCGCTCGGTGTGTAAAAAAAAAATCGTAATAATACGTTATATTATAATATACGACGACGAGAACACGTCTTGAAAGAGATTTGTGAAGAAACAAAACGAACCGACTGGCGGCGGGTACGACCGACGCTCCGGGGCAACGTTAACACCGCACACGAGCCACCACCGTTACGGGGCGTGCGTGGTATACCGGGGGAATGTGTTTTATACAGTTAATATAAAGAAAAAAAAACGTACATACAGAGGACACGCCACACACTTCCAACCCCCCCAAGAAAAAAAAAACCGACAGAGATATCCGAACGCGGTAATAATAATAATAATAAATCGAAAGAATGTAGTGAACCGAGTAGAAAGAAAAAAACACCACACCCGCCGTCACAATACGCTCCCCCACCACAACAGACCCTGCGGGGTACATCAAACACTACAAACACGACGTCCGCGTATCGTCTTCGACCACCACCACCACCACCACACCGACGGCAACAACGGCGTCTGGAAATCACCTGTCCCCGTCGTACCTGGAGGGCCGTGAGAACGACGGATAATGATATTACGACGGGGTTCGTAGACGTCGTCGTCGTCGTCGTCGTTATACAACAACAACAGGTCTGCAGCAATCGAAAAAATAAAACACGCGCTTATGTATAGAGATTTCACTAAAAAAAAAAAAAAAAAACGAAAAAAATAGTAAAAATCGAACCGATTTTTTTTTTCCCGAAACTCGTCATTGACAATTTAACGTTAAAAATTAATCGGACAATAGTGTTAACCGCTCGACACGCCGACACTTTGCGTGTTGTTCCTAGCGAACGGCGTTTTAATTAATTGACGATATAGAGTATATAAAATTAGTTTTTTTTTTTTTTTTAATTTTAAACGCTTTTTTGTAGAAAATAAAATACTGTACGCGCGATAACGGCGGTCATTTTAGCGGATTCGACATCATAAGGTTTACCGTCATAATATTCCCCCCACGCGGCTGCAAAACAATATTATTATTGCGATTATCGTTTTATTATATTTATATACCACTTACGGAGTACGCGCGCGCGTTAAAATTCCATCGGAAAGACTCTATTCTACACGGCAACGGCGTGTAGTATTCGGTAGAAATCCGGAGAGGTATTAACAAAGTTTCAAATGGATATTTATTATATATATATATACAAGGGTTTCTACGAAATTAAAAATCGTAAAATACGCATTTTATTTACAAAAAAAAAAAAAAAAAATTGTTTACAAACTACTAATTAACAGTTATTTACGATTATAAGACGTTCGTGTGTAATTACATTAAATATCGCATTTTCTAATAACGATGTGATGCTTGAAATTTTCAAAAATCTCACACTTCTGTCCACATCGCACAACGTAACACAACCGGAGCGTGTGTTCAAATGACGCGATTTTTTTCTCCGCGTAATATTTTCGACGAATAAAACAATTGTAATAAAGACTACATTGTTTATGTTGAATAACAAATGTTTGAAATCCGTTAGATTTTTAAAAACTCTAAATACGACGCAATTGTGTATTATTACGGCATTGCGTTCAAAATGTGCAAAAAAAAAAAAAAAATCCTTCTATAAAATCGTGAACAACCAATCGAATTTGGACTAAAAAGAAAAAAAACCATGGAAATATTCGTCGCATAAACTCTAATAATCACATTTCTAAAAAAAAAAAAACAGAACAAAAATTACTCGCGATAACGCGCAAAGGGAACGTTACTCAAATAATATTGTTTCAAAAACTATCGTATTGATACGTGTAATAAATACGAGCAGTTGTAATACACGAAATCAAACGTTGATCTAGCGTTAGTAAAATTATTATTTCTTATATAAACACAACGAACGAAAGGAAAACGACGAGTCCCCCTTCTTTAAATACACCACTGCGTACAACGCGCGGCGAGAGGACAATTTTCCAAATTTTTTTTTTTTGTTTGATATTTATAAATTTTTCTTCTGCATACGCTTCACACACCGGTGGGGTCCGTAATGAATTCCATCGACAGGCGTCCGAAATGATTCGTGGAATATCTCGGGCACGGGTGACGGCTACGAACGAAATTCCGTCGAAAACGTCCAACGCACAATAAAATTATTATACTATACATGCGATTGAAAAAAAACGCGCGAATAATTCCACACACATAACTGCGTCGACGCGGTATACGTTTTTATCGTTTTATAAACAGAATTATTGTTTCCGATAATCGACGAAACAATGTTAAAATTAGAAAAGAAAAAAAATGTAACTGGGCAATATGGAAAAAAAAAATGTCGGGGGACAAGAGAAGTAGAGAAATCCATTTTTTTTTTTTTTGATTACGATATACCCCGCGTTTGTGCTTTGTACGAAACGCGCGCACGAATTCGTAGGAAAAATAATATATCGGCATCGGCGCGGCACCGAGTTCTACACTCCACCAATATATGATGATGAATAATAATAAAAAAAAAAAAAGACTACATTATCAAAACAAACCGAAAAACACTGTCAACATCCGCGGGGTGTAGTATACTACATTATGTATAATAACGCGAAAAACGTCTATCGCATTCCGGTTATATTATTGAAAACGTATACGCCGAAATACGCGCGATTTATCAAAAAAAATAAATAAATTTAACCCGGCCAGCGTATATTTTGTTTTTCACTTTATTTTTCGTCGCAATAGAAAATAAGAAATTTCGTTACACATACATCTCTATACCCTTTGGTTATTGCGAGAAATTCGCGTTTTTTTACGTACAATTAAGAAAATCGGTTACAGATAATTGTGGATAAAAAAATAGTTTTCTTTACTTGCAAGAAACTCGGCCATTGCATAGAGAAAGATTGCTTCCATTTCGTTCCGTCGAGATCTCGCGCGTTTCAGACAATGTCTTAATTTAACTAAACTAAAAACATATATTACTACTCGCGGTTTACCATAGGCTTCGTCTGGGTCAGCACAATCTCGTCTTCGCAGCATTCTTTCAAGTGGGATTTGAATAACTCTCCCTTATGCCCCCCCCGTCCGACACGTGCGAGGAAGAGGAATGGATTTGCAATCTCTCCCATTTGATATCCTACCCCGCCTTGGACGATCACTTAAGGCCTCATCGCTTTTGCAATTACCTTGGGAGTCCCTTTGTCAAATGTAAATATTTTAAGTTCTACACCCCTGCACGGGTAGTAATATTGAAATAATTGTCGAAATCCAATGTGGTACCACAGAATTTCTTTTAAATATAAGATAAACAAATTGTTTTTAAACAGCTACAGCGTACCAGCGCGCGCCACGTTAAAACAACAACACCTAGTAAAAAGTTTTTTTTTAAATACGATTTTTTTTTTTTTTTGTTTTAATAGATCGTCTACGTATATATATATTTTTTAGATATTTTTATTTTTAAATAACTTTTGCACGCACAACTTGCCACCGTAACGAAAAACGAAAATAAATGTTTTCACTAGTAGCGGCAAAATAAATATAAATACACGTACAACGGTTTATATTATTATATCGACGCGCATTGTGGACTCGATTTTCATTTCGAATAATTGGAAATTTCGATATGAACGAGACTACAACACTGTGCCGTAACGCGTAGGCCTGTAACGCGGGCATAAATGAATTTCAACGATATATTTAACATTTTTTGCTACACTCGAACCTCTTCGCGACGTAAAGAGAGAAGTAAAAGAATATTTTATAAATATACAATATATCGTTAAATTACGCGTACGAGTCGCGTATTTGCCTTTTGAAACTATTATATATATATAATGCCCTAGGAATATTCTATATTTTCCCCCATGCCCATAATAGAGTATATATATATTTATTACAAAAAAAAATCGTTTTGAACAACAAATTTAATCTAAATCAACATAATAGTAATTTACGGGGTAAAAAGTTTCCATTATTTATATACGCGGTATATAGTTTTGCCTGTGGGCACTTGAGGTTTATGTTATATATTTTATAAACCCGCACTCGATACGTTGAAGAATATAAAATAGTATATACACACATAACCACCATCCATACCGTATACCGGGTATACAATATATATATTATGCGCGTTAGGTGTATCAAACAACATGTTTCAAGTTTCTCAGTATAAATACATATTACGGGACAAAAAAAAACTTATTGAGAAAGACCTTTTTATCGAATCAAAACCCGTTTGAGAAAGTCGCCGTTCCAAGCACGCGTTTACAACAAAACGGAAATTCGTATCGTAAGAAAAAAATTAATCATGTGCGATAGAGGGAGGTGAGAAGAGAGGGCGCACTACAGGTTACTTACTACCTATATTATATATTCAGAAAAAAATTTTTTCGAAAAATTTACAAACGTTTTAATGGAAAGAGAATGGGGAATATATTCCCAGCTAGAGTAAAATAAATGAATTTAAATTTATCACGCGTATAAATAAAAGCGAGAAACTACTATCGTATTATAATAATAATAATAATAATAATAATAATAATAATAATAATAATAATAATAATAAATAATAATAATAATAAATTGCCGTTTTACCCCGCCTCTCATTATTATATATACTTGTTGCAGTTTACATTGTTTTTATTTCTGTTTTTTTTTTTCAATACTTTCGTCGCTTTTGTATATTGACTAAGGGGGTGTGTTTTGTCGTAATTGAATTCAACGCCCTTTACACTAAAGTGTTTCGTTTTTTTTTTTTTTTTGTAAAACGAAAGTTGAGAATATACAAATACTTATATATATATGGAATGCGAAGGAAAAAAAACAAATGGCGGCTATCTAAAGTATATTTTCACGATTTCAGTGTAAAAAAAAGACTACGAATTTGTGATTGTTTTTCAAAGAAATGTACTCTTTTTTTCATTTACTCGAAATATAAATTTTACTCGAGAAATGTTTTAACGCTAAAGCGGCTATCACTGCGCAGCAAACGTTTAAAATAAATATAATATAGTTTTCAAGAATTTCTTCGCGCGTACAACTTACGAAATAATGTTTTGCATATTCATGAATGACAACAGCAGCAATTATTACACAGTTTCACGTTAAGTATCACATAATATAAACACTATCTGCAATCAGTGAAAAAAGTAAATATATATTATATTCGTATTACATTTTTAATTATAATTTATTCGAAGTTTTATGCATTATATATATATATATATAGAATAGGTCCCTACTGGTATATTATTATACTGCCGTCGGTTTTACAAACGGTCACGAGCAAGTTTCTAGAATTTTGTATTTCGTTTGCCTTCCCTAACTGAATAAAGTCTGACTCGAATGTCATGCCATCGATAAACAAAAATTGTAAACAAACCGGCATCAAAAGACATAAGTGCGAAATTCAAGTTATATATATATATGTGTGTGTGTAAAACGAACACTTTACGACAAAAAGAATTACAATAAATAATTTCGAATTCTCGTCTATTTACCGAAGAGAGAGAGAGCTAACGATTTCGCGAATAAATAATAGGAAATAATATTTAAATATATATATATATACCTACAGGAATTCGTAATATATTCCGCGAGTATCACTTATTTTTTTAACACATACGTTAACACGACAAAATCCTAGACCGTGAAAACATAACGTATAATTATTATATTAACGTTCTAATATTAAAAAATAAACGAACTTAAAAAATATTTATTTACATGACATAACACACACGAGTATAGTACAACGTACATATATACAAATAATATTTAAAATACAAGTGCGCGTGTATATTAAAAATAATTGAACGCCTACAATTCATTTTATTTATACATATTTTTTTTTTCACTCGATCAAATCCAGAAAATATAACACTCCGGTGATCATTATTTATTCGATTTGACATATACCTACACGCACACGCTACAGTTTAGTCACAGTCACCGAATTCCGAATGTACGACAGACGTTCAAAATTGAAAACATGTATAAAAAAACATAATACGGAAAATATGGACCGCCTTTAAATAAAAAACATAAATAATATATAGAAAAATATACGAAAAAAAGAAAACGACTTCTCGCACTTTTTTTTCTAAACATTTGTGCATACAATGCTCTATTAACTGAAACGCGTTTGTTCGAAGAAAAATTGTTTACAAACGAGAAAATAAAACATTAATGTTTAACGCTTATGCGTGGGAGAAAATTTATACGTGCCGCGTTATACAATACGCGGAGATTATATTATTATAATATATATTCAACGAGGAATATATTATAATTCGTTGAGTATGTTCGAGCATAAATTACTTAATTAACTGCGTGAAACCCAGTAAACTCAACAAAAAAAACAATGTATAGGACAAGCCTAAAATTTAAAAAAAAGCAGTAGAAAAAATTTCGAACGTTTCTCGTTTTTATATTTTATTACCAAATTATATAAGACGCGTTACGATTTCCAATCGAATTCGGATCATTAAACGTTAAACAATAAAAAAAAAAATTTGTATTTTACGCCATTTACTACTACTAAATATTATAATATCACTTAAGTAATTCGATTGTTCGAGGAGAAAAAATGTTTTTTGTCGTTTTTTTTTTTAGTTGCAATAATTTTAATTACAAACTTTTTTATGATGCGATTTAAAACCTAGACACAGTAAATCGCGATTAATCCTATTCGGAAAATCATACGTGTAAAATTCATACAGATTTATATTTGAAAATCGTGCAAAACACGTTCGAACGCGATTTTAAATACACTTTAAATACATGTTATTATTGTTATATTGTTATACGAGTATATATAGAATA